>RSEF01000031.1:66445061-66497941 GCA_003993805.1 Himantopus leucocephalus
TCCCTGCCCCCGCGCAGCCCCCTGCCCCCCCCAGCCCTTCCCCACCCGTCGCCCCCCGCCGCCCCGGCCCTGCCCGCAGCGCCCCTCGCTGGTGGGGGTGCCCGGGGCGACCACCCCGCGGCGGGCCGGGCCTCGGCCGAGGGCGGGGCTGGCGAGCCGCCCGGCGGGCCAGTGGTCAGCGCCGTGGTGGCCCCGCGGCCGGAGGGGCTGGAGAGGGCGGCGTGTGCCTGATCAGTGACGGCATTAAATGTAAGCCCTTGTGCGCTCGGTGCCAGTTAGTGTTTCATCGGAGAGGTTCATTACGGTTTTTTTCCTCTCCTTGTCATATGTTTTACCGTTTGGCTACTTTTGCAGAGCCGTCACAGGCCGTTTCGAGGGCCCGACGTGGTGGTGTCTGCTTTGCAGTTGTAGGGTGGAAACACCGTGACTAATAAGCAATTCTGAACTCAAGTATTTGTGATTTACCTTAAAAACTACCTTTTGTTGACAATGATTGTAGAGTTACCAACTTCAGAGAACAGTAAAATTGCAAAAATCCTTTTTGGCAAGCATTATTTAATCTCTCTTCCCCTGAGGTCTTAAGTGAGAGGTTCACACTGTAGTTACTTATCTTGGCCTCCATGTTCAAAGTGCGGTATGTTTTTAAATACAACTGACAGTTTTATGACATGTCAGTGATGTAATTTTTTGATGGCACACACGTGCACTCTCTAAAGGACAAAAGCTGAAAAACACCTTCCCTTGTATGGAAATACGCATTTGAAAATCATTCTCCAAGGGACTCAAACAATGAGAAGGAGCACATGAAGACGTTCCTGGTACTTGGTGAGGCTGTGAAACACGGTTGCATCAAAATGGCAAAAAAAAGCAGCTGTAGCTGCTGTTCAGCCCTTGTTGTCTTAGCACTGAAAAGGGAAATAAACGTGGTCTGAGAAAGCCTGGCAGCTCTCTGCTGACCCCCCGATGCCGTGTCACAGTGTGGAAAACAGTCAGCACCCAGCAATAGTCACTTGGACCCGAGACCATGTTCATACAGGTAGAAAGACAGGGCTGCTTTTGGAATTAGATTGACTGCCTTTATTATTAGAATCGCGGTACTTACACTGCTAACTGTTTTTAAGCCTGCAAGTTACTTGTATCTAATGTATTTAGTTAATTTAAAGCCTAGTCACTTGGTTTGTTCAGTATCCCACAGTCATTACCACAGAGAATGCACCGCCGAAGTTGTGTCCCCCCCCTCTTTATTTTATTTTATTTTTATTATTTCAAAGCTTGACTAATCTTGAGTTGCTTTGTGAAGCTAAGAATCTGTAGGACTTTGAAGGAGGAAGCAGGCTCTTTGGGAACTGAATTTTTCCCAAAAGAAATTTTTCATAGTCTTCCTTTATAGTGTTGTAGATCTATTGGTCATTAAAGATAACTTCATTTAAACTTTTCTTTCTTTCTAATTTGGCACATATCCGATTTTTTCATCGGTAAAATAGAGACCATTTCTCAGTATGTTCATATGTTGCCATTCCAGTTTGTATCTTACAGAGAGGACATCTGCACATAAAATAGACACAAATGAAAAATACACCAAAAAATCCTTGTCCATAGTCCAGAAATGGTACAGCTGCAAGAACAACTTTTAAGTCTGATGTAGCTCTTTTTCTGTAGTTTCTCTGAGAATGTAAATGCACGAAGGAAAGATGACAGCTTCCCAGCGCAGGTGGATGATAACGCCAGCAGCACCCTTGCAGACAGCACAGGTGCTCAGGTGCCCTGCAGTCACGCAGCAAAAACCTAAATGTCCTTACCGTGGAAATCATAGATGTTCCCATGCAGAACTTCATTGCATGCAGCAGCATGAGCACCGCACCGCACAGGTGTCAAAAACAGCGTGCTTTCCCGCTGCGAACAGTGGGAAACTTGCTGGAATAGAATTGTGGGGGCTTGGGTTTTTAAGTAAGCCGGCCATTTTTTGTGATAATTACCTCGGTTTTAACTTTGGGTGTGCCACCTGAAATCAAAAGGAGCGGCAGGAAGGGATCGCTGACTTGCGGTGTTAGCTACGGCAGCATTAAATGTTACGGTCACCCTGGTTTGTATCTGCTTTCTGCCATCTCCTTCTGAGGGGACTGACCACGGTGGGCTCACCAGGAGTTTCTGGGATAAATCAGACTGGGAGATAACTGAGGTCTAAGTGGCTGTGCTGTTTTAGAGGAAGTGAACAGCTGTTTTCGTATGTCTGGTTAGTTGTTTTATTTTTAAATGGTATACTTACCATCAATGAGGAAAACATGAAAATTACTCCTAATGTCAACTAATTCAAGGATGAAGGGAAGAATAAAAAAATGCTCTTCCAGTCTGAATGTGAAATTTAGACAGTCAGCAAGTTCTTTTCAGTTTGTTTTCCAAAATGTAACTTTATTATTGTAATTTTGAAGTTCATTACTAAAATGAAATGCCATATAGGACACAATTCTATATGCAATGAATGACAAATCAGAGTCTGCTCAAACAATTCTCATCAAGGAAAAGGAAAAAGGGCAGGAGCAGACAGAAAGAAAAATCAAAATGACATCAAGGAATTAGTATCAGACTCTCTTCACCTGTCCTTACACTTAAAATTCTAAGTTTTAATTATTGACCAGTGTCGGTGTGGTTCAGTGAGCAAAAATTAGGACAAGTGATCTGAGCATAAATATTAACAATGCTTAGGGTTGAAAACAGTTGACTGATGACTTGGTTAATCGAATTAGTATACAGGTGACAGCGCTGAACCTCCATATTCATCTGCGTAGTACAGGCATCCTAGCTCCACATATGCTTCTTGGTTAAAAAACAGTGATTTTTCAGCTTTTTGCTCTAAGCAGAGGAATACAGTTTTTTGTGATAAAAATACACTTAGTCCTCTCTTTTCTAGTATATTTTATAAGTAGTGGAAGAAGTACAGCAATATAGTACAATGTCTCCAGTGGTATCTTATGTGTTATCACAGTAATTAAAGTCACTGACATTGCTCTTCTCTCAGTGATTCACGCAGAATGCATTGTGTCTGAGGCACCGTGTATCGCAGAGGGGAGCAGAATGGCACAAGGTAGTCTGGAGGCAATAAGTATGAAACCATCAGTGATTTAAGAATATGGTTTTAGTTCAGAACTTGAGGTTATTTTCCTGTTGTAAAACTGAGAGGAGAGTGGTCTGAAAGAGACATCAGGAAAAAGGGGGGAACGGCTCCTCTTACAGCCCACCAGAAAGGCATGGTACTTGCTCATTCACATTTTAGCACTGAGTTTTCTGAAGACCTTTTTTTTTTTTCCTTTCCTGAACATATAGTTAATAGAGCAATTTCTGTAACATTTATACAAAATGTAGTATAAACGTGTAGCTTCAAAATAAACTTTCATTGTATCTTTTCAGAAACAATTGTTCTGCCTGCATGCGTTTCAACTTTGTACACGCATTTTATTTAACAAAAGTCATCCCTGTATTTTTATGTACAGCAAAGACTCTTACATTTATGCATCTATAGTCTCTCTAATTACACAAGTGTTAAATAAAACATTTTGGATAGAGTATCTGTGAAGAGATACATGTTAGTTATTCTGAAATTTAAACACAAAATAGCTAATAACAGTTGCATAAAACTGCAAAAACCACAGTTCCACTAAGTTGTTGATGCCAGAGACTGCTAATAAAATATTAGCACTAGTAAGTTCAGCTGCGTTCTGTCGTGGACCCAAATATCAATGGCTGAAATGTGCCAGAAAACCAGATGAAATGAATTTGCAAAATAATAAGCTTCTTGCATTTAAATAATCTTCTTAAACCAGCAAAAATGGAGAAATACGATTTCCAATTTTATGTCATTCTCATTTTCTGATGCAGAAAGATGAGATGAGTTTACGTACGAAATGTTGTTACAGGACGTGTATGGGAATACAGCTACGGTTAGGGGGTGATTTGTAGCTGGAATAGCTGCGTTTTGGATTTTTTCACCTTTAACACTTGTCTATCAAAAGTTGCTCCTTCAAAGCTCGTTTTGACACTGTACGAGATAGTTACCTTGTAAAATCTTTACAGAAATCTCAGTGTGACTGCATGGCAACTTCTAAAGCATAACTTTTAAAGTAACATTTGCTATTTCTTCTTTGGTTTGACTAATTTCTTTTCTTTTCTATTGTTTTGTTTTTTTAGCAAGAGAGAGCTATCTGTTAAAATATGTGGCAATCTTTTAAAAACTGTAAATAAGTTGTAAGGAAACAAAAAATCCTTGTTTGACTGGAAGTTGTAAAAAACCACAGTAATGGTGACTTCTGTCTTTTAAGAGAAGACTTTAACTTTTTTTTTCTTTTAACAATTAATAATTCACATAGATTTTGGCACAAGTTATTTTGGAAGCTGAAAAATGACTGAATTTCTAATATATCTACTCTCTATTGGAGAAATTTCATTTTTCAATCTTTTTAGTGCAGTAACAAGATTTACGTTTGCAGAGATGTTTTAGTGTTAACATGTGGTATCAGGATACCTGTTTCCTTCATTTTAACACTACAGTGTTTTATCCTTGTGTTTGGACATAAATCAACAATCCAGGGGAACGAAAGAATAATAAAAGTTGTTGTTGGGCTCCATAAGTGGCTTAATTTTTCTTGAAGGTTTCTGCACCTTGCATTTAACAGCAGTGGGATGTACCAAAGCTGAATATTTTAAGGCCCAATGTCACTGCCAGCCGAGAGACTGTAAGGCAGGGGCGCGTTTAAGTGGTGGAGAGGAGAGGAATCTGCTTTTGATACCAGACAAACAACGACGGGTTTTCGGTAGCAGTCCTGTACGAGTACGCTCTCATCCCTCAGACACGGGGGGTTTGTGAGCGCGCTGTCCTGTTGGACTGGATTCCTGCCATGGATCGCGTTCCCATTTGCAGTTTACTGCACACGTACAAACTGTTCAGTCCTCTCTTTGACTTCCTTTAAAGCGAGATTACTGTTGCTTTAACGCATGTCAGGAGGGTGGCATTTTAACCAGTTTGTTGGTTGGATTTTTACTGCTTCCATCACTGGTCGTCATCTCCCCGAGGAGAAGCCAAGGCTGCTTTAAAGAGAACTTGGGATAAATTTTTGTCATGTATGGCAAGAGGTGCAAAATGGTGATCTAGGTCACGGATCATCCTTGATATCTGACTTGTGCACTTCCTTGTATAGTAAAAGTAAATGTGTTGATAACAGGCTTGCTTAGTTTAGTTGCTTTCCACTGGTGAAGTATGCTGTGGGCCAGCCAGGACAGGCACACTGTACGGAGTGTTGTCCCAACAGCATCTTTCCTCGGGATGCTCCTCTGCCAGTATCAGATCCTCCGGGCAGCATGCTCTTTGGTTGCCAAAGCTCATTGGGTAAATTTTTGCTAAATATAGCTCTCCAACAAATACTTCCTACAGCTGTCCTATTTTAATTATGTTGCTTTAGGCTCGGGTCTTAAATTGAACCATCTGATTATAACAAGGGGTGCCTCTTCCATCGTGTGCTACAGCTCGGGAAAATGGAAGCTGAGCAATAGGGTTGTAGGGGTTGCTGCCTGACATAGCAGGATGTCGTCAGTCTTGTTGCCCCATCCCTAGTGTGGAATACTTACTTTTGATCCTAAAAGAGGCATAACCTTACTGCTGGTTTCTTTACTGGGGTCTTTTTTTCTCTACTTATTCTGATTAAAAATTTATTCACTCCTTCCAAGTTCCACCAGTGAGTTACAATACCATCCAAAGTTTGGAAAATGGCCTCTAGTTATCTTGCCAAAAGCTTTTCACTTCCATCTTCAAGTGTTCAAATTACTTTTCTTGGCCTTTTTGCCCTATACCTCCCTGACCCCAGGTAATCCCTTGACATAATTTTGAATAATGAGGAACTCATCTATGGAATTACGCAGATAACATTTTTGATGGCATATGTGATAGTTTGAAGGATACAGTCAAATAGTTATTTAATTGGAATACTGTCAATGTCATCATTTTAAATTATTCATACATTTTGAAAACTATGATGAGGGCTAGAAAGCAACCAGCTATGTATTGGACTCAATGGCCTTAAAGCGTATATCAGTTATCACACCAAAAAAAGAAGAAAAACTGTTAAATGCCGTTTTGCAGCCACAGGTTATTTTCTGTGGCTTGGGAAAGGGAATCTTCTGGATTGTGTGAATTTATGAGGTGGTATTGAATGTCTTAATGTTGACACTACTGCTGCATTTGGTCTTGTTTCTTGATGTTTGCTCAGTGGCGTTTTCGTCTAGCCCATTTTCTTAGTGTTAGCGCTGGTGGCGTCTGTACTACACGGGATCTAAGGAGGCCCCCAGCCAACAAAATGCTGCTGTTCAAATAGTTCTGAATTCTGGTCACCTTATCTATAGATTTTTTGACACCTTCCTTCTGGAGGACGGGGTGGGAACAGAGCTGCAGGTGGTGTTGGGGTAGGAGGCAGAAGCTCAGGCTAAGGTCTTCTGTGCATGGTGGCAGCCGAGTCGGGTTTGCTTTGCTACTCTGCCTCTTCCAATCCCCCGTGCAACAGGCAATTAAAGTGAGCAAGGATAAAGGTAGAGGAATGGAGGCAGTTGCACCAACACCACGAGCATAGCTTTTCTTTGTCTTCTGGGGAGAGCCTGTGCTGACCGGCCACAGTCAGGCAGTCTGATGGCTGGCTGCAGAAGAAATGACCTCGTGGGAAGGAGGAGATCCTGCTGCAGCTCCAAGGCAAGGGTTGTCCGGGAATGGCAAGCAAGGCAATCCAGACCAATCCTGAGAGTTTGGAGGTTTTTTACAAGCGGTACCTTTTCTTACCCATATTACCATGGGACCAGCATGCGCAATGATGCTCATCTGTGTTGCATTAGGTGAAAGATGAGGTTACCAAGCCAGAAGAAAAGGCTGATGGTCACATACCACAAAATGTTTTGGAAAACAGGTGCGGACCCGCTGCCTCTAAAACATAGCTCAGTCCCTGCAGGGTTTAGGAGCTCTGGCAGAAGTCTGCTAGACATGCCAGAGCCAAGCTGGCCTCTAGGCTGCTTGCCTCTCTCCGCACCATGCTCCCCTGAGCCCTGGGCTTAGGGTGGCCACTGTGGGATGGACCACAAGTGCGCAGAAGTGCCTGAGCTCAGCACCAGCAGTGAGGGATCCCTCCGGCAGCCAGTGTGCAGCAGAAGCGTCCCAGCACCTCTACGTCAGTAAGTGCGGCCCAAAATGGCTGGACTGGCTGGGGTGCTCATGTTTTCTTGTGCCCAGCCCAAATACTGGGCACTTCTAAGCTTTGATGGCTGTGTGTACCCGTGCTTCTGATGGGGTTAGGTCCTGGCCTAGGGAAGGTGTTCAGTGGTAAGCCGGACCTAACTCGTGCTTAGGCTCAGGATTCAAAACAGCATCAAGCCCCGACCCTTGCAGTTGTCATCTGCTCTGCCTCGCTCTGCACAGGGCTCTCCTCCCACTGGGGTTGGACGGGGAATGTCTGTCCGCCTCCAGTCAGGGCCTTCTGCAGGCTTGTGTAGTCGGTCCCACCGTGTGGACGGTCGGTGTCCGCGTGGTGACGGACGGGCTCTTGCCCGGCCCTGGGTGATACCAGCCACTGTGACTTCAAGGTGAGTCTTGAGGATATTCAGTGTTAGCAAATTTAGTCCGGTGTTTTTTGGTGTGTAGGGTGCATTGTCTACATGGGTTGCTAGTATGTTGTGCTTAAGAACAAAAGTAGGTTAAATATCTAGACATCTAAATTTCATACCTTCGTAAAATTATAAATGGCAGAGTTTCCTGCCAACAGCCATTCCATTGTTTGATCAAGTAAATGAAGAAGGCAGCTCAAAAGTCCTGTTATCAGACTCAGATTTTAAACCCAAGGAGCCTTCAATGTATCAAGTTTCCTGCATTGATTTATGTTTGGAAAAGCGGAAATCCAGATCAGTAATCTCTCACGTCTTAAAAAGGAAGAGCATTTGGTTGGGACCTCTTGTTATTACATGGAGACGATCCTGCAGTGCAGGAAATCCCCGCAGGGCAGGTGGGATTTTAAGGCTCCAGTACTGTAATTCAAGGAAACAAGGATTATATTACCTCAGTACAGTGCAAAACTTCTCAGTGCATTTGTGGTGAGCATCACTGGAGCAGCATGGAGACTCACACAGAAGCTGTGGTGGCATTTGAGACTTGTGAAAGGAAAACATGAACTGCCCAGAAGGCAAATTTTATACTGAACTCAGAGGGAAATAGTTAGAATGTGCTATTTTGCTCGATTTTTTTTTTTTTTTTTTTTNTTTTTTTTTTTTTTTTTTTACAGGGTGGACTTTGAGTGCACATTGAGACATTGCATTCTGTCTACAAACCTTACATTTCAAATAGGAGTTTGGGGTATTTGCCAGGGCGTTTTCCTAGCATACACGCTAATTTTTGTTCTGCGTTATAGAACAGCCTCACCTGTGCCGTTAGCGCGATGAGGTCAGTGTATTCACAGTGTCTGCACACCATGGGTATTAGTAAAACCTGTGTCACCATTTTTTAATTTTTAAGAAAGGATAGGCCACAGCCGTACCCTCTAGCTCTCTTCTGTATAAGCAGTCACTTTATTTGAGGTGATACCTCAGCCTGTCTCACTTGCACCCTTCTGTGTACCTTTCTGGTAAGAAGTACTGCAGCAGTCCCAGCTCCAGCGCAGCCACTGGTGTGTACTGGGGTGAGTGGTGCGGTAAAGAGCACAGATTGAGAACGTTGGGTGAAGTTGGGCAACTTCTAATTGCTCGGTGGTCATGACAGGTATCTTTTGTGGGGCTCCGGCAAAACCCCTGGCGTACTGCTCGGTGCTGCAGGGCTTTGCAGCGGCACTCGGCCCTCCTCCCCATGGCTCGGGGGGACCTCGCCCTCTGCCGTGACTTGTGCACGCTTCGCTCATCCTCTGCACATCCTCTTCCCGCTCCACACACTCTCTGCCAGGGATGGACTGTGGAAGGCGTAGGGAGAAGAGCACAGAGGCTTCTCGGGGAGCCTGCGGCCGGTAGTGCAAAGAGGCGCCTGAGAGGCACGGGGCCATGGCCTGGGAGAGTTACCTGGGCAGCCTCGTGGACGATGGAGGTAACAGGCATGTGTGCCAAGGCCAGGAGAGGAGGTGTCTGACTGATGGACGTGCAAGATGCCGAGGGTTTGGACAACAGCTCTGTCTTTGTGAGGGAGGGAGGAGGTCGCCGTGTAAGGGGTGCACAGGGAGGACATCAGGCACAGCCTGGAGGTGGGGCACCTGCAGCCCATGGAGCGGCAGCATGGCAGGAGAGGGGAATGTGTCAAGAGACCTGTGTTTCAGCTGGGAGCCGGTAGCCACGAGAAGGGATTTCGGCGTGAGAACTCCATCTGGGGAGAGGAACCAGTGGTACGCATGGCTGCCAGCTTTTGTCCCTGCCGCTCGGCCGGCCCCGCGGGCGGCAGAGCCCGCGCCAGGCCCAGCCGCAGCGCTGGGCAGCCCGGAGCAGTGTCCGGCGGGGCGCAGGTCACCCCCAGCCCCAAAGGAGGGTGCTGCACCCCTGTGGCTCGCAGGCATGCCGCCCGGGCACCACGGGCTGGGGGCAGGTGGGAGAAGGGTCCCACACCCCTGCTTTTCCATCCCCTTCCCACGGCAGCCCTTCCCACTCCCCTTCCGGATCCCGTCACCTCTTTGCCGGGGAAGTACACTGCAGGCGCAATAAATTACAGACTTTGTTTTCAGTGCAGGCCAGCCCTGAGGGTGACGGTGCAGAGCTGCAGCAGAGGTGGGTCAGGCACCCGTGCTGCAGGAGCACAGGTCTGTCTGGCCATGCTATACCCCTGCCTCGAGCCCTGGCATGTGGGGAAGTCCTCGCTGGAAGCCAGCCGGAGCTGGCGTCTGTAGTTCGGTGTGCTTTGTAATTTGTGGGGTGAAAGCTCATCGTCTCAGTTTGAGGTGAGTTTCAGTTATTCCTCAGGCTGCTGCTCGTGATGCTCACCTAATGCTTACAAAAATTAATTTGCTTATTTAATAACAAGACTTCCTTAATTCAAGCAAAGATACGTGACACATGGAGCTAAATACACTAGTTCTATTATTTTTTAATTAGAAAAATAATAGTAAAACTTTGAAAAGCTTTTAATAGTAAGTAGGTTTTCCGTGATAAACTAGTTTTAACGACAGAAATTTCAAAGGCCAAAACTTATTTCTCATGCTTCGTATACCCTCTACAGCGAGTTCATACAATGTCCATCTTCGGTGTATGAAGATGGAGGATGGAGCCTGGGTGGTCTGGGAGCAGCAGAGTGCCGCAGGCTGGGCTGCTGCTCTCCGCAGTCTGCGTTCCTCCTCTGAGCGCATCCCAGTGGGGCACGGAGGTTTCTGTAGCTCGAGGCTAAAAAAAACGATCACCTGCTGCTCATGGAAGTGGGCTGGAAAGTTACAGGATATAAACTATGAAGTGCACCATTTTTATTAGAGTAAATAGCAAGTGTAATTTTTTTATTGTTCACTTACATATGGTACCTGGTGAATTGAGCTTTCCTCAAGTTAGGCTGTTTACTCAAGGTGCAGTTTGACTTTCTAATCTTAAGTGCATTACTGAAAGTGTTGAAAACAGACTTGCCCTTTAAAGGGTAAAGGTAGTAATCTGAGGAGCAGAGTTAGGTTCAGGTTTTTGTTGTAATGTTTCTCTGAAGCCTCCTCTTGGCTTCTGTTACTACTGCAAGAGAAAAATCTAGTGCAAGAGAGAAACTTAAGTGCGTGTCTGTTCTTTATTATTTTTGCTGTTATTTCTGAAATCCTGGCTATCATGCTTGAATTGTGACAGTATAGGTAAGTGACTAATGCGCGATTAAAAAAAATAATAGTTTCTTCTGGGAACAGCAAGGTTTAATGAGGGCGTGGACTATTAAATCAGTGAAGGGAGTGAAGTTATTATTTCATTCTATATTACAGAGATCTCCTTAAACTCAGTAAATACTGTTGGATTTAAGAAGTAAAAGTACTATGTTGCTTTTTACAGAAAGAAACCACCAGCAGAAATGAGGATGCTGTGAGGTGAAGGGTGGGAGGAGCTCAGGACCGGCGGTAGCAGTGTACAGGTTTTGCTGAACCGCTTGCGTGCAGTGATGTTCTTTCGGCATCAACTGTAACTGATGTAGCCATACACAAGTAGCCATATACTATACAAAACTGTCCTCCAGAATCTTAGAAAATAATTCGCTGCTGCATTAGATAATCAAGCACAGATTGTAGAAGCTAAAAGTCTTAATTACAGTAAGTTTCCTGTCTTTAGCATGGCAGCTTTCCTTTAATTAAAAAAAAATGGCAAAAAAAGAGAAAGCTGTGTAGCATGAATTACTCTTGCATGGTCTGCTGGATTTACACCAATTGTTGGCACGGAGGAGTAAGTGCAACTGCACTACTGAAACGCCTGCCGCTTGATCATGGTGTTACTTCATGCCTATGATTTCCAGGTCGCAGCCAGAGCAAAAGTGAAATGTCTGCCCCTTGCCTCTCTGCAAGTACCTTACCTTACTCTTTTTTTGAGTTTTTCTTCTTTTTTGAGTAATTCAGACTGATAGGAAGCACAGGACAAGAGGGTGTGGGGTGTTTTTAGTTTGTGTCCAAAACAGTTTTCAAAACAAGATTCCGTTCAAATATACGGAAAAACTTCTTTACGGTGAGGGTGACAGAGCACTGGAACAGGCTGCCCAGGGAGGTTGTGGAGTCCCCTTCTCTGGAGATCTTCAAGTCTCGCCTGGATGCAGTCCTGAGTAATGTGCTCTAGGCAATCCTGCTTTGGCAGGGGAGTTGGACTAGATGATCTCTAGAGGTCCCTTCCAACTCTGAAAATTCCGTGATTCCGTGAAGTGCTGCATTTCTGAAAATGAGGTGTGGATGTGGAAGCCATGAGCACAGGGTGTATTTTCCAGTTCTCCAGGAACACATCAAATCAGCTTCACAGGTCTGAGTGGGCAGAGGTTTTCCGAACTGTAGCTGAGGTAACTGAAGTCTCACCCCTGCTATAGCTCTTTGCAGTTCAGGTTGAACATCTCGCAGGCACATTTCCCACCCCTCCCCGGTTTAAAAAGCAGCGCAAGGTTCTGGTTTACTGCTTGGAAATACAAACCAAACCACCCAGAGCAACTCCCACACAGCCGTCTCTTTCAGTGAAACGTCCAATTTGAGGAAGAATCACTGTGAAGAGAGTTCTTCCAAATAAATGAATTGTAGAATTTGCTGTCAGTTGCTTCCATTTCCATTTAACTTTAATGTTAATCCAAGTTATGTTTTATTTCATCGTTAATGTGTCACGATAATGCTGTACTGTTATTTTCAAAATCTATTTGCTGATTTTGGGAAGAAACCAATTTTAAGACACACTAAATTCCAAAGAAATTAGAATATATGCAAAATTTAATTTGTGCGATATTGCAACACCTGCAGATGTATGAAAGATCAGAAATTAATTGCTTCTCATTTGAAAGGATTTTTGATTTTTCTTGAATATGTGGGCTTATGTCATCTGAATTTTTAACTTTATAATATTTAAAGACTTTGTCAATAATTCTGGCTAACTTTCCTTAAAAGGCAAATTATGTGCAAAAATAATCTTCAGTATAGATATTAAGTTGAAGGATCAAATATTCGGAGGTTAAGTAATGCAGTTTTAATGTTAAATGCTCGTCTTTAGTAATATGTTACATTAGTTTTAAATAGTTTATCACAATATTTTGTTGCAAGTTACTCATAAAAAATGTTATTTCATAGTATACCTCGTCTCAAACTTGGATACTTTCCAGGTCTCAGTTCTAAAAGGTGTCTTGGTGTGAAGGAAATTATCTTGGTGGTTTAAGATTTTTTTTTAATGGCTGAGACCTGTGATACTTCACAGGTTAACACATATGCTGGAATTTGAAGTCAGGGACCAGAGATGAGTCTGATCTGAGAAGAGCTGAACCGCCGCAAGGGCTTCAGTGCCTGGAGCTACTTGTTGGCTGTGGCGAAGTCTGCGGGGACACTTAGGAAACAGACAACTCTGGTCTCAAACTCAGGAGGAATTTTATTTTCCTGAATAAGGCTGATCAAATTTAACTGTCAGATGACATTCACAATTTAGACAGTTGCAGACTTTTATATTAATTTGCAATACGATACTACAGTGCTGTGCAAAGATTTGGTCTTTACTGTGTGTGTTTAAAATTTGAACACTACTTTGTTTTTGTCTGGGTTTATTTCTTACATAATAACTTGATGTGAAATCTGGTTTAAAGACGGGATGTGTCAAAGGACAGTTAGGAAAAGGCAATTTTTCGTGTGATCCATCTCAGTGTGTAGCTTTCTATAGTTGCTATACAGTTTTAACGTGGTAGAATGTTTTTTAAATGCTGGGAAAAAATCACAGAAATAAGTAGCACTTAAGAAAAAAAATGAAGTACTCGGAACAATAAAACCCGATGATAAAATTGCCCAGGCATTTAATTAATATTTTGAACAGTATGCAGTGAACGATACGGAAATACGCAAAGGCTTTAGTTCAGCAAAACACTCAAACACATGCTTAACTTCAAATGCATGCTTGTGTCCTCTGGATTTGTATTATTCTCCTGTAAAGCTAAGCACAGCTCGAGTCTTCTGCAGGTGGTGGCCAGGGTGTTTCAGCCTCGCCTGTGGGCGTGCGGCACTGGCACCCCCGTGGTCTGACTGCACGTTACGAGAGGAGTGCGTGTTGCTGCGACGAGAAATACCGTAGTGACAGTACAGGAGGGAAAGAGTGGCACAGTCATGGGGCAGCAATTTTTAAGAAAAAGGCTGTTTGCTCCACTTGTCACCCCCCTGCAGCCCCGCAGTCCTGCCTGGGTCCTGTCGCTGCCCTGGGCAGCCGCCTCAGGGAACAGGCATTTACCCATGTTCTGCACACCGCAGCTCGAGGAGGGCACGCGGGCAGGCTCAGCTTTTCAGGGACCTTGATTACTGAGGTCCTGTTTTAAATTCTACCGTAACCTTCATTTAAGGCTTTTTTGCAGGCCTAGTAACTTATTTTAGAAACAGCAAAAAATGCCACCCAGGTAAAGGCGATGCACTCTGGTTTTGTTTAGCAGTAGCTATTAAAAACTGTTCCACGCAGCGCAGGACCACGGTCCAGGGCAGCTGATCAGTCAGCATTAAGGTAGCACACTTCCTTTTTTACATTTGCTGAATTGTATTAATAAAATCCAGAACATAGTACACTCTAGATAATACTTCTTTTCACTGCTTGATATATTTGATATGGAGTGATATTAGTGAAATCAGAAATGGTATTGTAATGTTTCTCTTTTTTTTCCAAAACATTTCTACTTCTGGTGGATGTATATTGTCTTATCTCTTCAGGGCACATAAGCAAACTTCTTTTCAAAATTTGGACAACTTTTTCATCTGGTAGGTGAAGAAATATTTTCCTCACTTAAGAAATAATCATATTTTTATCAACTTTTCAACAGCAGTTGAGGGAAATCTTAAGTACTCTGCTAGATTGCTGCCTGAACATTGTGTGAGGTGAGTCCCCGATTTCTAGCTGCTGTGAAGAGCGCAGAAGAGATTGTGAGCATAGTCTCTGCAGCCTTTATGAGACACTCTCCTCTAACATCGATAAGCCAGTTCACCAGGAGGCAGGTAGAAGAACAGGGATCCTATGACTTTAGAGCGAAGCTGTGGAAAACATTAGTAGCTGGGGAAAGAGGGTATTAATTCCCGTCCAACACATGCACACGCATGTTTACTTTGTAAATGCAGCTGGTAGCTCTGGTGAAGACAGGACCTTCCTTCTGCCTCTCCGCACCGTATGCTGCCTTTCTGATCTCGCACGCCTGTGTGAAAGTGTGGCGGTACTGGTGCAGGAGACAGGCATGCGCTGGCTCAGCCCTATTTGTCAGAAGCTCCAGCCAAGTCCCAGCAGGTAGTTGTAGCTGGACCTAATCAAGGTGAGCCGTGGAGCCCTGTCCAAAGTATCACAGAATCACAGAACGGTTTGGGTTGAAGGGACCTTTAAAGACCATCTCGTTCCACCCCCCTGCCATGGGCAGGGACACTTCCCACCAGCCCAGGTTGCTCCAAGCCCCGTCCAACCTGGCCTTGAACACCTCCAGGGATGGGGCAGCCACAGCTTCTCGGGGCAACCTGGGACAGGAGCTCACCACCCTCACCAGAAAGAATTTCTTCCTCATGTCTCATCTCAGTCTCCCCTGTTTCATTGTAAAACCACTCCCCCTCATCCCATGGCTCCCCTCCCTGATCAAGTGTCCCTCCCCAGCTCTCCCGGAGCCCCTTTAGGGACTGGAAGGGCCTCTGAGGTCTCCCCGGAGCCTTCTCTTCTCCAGGCCGAACTCTCCCACCTCTCAGGCAGGGCAGTAAGCTCCCCCATGTAGATGGTGTGGGTAAGTGCAGCGATGGTACCATGTGTTACTGGGTTGTGGTGAACCAGGTTTTAACCACAGGACTTCCAGAATTTAAGATTACATATTTTAACTTAAAGATCTTAATGTAAGGTTTTAGTTGTTAAGCTGCTGCATTGTCTAAACTATTACAGTGTTTAAAATACGCCAATGTAAAATTACTGTATTGGTCTTTGTTTTAAAAACAACTTTTGCTTTCCTAATCTAGACTAAACTGGAGGATGTAACCCTTGCCCAAATACACCAAGCTAAACTAATAGGTAAAGTTTTTGTTGTAGGAACAATTGTTTAACAAATAAAACAACATATAAAAATAATACAGTTTATTAAATTCCTAAAGGAAAAAAGGGAGTAATTAGTCTTAATACTATTTTGTAAATAGTAACACAAATGAAACAACTTTACGAGTGTTCTGCTTTTAAACCTGACTTTCTGACAATCTTTCACATGTAGCCTGTGTTTACTCTGGCACGTTAGGATCTCTGCGTCATTTGCAGGGTTAAAAAAATAACTTGTTATTAAAGAGAGTGGCAAATTTTAGCTGCAGTCTGAAGGATTACTGGCGTTGTGTGGCTGAGGACATGGAAATGCGCTGCAGAGCTGTGTTCTGCAGGGCTGATGCAGTCTATGCATGCTCCGGTACTGTGCAATAATTACAGATACAGGCAAGGACAAATTAACGTGATTATTAGACTTACAGCAGGGTTTGTTTTGTTTTTCATGAGCAGTACTGATCCGCAGGTACCGTGCGGCATGAACGGTCTGGGTGCCGGGCAGGAGGCAAAGCGTCACCTGCAGCTTGCACAGGTCGGTGCAGAGTTTGCAACGTGTGCGGTGTTGGGTCTGCGCGCCGCTCTTCAGTGTCAGTGCTTCCGCATCTGACTTAGCTTATCATCCGCCAGCTAAAAGGTGTGAATGCTTTAAAACTAGGAATAATTGACAGTCTTCCAGATGTCTGCTGCCAGTTTCTATTCATCCTGACATGAAAAAAAATCATAGCTATGCATAATTTATAAATGTCATGCATAAGACTATATGGCTCTCATTTTAAAATTAAGATGAAAGATACTAGTTTCTGTTATTTTTCTGGTATTTTAGGGTGTTTCTGTAGACAGTATATAGTTGAACTCTGTATTTCATCTATTTAGATGAGTGCTGCTTCTATCATGGCAGCATTTACATAAATGGGTGTATCGTCAGTGAACCTCCGAGTCAGGACGTTGGTACCAATTTTTAGAAGTGGGTGAGCTGAGGCATGGAGAAGTGAGGTGGTGGGACAGAGCCTGCCGACGTGTCTGCAGGAGAGCTAGGAGGTGGATTAACAGAAAGTCACGCTATTTTTTCCCTAAGATATTTTAGGTTGGGGTTTTTGTCTTGCTTTTTATTTTATTGACGGAGAAATATGAGGGGTTTTTCATGTTGTGCCTTGATCTCAGCATATCTGGACATGCAACTTAGGCTAGCAGGAAGCAGATAGGAGTAACCTATGTAAATCTTTATTGGCCTTTTTGTAGGAAAGAGGTGGAGCTTATTTTTTTTTCTTGTCACTGGTAATGGTGTTTTCCTAAAATATGATGGATTTATAAATATGTTTAACATGCCTTTCCTTTTTTGTCTTAGTTCTTTGCTCATAACTTGCAGGCGCGGTGGCTGAACAATGAGCTGTGTGGTGTGACAGGTAAATTTCACAATTTACCTGCTGTAATAGTGTGCTCTGTACTGCCGTTCAGTCATCTCAGAATTTTACTTGCCTGATTAGTTGAGTGCAGCAGATTTTTCAATTTAAATGTAACTTCATCTGCTTGATTAAAAATGTAACAGAACATTATCTGTTGCAAATAAATTTCAGAGGAAGAGATGATTTTGCCTGTTTAAAAATAACATCTGTTTATATTGGCTGGGAGCAGATGATTAATACCTCTCTAATTTCGAGGTTTACCAGTCCAGCTCACCTGTCTCTTTGCATGGATAGCTGAAATTGATGGCTGTCGGGTATAAACATTTACCTGTTGATGTTTATTTGATGGATTTCTTTTTTAAGGATAATATAGAATCCCATCATTGGGCATTCATTTATTTGCTGCTCATCAAGATGATTGACAGTTTTGCCAGCAACATAGAAAAAAGGTTTTTCCTTCTTGGCACATGCAAGAGAAATTTACTTCTAAGTGATAAGTGCCTCGCAGAAGAAAACAGATTTCGGGGATTTTTCCCTTCCAGCGTTTATTTTGATGTGCAGACGGGAGGCTGGAGGTTGGCGTGAGCCCGGCGGGATGTAGTGGGAGGTGGGTGTCTGACAAATAGCAGGGCAATGCTGCGGCTGCTTTTCCTGCAGCGATGGCTTGTTTAAGCTGCAGAGTGAAAACGGAGATGCTCCCGCCGGCCGGGAAGGCAGCGTTCTCCAGCGGCCTGTCACGGAGTGGTTGGTCTGCCAAAGCGCGTGCGGGGTGTGCCTGTGCCGGCGAGGGCAGCCGGGGCTGCCCAGCTCGTCCTGCCTGCCCGCGGCGCCCAGTGCCGGCCACCGGCCACCCATCCCAGCCGCCAGCCACAGCTCTGCCCGTTCCTGGGCGCCCACTCTCCAGCACGCCCCCCACTCGCAGGGGTGCCCGGGGGCTGCCGCCACCGCGCAGGCACTGTGCTCCGTGCTCTCACCAGGAGAGGAGCTGGAACTCAAAGGCTGCGGCTCCCAAGGATGGGAGCAAATGTGGCGGCCCGTCCATGTGGAACATCGGGGTGGTCGTCCCGCAGCCAGTGCCTGTTCTGTCTCAGTGGAACAGAGCTGCACAGAAATCCCACCCCCAAGACGGTACCCGGAGTGCAATGCGGAGCATCATGAGAACTGCGTTTGGGCGGCTGATTTCTCTGTGAGCCTGGGAAAATGTCTCCCCGTTCCCCGACCCGTGACAGGGATGTGAGAGTAGCTGCCCGGCTTTGCAAAGCACGTGTGCTGTGTGAGCGCTGCCTTGTTTTGTTTCTACTGCTAAACAGACATTTTCTTCAGGTTTGGTTTGGGTTTTTTTAATGCAGAAATTAGATATTATGGAAAGATCTAGAGTACTTTCATCTGGCTCCTCTCCTAAAACTATGAAGAAATAATTATTTCTATGAGAGATCAAGATGTATTTAAATTCATGTCATATTAAGGTAGCTGAGGAAGATAATGTAAAATTTTTGTCTTGTCCTTAAAATCAAACACTGCACAGTGGGGGCCGTCCTCTGTTACATCTACACGGCCTCCACAGGATAGTGCTTGTGGCTCCTGGTTTTCAGCTACTTTACCATGGTGGGACGTAAAACTGTGGTGAGTTTGCTATAAAGCCTATAGTGGACTGTTCACTGCTGGAGGAAATAAATACACTGGTGATCTACTCTTTTCTCCATGTTCCCTCCTCTTTTTTGTTCAAGGCTCAGGGCAGCTGGCATAGAAAGCAGTAGTGCAGTTTTTTCCCACTTATTCTTAGCAAGCCTGGGTATTCGCAGCCTTTCAAGACCCCATTACATTGTTCCCACAGCATAAAGTGATCCCAGCTCTGCAAGGGAATCGAGTGTGAGGATTCTAATGTAAAAGTCTGTGTGTGGTGTGGAAATGCCCTACCCTCACATTTTGTTGTGCTAAGTGGAGTCCCTCATCCTTCCTCTTCAACCAAGCGTTGTTTATAGCCTGCCTGTGGAGTTACTTTCCTTTTTTCCTGTTGCCAGAACACCTTGGAAAGCCAAAGTAGAGTCATAAGTGCCCTTTTTTTCTCGTGGCTTTGAAATGTCGTACACGCATTTGTATAAAAGTCCCAGTCACTTTTAAGCTTGGCTTCCCTGCTGCTGAGATCGATAGCAAAATTCTTCCTTCCCAGCTGCGGGATCTGCTGCCAGACACACCTCACTTTCTGGCAGAAGTAACCGTAAATTAGAGCAAGCAGCTGGTGGTGTTCAACTTTGTCTTCTGCATGTTTTCAGGAATTTTTGGTGGACCTAATTGCACATGTGAATTTGTTTATTCTTATACTATTAAGTTCTCCTAAAAACTAGGTTTGTTAAAATACAGCCTTGATACTACTAGAGGCCCGTGCATTTGTCAGTTTGAGACCTGAATGCCTCTTATTTTACACCACTGTGAAAATGGCAAACCAGGTCCAAGCAGCTTGGAAAAAAACCCCAATTTTTTTGAATTGTCATTTGTTTTGTATTGTTTTGCCCTCTGTATTGTAAACACAGAAGAGTTCTATGTGCTGGGCATGTAAATAAACCTATTAGGGGGTTTTTTTAGTATAGTCTATTTCTCTTTATTATATAAGAGTGAAAGGGTTATTGTATTTTTAGATCTAGAAGCTCAAGACTAATCCAGGCTGCGTGGAAAACAAGGGGGTGTACTTCAGAGGATTTGCTGAAGTTCCGCTATTGTTGGTCCGCGAGGTCTCAAAACACTGTTTCAATAGGCCTAGATGACCTCATCTTTCGCTGCTCACTAATCCACAACCTCCATTTTCACAATGTCTTAGAAAAGTTTATTTAAGGCGACTTGCACTGGAATAATAGATGATGCTTTGCATAAGTCATAAAGTCAAAGTTAAACAAGTACATCTATGTTGTACTTTGTATGCTTCAAACTGAAGAAAAAAATTACAAAATTCGCTGTTTGACTAAATTTTTATCATAATGTTTTAATTTTATGCAGTGATGTTAAAACTTAGAGCAGCCTCATACAATCCATAGCTAGTACTTCAATTTCGGGTTCAGTTACCATTTTTTGAAAAGTGTTTACTTCCTTTTTCAGTCAATGCTAGGAAAAAACAGTGAAACTGTCTTTTGGGGGGAATCTTATTCCTTACATTCTTACTCTTCTGCTTGAACCCCGTGGGATGCCCTCGCCACCCGATGGCGTTGCGGCTGCTGAGGCGCCTGGCGGAGGGGCTCCCGCAGAACCGCACTGCCGGCAGGTTTGTGGTGCCCGCGCAGTGCCTGGGAAGCCTCAGCTGGTGACACACCGCCGTGCAGATGTCTGCCAGCTGCCGTACCATATTTTCCCATTAATGCCATGAAGCAGTCCAGAGCAATCCAAAGGACCTCGAGCTCATTCTCATGCTTCCATGAAAATTTACGCTGTTGGGAAGCAAGCAGAGCCCAGTTGCAGAACGGAAAGAAGATAGTGGCTATGCTGGTTTTCTTCACGCCTCTCTGCTGTCCCATGGTCTTTCTTTGGCAAGAGGGGTTCAAAACACCTTCTGCACATCATCCCTCTGTGTTACCACGGTTGTGTTCAGATTGCACAAGGTATGGGACGAACTGCCCAGGTGTCAGCTCTTTGGAGCACAGCCGGGAGTAGCTTGACATCCCCGGGTCTGCTGCTTATGTCACAGCCCTCCCGACCTGCGTCGCGGCTGTGGCTGGGCAGGAGCGGGTCGTTCTTCTGGTGTGGATTCTGTTATTGCAGCTTCCCCCAGCAGCTGACAACCTCTGCCCTGGTCAGTCTGTCTGTGAAGGCGCTGGGCTTCCAGCGCAGGAGAGGGCGAGGGACAAAGTCCTCCTCCCCAGGAGAAGGTTTCCTTAGCAAGTGCCTGCCCTGCTCGGCCGACATGTGGGTACGGCACCAGCGTTAAGGAGCCTCAGAACCCTGTTCAGCAGAGAGTTTCCTCTGGATTTACTGGGCAGGCTGTGTTTTTATAATCTGGCAGATGAGGCGGGTTTACCTGAGACATGCTTTCACCCAGCGCATTGAACTGTGTGCCGGTGATGGAGGGCACAGTGCCGCTTCTGCCAGATCAGCTTGAGTTGTCTGTGAGTACTGAGAAATGCTATCCCATTCTAATGATGACTGGAAGAATGTAATTTTACCACCCTTTTAAATTGAAAGCTTCGACTTGTTCATGGTGCAGAGAAGAGGCAATGCTCTGTAGAGGTCCTTGCTTTTAATTTTTTTCAAGGAACTGGAATCTAGCTATGTACTACATAAAACTGCCAGTAAGAGTTAACTATGAAAGAGACAAAAGGCAAATCAGATCAGCAAAAATATATTTATGGTCCTACCCCGGAATATTGTTAGGGCAGCAGATAAGCAAGAGGTGTGTGGGATACGCAGTTATTAAACCAGTCACAGAGCCATAAAATAGGACTTGGAGGTTAAAAAGCTGAAGTAAGTGGCACCAAATAAACAATTAGAGTCAAACGTTGATCCCCGTATCTGTCAGTCTTGCCACCAACTTCTGTAGCCATTGGATTGGCAGTCGGACCATGAAATACTGGTATTTTCATTCTGATGGATGCCCAGAGGGAGGTAAGGGAGGCGTCTGTGTGGCTGTGCCTCGTACCTGGTTTGGCTCCATCCTGAACCTCTGATGAAATCCCAGATTCGTGTTCCTGCTGGCACCCCTTTCCCTCACCTCTGTTTGCTTCCCAGGCCTTTTTCATCCCCTTCTTACCCCTCCTTTGATTTCAGCCAGAGGATCAGTTTGAACATGCCAAGAGGAAGGTTTTGCGGTGTTGCACTGAGCCCATGAACAGGCAGGCAGATGAAAACGATGCCTTAAAAGCCCACGTGGCACAAAGTTCCTGTGGGCTGTAAACTGCCCGTCCTTCTGCAGCGGGACTGCAAGATGGTACCAGGCAGCAGCAGTCTGTGTGGGCACAGCTCCGCTGCCGTGGGAGGCCGTGCAGACAGCCCGCCCCAGGCTCCCGCAGCAGTACCCTGTCCTCTGCTCCGAGTCTCGTTGGTCCTGCAGACCCCAGGACAGAGTGTTTACTGCTGGCCACACTGCTGACTTTCCCATTCCTGGAAATCAGGCACACGGGTTTCCCGCCCGGGAATGCCGCCTGCTGCTGGCTGGAAGACATGTGCGGCTCCGGTCTCCTACGTCCCAGTGCCCAGCTCTGTGTGTCATGGCAAGGGGCACTCGCTGTGCGCCCGTGACGTCTCCTACGTGGGGCAGATGGAGAGTGAGGGGCAGCTGCCTGGGGACAAAACATGACAGTGGTCTGGCTGCAGCAAAATCACACTTTCTGTTGAGTAATGCTGAGTTCCCTGGCCTCTTGGAGAAAAATGAAAAAGCTTCACAGCTGTGGAGTTAAAGCATTTGAGATGAATTTGTTATTCCCACATTTAGATCATCTTGTTGCAGACTCAAAGATGTGAGATCCTTCAAATCCTGTTCTCAAAGTTGTGACGACAGGCATGCCTTATTTTATAAACTGAATTACAGTATGGAGGGCAAGGTGAACACCGTAACAAAACTCATGGCTGCATAACTCAGTTGTGGTAGGCCCTGTTCAAATGTCACTGGTGCAGTGTTTTTCCATTTGTTTGTTTCTGTGATACCATTTTTTTAGTCCACGTGAGTAGTATTACAGTAAATGTTTATGTAGTTTGAATTTCTTTAGTTGAACATGCCTACCTGAGTATCCGAGGTAAAAAGGGCTATTCTGTAATAACGCTTAGCTATGGGCTGTCGTTCGTACCATTTTATTGTTTTGCAGTTTGAATCTGACATGGGGATGTTTTCCTTCTGCAGTTTTCCTCACATGCTCTTATTTTTACTGATGATAGCACATTTTGACGATTTGAAAAGTGACTGCAGCCTTAACATTTGTTTGAAAGTAGTTTTACTTATTTTTTTCTAACAATTTTACTAGTAAAAATAACGGTACTAGGATTTTGCAACCCCTTGCTCAAAAAGCAACATGCTGTCTCCTGTGTATGCTGTATTCAGAATTGCTGATTTTTAGTGCTTAAGGTTTGTTTGCTCAGTTGGTGTGAAACTATTCTAAAACTTCATGACTTTTGGTTAATACAGTTATGCTGTTGGTCAGAAAGTTGCAGCTTTACAACCTGATGCCTTAAAAACCCGCCCAGGAGGCACTGGTGGGGCTTTGTGGCTAAACAGATTTACATTAGTTTCCATGTTATTTATGGGGGATAGGGAAAACTCATTCATCCATTGCAAAAAAGCTGTTTCTGAAACTCCAGCTTCCTCCGTTTTGAGCCACCACGACAGACAAAGATACTTTTTTCCTTTTCACACAATGGTGCTTTGCACAGCTCTCGCCCTCGCTGCTCCCTGACGTCCCGGCCGGAAGGAAAGTCGTTTTTCAGTGGGGAGGGCGATGGCAGTGTCTGCGGCCGGGTGCCATCCGCATGTTGCCACCACCCCCGCTGTCCCTGCGGACCCGGCGCTGTCGATGCCCTCTGCCAATGGCCGGGGAGGGGCAGTGGGGGGCTGCGGGCCTTTGTTCTGCGCCCAAGCTGGCTGCGTAGCCGCTGCCTTTTTACTTCTTGCTGCCCTGCAAGGTGCTGTGCAAAAACCCAGCGAAGGTAAAGGGACAGGGTGATTTCCTCACCCCTTTCTGACACCGACGTTTTCAGGGGAATGGATTCCCAGGACAAACAGAATACACTGCATTTAATAGCTATGAGAAATGGATTTTCATAAACTTTTTATCCCAAGTAACGGAACTCTTCTATGCAGTGTAAATGGTGTTATGAAAATGTAAAGTTCATTAACAAGCTGTGTATTTTTTTATCCACTTGAATGTAATTTAGAGATTATATACTGTAATAGGATTTATAACATTATGCTGTTTAATCTTTATGGTTTTACAAACACGTTAAGTACAGTTGGCAGAACCTACCACTTGCCTTCAGTGTACGGGTGCCCTGACATAGGAAAACAGGCAACACATGCTTATCTACGCAACTTTTGTTTCTTTTATTGGCATTAACGGAATTAAAGAAATCTCTATAAGCAGTATAGAATACAAAGCTGATGAATTCAGCATCTTCCTTTCAAGGATAGGGGGGTCCTGCTTTGAGGGAAACTTGTATTAGGTATGGAGGGTATTGCTGTCTTGGTGTTAGCAGGCTGCTGTGCTTGAGGATGTGCTTTAAAAAGCAACTTGGGAAGTACCGTAGTAGGTAGGGAAAAGACAGCATTTCTCTTGCACCAGAGGAATGGAAGTTCTTTACTGTTATGCAGTATATGAAGCTCTAAACCAAATGGTTTCAGAACAGGTAATTTCTCATTTACAGTCTAGGGTGTAAAAGTAAAGCAAAGTGAAAGAACAGAAATCTGGGAAAGGGCAGTGAAAGCAGATGGTACTGTACAGGATGATGTAGTACAGCACACTTTTTAATGAGTATTATAGTGCTAGTCCAGGTCAAGCCATCCTTCCTCGGTACAAAATACTTCTAGGCATTGCTTATGCTTTTGTGCTTTCTAAAATACATCTTTTTAGTTCGCTTTTTGACCCTTAGAATATCCCACAGAGATAAGCCTCTGCAGGTTTTCATGTTACCTAGGGTTCAGAACCTCATCTGCCCCTTCCTTGTGCCAAAAAGACCCCAAACAGTTCCCAGTAGACCTAATTTTGAGGTACCCCATCTCGCTTGGTTTTGGCTGGCTGCAGAGAGCTGTGCACTTCTTTCCTGTCTGGAGCAGCTGGTCAGAGATTGCCAACACAGCCGTATACCAACAGGTATTCCTCGTCCTGAATAAGGTGGGGATTACCTTTACTTTGTGATGAGTTGCAGCCACTGGTAGTAAGAAAGAGACACATGACGATGCTTCGTCTGTGCTGCCGTGTTGAGTACGAACCGTTGTCTTTGGGAAAAGGAGGCATGAGAGATAAGATGACAAGGTGAATCTCATTAAATAAAAAACACAGTTTCAACATTAATCCACTGTAGCCTGTTGTAAACCAGGTGGTGCTGACCCGAAGAGCTTAGCCTACACCAGGGGCAGGTTGCTGCCCTTCACATGCAGAAGAGAAGCAGAACAAGCCTCATCTGTTCAGCTCGGCAGGCCTTTTTGTGAAGTGGTGGAAATTAGGGAAGTTCAGAAGCTGGAGGTAACTTTCCCTGTTCTTCCACCCAGAACGGTTTACAGCTCATAAGCTTCTTTGCTTTTTTTTTTTTTAAAAAAAGCACTATATAATGTATCTATCAAAAGCATTATGTAAGCGTCTAGAAATGTGGATTACCCGCCTTGCAAAAGTCAAAATCAGAACCATTTTTAGATAAAAAAGTGTCATACACAGCATGAGTGATGGGAGAGGAGTGCCTGCCTGCTACCCCTCGTCGCGGGCGCCCCGGCTGACTCCCCAGTGCCCTGCAGGGCTTTCAGGGCCGCGGTTTGAGCGGCTTCTCGTCTGTGGCGCACTGAGAAACCAGCCACCGTCTGGTCCCCAGCGCAGCCTTTGTCCCGGGGCTTACGGGGGTCGCCGGACCCCCGGAGCGGCTGCGTATGGCAGCTCCCTGCCGCCGCCACAAACGCCGCCTTTGCGTCGGCTCTCACAATAACTTGTCCTCCTCCTCCTCCAAACCCTGTGCTTCTCAGCCAGGTCCTTTCATCGCTCAGAAAGGTCAGATGGGCTGAGGCTAAGCTCCCCGCCTCGGAAAAAAATTTCTGGGAGAAAGACATCCAGAAATAAAACAGGCATGTGAACAGTGCGGCTTCAACAAAGATATCCGTTTGTCAGTAGATGTCACCCCGTAAACCCACCTAAAATGTCCTTTTCTTTCTCCCATTTCCCCATATAGCTTTTCTTTATTTTTTTGCACAGAAAGTCAACTTTTTAGCATTTCAGTTATTCCTTAGAATGGATCTTTTCTTTGCATTAAATAAGCTTTGGATGTTTATTTAGATGGTCACTGAAACTGTGTGGAGAGCAGTAATTGTGTTGTACTAAAGAATTAATCCATTTAGTCATGGGAAGCACTACTTAGCCTTTTTTTCTTTTGTCTTTTTGCAGTGTAACAGGCAATTTTAAGGAACTAAATTTAGAAATTTAGTAATGATATTGATAAACTTATTTTCATTTGGGAGGAAATGCAAGCCTCTTCTATATTACTATTCGCTTATTTTCAGAAGAATTGTTCCTTTCTGTAAAACCATATTTTTGTGCTTCTGTTCCTTTTATTCTTCAACTTCTAAACAGACAGTCTTCTTGTAAAACAGATACTTCAAACTATTTTATGGAGACTGCTAAGCCAGCTTAGGGAATCTTAACATTTAAGCATACAGTTGTCTACTTAGAGCCCTAGACTGGTAAAATAACGAACATAGCATGCTGTATCTATTGTACGTTGCCTTTCACTCCTGTTAAAGCAGTCATGCTTGGGGTTTTTTTTTGTTGTTTTTTTTTTTAACCTCCCTGAACATGTTCTGGATCTCACTGTACGGTGTTGCTGTCTCTGTTAGAAACGCAGCAGGGAACCATTTGTTTACTGGCTGTTAAAACCGCTTCCAGTGAAATTTCAACGTGTCTTCATTGGCCTTGGGAGAGTTCAAGGGAGAGCGTTCAGCCCTGCGGGCAGCAGTGGGTCTGGCTGCCCACAGCGCGTCGCCAGCAGCGGCTGGTCCCCAGAGGGGCGAGTGGTCCCCATCAGCAGGCTAGGGTGAGGGGTTGACCAGCCGCTGCCCTGTGCAGAGCGGAGCAGGGGTGACGCCGGGGACAGGTCTCGGGCTTTGTGGGGGAACACCATCCATAGCTGAAGGCAAAGCCACTGATGCCCCTGGGGACTGAGGGGGTGAGGCAGGAGATGTTCCTGAGCAGCACGGCCGTCCTGAGGGTCCTTCCCTAAAGAGATGGTCATTGTGAACATGTCCGCCGTCTGTCCCTGGAGGAGTAAACCCGAGGTTGTGGGGAGAGCGCTCCTGGTACTTGGTTGGTGGAGGACTTCCTAGGCCTGCTCGAGGGCACCAGTGGAGGTCGGTGCCTCCAGGGGAGCCCGACCTCACCTGACTTCTGTCCCTCACGACAATGCCTGCTGCCCGTCCTGCATGGGCGCCCTCAGCAGCATTGCAGTACGAGGCCAGGCTGTCTCAGCAGTGTCTCCAGGCAGAACGGGCTGTATCTGCCCTGTGCTAAATACCCACTGGCAGACTGTGCGCTTTTTGCTCACTTCTTCTGTACATCTGTTTGTTCTGAGCTGAGAATGCTTTTAGTGGCATTTAGTACAGGTTGTGAAATGAGAGGGGGGAGGTTGTAGTCAGTTTTATTTGCTTCACATAAAATTGATATACAGTGATATCTACCTTTTGTCCTCATGGCCTTTCACTTACACCGTTATATTTCATGGTTTTAGGAAAATGTTTAAAGTAGCTGAAAATACATTAGAAATTGTAGCATCTGAAGTGCTTAGAGGTGATCAAATTGCAGCGGTTTTTGAATGCTGAAGTGTTTGATGCTGAGGACTGATGGCCAGCTTTTCGCTTCTGCCTGTTTCCCCTTTGTACTTCTAGAACGGTACACAGGTAGAAGGAAATTGGTGAAAATGTACCAATGAATGTGTCTATCAGCTAGTATAAAGCTGATGGAGTCAGCAGTTTGCCTGCAACGTCCCAGTCCCTCAGAAAGAGTAAGTTAAAATGCTTTTAAAATGAGTCTGTTAGGGGTAGACCAGAGCGATGTAAGGACTGGGTGCTGCAGCTGGATGTGTTGGTTGTTCTTCTGCTATACCACGTGCATGGCTGGCACCGGAGAATTACAACTCAGTTTTTAGTATCTTCTTGTCAAATATAATAGCTTCATTATAATTACGCAAAAGTAGTACATCTTTTTTTGCTGTACTTGTATGTTAAAAGTGTGTTAAACAGCACGTGATGAACAGACTATCTGGCAAGAATAGAACAGGTAAAAAGGTAAGACGTACGGGGTTATTTGTTACAGAAATACATTTTTTTTTTGTTTTATCATCAGCGTAGATTATTGCACGTATCAGTACTTACAGTCAGAATCCAAATTTTAGGCATTTAAAATCGTATATGCATTTATGTTTTTAAATTTTGTCATTATACAAAACTAAAATTTGCAAATGCATTCAAACAGGATGCACATGATACTTTATGGTAGTCTCAAATACTCTTTAATTGCTGTTCTGAAATGAAGTCTCAAATAGAGACAATGGGAGGGTGATGAAGGGGCTCTGTAAATTGCGCGTGTATGGAGAAGAGGATTGTTAAAAAGTTTTCATTGTCTCTCCAGTGCAAGAACCTTGGCAGCATCCAGTGCAACTGGTGTTTGAAACGATGTCCTTCTTCAGGCTCTGTGTCAATAAGCTGTGTGGCTTCATGCCACAAGGTGCTCCGTACACTCAGAAAACCCAGGAGGAGCTGCTGGCAGCGGGGGCAGCCAGGAGAGGTTTCGGTGCCCTTTTACTTCTACCGAGGTGCCAGCTCTTGGCCACAGCTGGAGACAAGAGCTGGCCATGAGTATGTGGTCTGAGCTCCTACAGACGTTGTGTCCATGTAACACGCAGGATGCCTCAAAGGCTGCCGGTAGCCCCGGCCCTTTGCAGGTAGAACAGAAGAGGCTGTTAAATGTGAAGGTATATAGTCACTGTGATTTGACGCTCTTTACTGCTCTGCTATGATCTGGCTCCTTTGCGCGATGAAGGCAGATGGGTGTATTTGGAAGCGGGCGTCTCTGGGTCCACGGTCCATACTGCTGTGGGCACTGGAGCTCCACGCAGGTTAACAGTGCCACCGAGCAGACTGTCGGTGAAGTCCATCCTCCGAGCCGTGGTTGCTCCTCCTGGCCCTGGTCTGGTGCTGCCGGAGCTGGTGCCATTGAAGAGTGACCTGGCAGCGGGGGAAGATGGTCTCCAGAAGGTGGGTGAGAGTGGGGCCGCGCTGTGTGGGGGCCGCTCGGAGGCACTGCAGGGGGCTGGCGCCAGGGGCTGCTCCGTCCCCACCAGAGGGTCCCGTCCTGCCACCAGCCCCCTGCGTGTCACGGCTGATCACGGCTCCAGGGGCCCACATGGAAGAAGCGGAAGTTAGTCTTTCCTTCAGTGGGCGTTGGGCTCCCCTGTGCCAAACCATCTCTGTTGAGAGATGGTTTGATGGTTGAGAGCTCTTCCTGAGCCAGCTTGTGCTATGAACCTCATCACCACACTGGACACGTCTCGCTTCTGGGAGGCTTCTCGTGCCTGATGGCTGTGTTGAAGCGTAATGTTTGCAATTCTCCCTAAAATACCCCTCTGCTTCTTAGTCCAGAGGGCGAGAGGTTGGTTGCTTACTCCACATCCAAAATTGGTTTTGACATTTGCATCTGAGCAGATGGAGCAGGAGGCTCTCATGCTGCTGCCAGTCGGCCAGTCCTGGGGCTGCAGCTGCCTGAAACCATGTCCTGGTGGCCATGAAGGGCTGCTTGAGCGAGGGGCGGGAGCAGACAAAGGGGTTTGGTCACCCTGTTGAGATCTGGGTTGTCTGCTGGCTATGGCCGGTTTTCTTTCTCTCCCACTTTCCTAAGACATCGGTTAATGTTGATTTTGCACGCCTCTCCATGGGTTGGTGGATATTGGATTTGCACAGCAGTGGCACGGAGGGCTGCTGGTCTGTTGTTGTGATCTAATGAATCCTGGCTTCACTACAAAATGGGCTGTGGTCAGTCAAGGTGACAATATGAGCCGGTCGGACGCTCTGGTCCAGTCACATTACCTGGACAACCAGCAGTACCTGTGCTTTGGGTAGCAAAAAGGTAGACAGGGTGCTCTGATGTGCAGCTGAAATGTCCAAAATCTGTAGCCTATTCTAATATTTTTAAAAAAAAAAGGTCTAAAATTGGTCTCCTAATCAGACTTGGCCTGCTAAAGGTTTAATATGGATTTAGAAATTTAGTTCCAAGCACCTGTTTTGAAATACCTAACTATTGCCTCTGGCTGGACGGTGCTGAGTACGCAGCACTGAAGCAGCACCTCGTCTGTAGCGGTGGGTCACTTGGTGCCACCTGCTAAAACGTCGTCTCAGGAAATACCTTGCTTCTACTTAAGAAAGGCCTAGGGTGCTTGCAGGCTTTGTCCAGGCATCAGACTGGATGTTTAATTCTTTTCTGCTGATCTGGCAAGTCCTTGCTTCATCTGACTTACCTTGGTGGCTTCACCACCCCCTTTCCTGGTGCTCGGTACAGGACATGGTGGACATTCCAGCCAGCTTCAGGGAAACAGCGGCAGATTCAATAACGGGAACTTCTGACCCAAATCGGCAGCTGTCTCAGAACCAGAGGGTGGTTGGAGGCTCTTTCCCGCTGGGACTTGTTCTTTGCTCCTGGGTTTGATGGGCCCATGGGGCCCTGGGGCTCACACGTCCAGTCTGAGAGCGGCTCACCTCTCCTGGAGAACAGCTGTAAGAGGCACTTTGCTTCCTCAAACTGCCCAAAACAGGCATCTTTAACCGCGGCCTTGTTTTCAGTGATTGTATCAGAACACAAGCTGTGTACATGTATATAAAAGCAGAGCTAACCCAAGACAAGGGAATGGAATGAAGAAATCCTCCCTTTTCACCACTGTAGCAACACAGTGAGGCAGTCATAAAACCAAAGAATTCTTTTAAAAGTAAATTTTTAAAAGTCTTAACTGAGGAATCAACAAGACTTCTGCATTTTGAAGCATCAACTTAGGCGTGCCAACAGATCACACCAAAATTTTTCCTTCCTGATAGTTGTTTTGTTCTTTTTAATAGCTTTTTCATCAGCAATATTTCTTTTCAAAAACTTGTTTTAATTATTTTCATGGGGTTTGTTGATTGTTTTTAGGTAGTGTCCTGTGATTTGCTTAACAGAATTACCGAACAAGATGCAGCTGCAGCAGAAAATAACTGAAGTAAGGAAGAAAAGAGTGGCTAGAGAAGAAAGTGCCAAAAATCTCTAGGCAAGGGCTCTTCTGCGGCCTGGCCAGCGCAGCAGAGGGCAATCTACGTGCTCAATTTATTTGTCAGCAGGCTGGAACGTGGAACACGTGCAGGTGATTTGCCAGTTCCCCCGTTTCTTCTTGGTGCCCAGGAAAACACTGCGGATCAGATTGTGACATGGGTGAAGTTAGCTGCCTCTGACAGTTTCCTTTGATTCCTAACTTGCAGGGAAAACTAAACATTCAGCATATATAAACTTGCAACCCCTCATGCAGGTTGTTTTACCTGTTTTAGGCATTTGAAAGTTTTACTTTTCAGCTAATGCCAATAGGCGTGTGTACTGAAAACATTGATACTTTTTGCCATGTCCTGTTTTTTAATAAGCCTTTATACCAAACCAGTTCACCTTAACTCTCATGATTTGGGGTTTTCTTTTGGGCAGAGCACTGGACAGAAGGTCGCCGAGCTGCAGTGAGCATCCCTTGGTGCTTTTCTGCTGAGAAGGGAGGTCATTCTGTTATTTATTCTTCCATTATTTTCAAAAGACAGCAAACTGTAATTGAAACCAAGTTGCAGCAACTTGTTAAACACTTCAGGACCAGCACCCGTTTTTATCCTGCACCGATATTTAGGCTGCAGCTGCTACAGATAAACGCGAGGCCCCAGATGGTGGCTGTCTAATCCTCATGAGAATTCATGTCCTAGAGGCAGCTCTTATCTCTCCAGACCTGACATTGTCTGCAAGTCTACTATAAGGGGGAATAATATAAACATGCTATGCATGAGTTTCACTTCCTTGAATAACACAAAGACACAGGAAGTTAAGTTAAATGTTACAAGAATAGAGTTCACATTACCGAAAGTCTAGCTATTTTTGTTACCCTAATAGGTACCCAGTGGTGTAGGGGATAAGGTGCACACTCCAAACATTGTACTGATTGTAGTTTGCCGCTCAGAACTGCGGTAGAGAGATCGTTTTAAAGAACACGTTTGCATTTGTTTTGTCTTTGCTGCTGGTCACCGTTAGCTCATCTGGGTGACTTTAAAGATGCCACTTTTCTCTCTCGTCACAGCTGCTCAGGAGGTGGTGGAAATGTTCCGATTCTTCAGTTTTCCCAGTAGAAGTGTATCTTGGTGCTCTCCTTTATTGCTGCTCTCCTCTGCCTACCAACATGAAATACCCCGTCACTTCTTTATTAAGTTACTGTGCTGCTACGTAGTAGGGATAACTTTGCACCGTCTTGTCTATTTCCTTCCATGTATGTCTTTAAAAATAGTCTGTGATAGGCTGTGGGTGACCCAACTTTATTTTTAAAAAGCAGTGTTAATCAGCTAATTCTAGCAGGTCCTGCAGGTATTTCTATTGTGTTCATGTATGACTTGACTTTATCTTGCCAACTGTATGGTTCATTTTGATCTCCACAGCAGTTGTAATGGTGTATTTATTCACTGCCTGGGTAGGAGGAATTAGAAATGGAATAATTTCACAAGACCTGCTTGCTTCACAAGTGGAAAGTTGCTCCCCATCTCCTTCAATGACAATGTGTGCTTGTGAACAAAAGGAGCTGCTAAAAGGAGTGAAATCTAGCAGAGCTGTAGAGCTTAAAGTCCAAGTATGCCAGTATAGCTGTGCCTCAGAAGTAGCTAAGGCATAGTACTTACTCAAAAGCATCTAGGTATTTTGTGGAAAAAAAAAAAGAAAAAAAAAAAAAAAAAAAAAGAAAAAAAAACCAAAGGGAAAAAAAAAAANACGGGAAAAAAAAAAACGGAAGAAAAAAGTTGCTGGAATGGTGTTCATGGAAACAGGTTGTCAGAGGTAAGTAAGTTTGGGAAGATATTTTAGAAGGATAACTTAAAGGAATACTTCATTATTGTCAAAATATATCATTTACACTACTAAGAACCTAGTCTGGTTACATCTTTAGAGACCAGCCTTTCTTGAAAGATGTATATTTACTCAAATTTTCTGTACTGTAAGTGTGATAAAAATTACGGTATTTTTCAGCAAAGGAAGAATACAAATAGAGCAGAAAATACTACAGCCTGATTTATCATCAGTGTCTTGGTATTTATCTAGTTGTTAAGGTTGTGCTGGTTTTACGCTGTAACTACTTTATGCTGTGCTATATTGTTCCACTTCATACATGAAAAATTCCAGTGGCATTCCAGTTTCTAATGTTTCTTTCCCGTGCTGCATAAGAGTATCTTTCCTTGCCTAATATATTGGCTGCTGCTCTGGAAGTGAAAAATAGAACTTCTCATGTGGTTCTGCAAAAAAGTACGTCCAAGTCTCCGTAGTACTGGAAATAGAGTCATAATTTTGGGGGTTTCTGCTCTATTTAAAAGAGAGGGAACAAAAGTTTTTAGACTTTTCATTCAAAAAGAACCTCAAATCTTTTAACATTTTTTACCACGTGAAAGAAGAGGACAAAAATCATACACCAAACTATTGACAGTTTTGGTCTACTTTAGGTCCAGCTGCACTCGGAAGAGAGCATATATGCTTTTTTTCCATGTTTTAAATAACTGTGTCCCAGCCAATGGCGTGTTGGTGAGAATGTACATGTGTTGACAGTTTCATTAGTCGGACTTACTTCGGTTGAAACTGTTTCATGAGGAACTACTTAATTTTATCTCTCTAGTTTTATTTTGGCAAAAACTGAGAGCGGGCATGAATAGTATCCAGTAAAAGCAGTGCTAGAAGGCTTTTGTACATTGGTTTGCCTGCCATGGAAGTCGTAGTCAAACATAATTAAACTGTAATTAGCAAATTTAGAGCTGTGTCCTGAAGTTAAAATTTAATTGGAATTTATCTCAGTGTATAGCGGTATTGATGCCCTTCCTGGGAGAGCCGTCGTCTCTCCGTTAGACCGTCTATAGCCAAAGTCAGCTGGTCCACGGGAGCGGTCTCCAGAAGCACGTATGCGCTGACTAACCTCACGCTGCTGGGTAGGGTGTTCATGTAAGCTTCTTCACATAAGCTATTCCGGGTTGCGCTGGGATGCTCTTAGGCTTTAATACACATTTTCTTAATATTTTGCCTGTATACATAAAAAAAAAAACCCTGAAGTTGATTGCAGTTGTACGGTTTGCTCATTAGTGATTCTGTTTGCATCCCTAAATAATTATTGTTAGCATTATTTATAGTACATACTAGTTTCCTGGGTGCACATTGTTGCATTGCAATAGCTGTAGGAGCACAACAGAACGATAACCTCTCAAGAGCTGAACATACAAGATAAAAGATGTTTGAGATTAATATGCAAACAATTGAAAAACAATGGAAACAGAAGGCAAACTATACCACTTACTGAAGTTGGCTTTTCTGTGTAACAAAACACTCAAAGACAAGAAATGTAAATTAAGTTAGCTGTAACTACTGGGAGCACAAACATCACAGAATTTGTACATTATTAGTATGGAAAGCAAGCCAGGTATGGCGAGGGTTTATTCCCGATGTAATCTTAGAAAATAGGGTGCAGTAGGAATGAACTTCCCTGTTTGCACTCAAAAGATTTCTCTGTGTTCTCTTTAATTTTAACGACATTGATATTCCGTTTGCTTTATGAAACCCTTTATTACAAACAGTTATGAATATGAACATCTCATTTGACTGCTGATGAACAGAGGGGAAAATCTAAATTAAAACTTTAAATACCACTATTTAATTACCCAAATGGCTTTGACTGTGTTAAAGAGTGCCTGGGATTATTCTGTTTTTCAATTTGTTTTAATGCTTCCTTGGTAAAAGCTGATGGATTCCCAGGCCCATTGCTGCCACTGATGAACTATATAAAGATAAATGACATTATGGTAAATTCCACTTAATGACACATTTTTAATTTTCAGAACACAGACATTTTCTGGCTGGTGAATGAAGGCTAATTACCTCAAGATCAGAACAAAATAACTCCTCATTTTGTAAGATAATAGAAAAGAAATGTTGCAGATTAATGATGCTATTTATCTTTAAAAGAAAAAAAATTCTATCTTTATCCTGATAGTGCTGTTCCCTGAGGAACATGGTTATAAAATGAATCTGAAGTCGCAACTTAATAGGTTATTAAAATTATTTGAGTGCGGGCTCCTCTGGTTCAGCCTTTCCATAAATTTAAATTGAAGGTCTGCCGTATTTCTAAAGAAAGCAGCTTGTTTACGAGACCACAGGGAGAAGATAGGTTACTGACAAAAGATGCACTTAACCCCATTCTGTATCTCCTTTTTTTGAGCCTGAATGGAACAGATATGTTTCAGGAATAGTTGAGAGAAAAGTTTAAAATGTCTGAATTATGTTACACTGCTGTCTTTTCTTTTCAGCATGTGCCGTTAGAAGAGTAAATGGGAATAAATAACACAAAGGTAAATTGCTATGGGCATGTGGCAGTAAACAGCATTGGCTACGAAATGCTGGAAGCAGAGATTTTGTAGCTGGTTGCTCAGATGATACGCTGTTAGTGCTTGCTGGGTGGATTTCAGCCGTGCATTTTCACCTTTAAAAAGCACAGGTAGAAGAACGTTCCTTTCCGAGTGTGAGTTTTGCACGTGCTTGTTTGGGCTGTTTTGCTCCATTTATCGTAGTTCCCAGCAAGATCCCTGGTAACACTTCTTCTGTTCCTCTCCATACTGAAATTACAAGTGTGTCGTGAAAGTGAATTCCTGTCAGATACCGTTCTGCTGCAGATAACTAAATTTTTGGAGTGTGAAAATGTAATTGAAAAAAAGAAATTTTCATCCATGAAAATATCTTCCATGTAGAGCTGTTACCCGCTGCTGAGGAGGTGGACTCTGGCTTGTATGCTGGGAGCCGGGCAACCAGAGGACACAGTGTCCTCCTGACACCACCCCGCCGCGGTTCTCCCAGCGCCACGGCAGTTCCGTCGGTGAGGCTCGTGCCTCGGCCCTGGCAGGCGGGAGGATGACAGGGGTGTCCTCAGCTGGCCGGGTCAGGTGAGAGAGTTCTTGGAGTTCGCAAGGTAGAGAACAAGGAGGTAAAAGGAGAGCCCATCCGCGACATTTGGCTGTTGTGGGCTGAAGTCATAACTGGGTTTTGGGGTTAGTTTTGGGTTGGTTTTTTTTTCTATTTCTGTTCATTGTTGTTTTCTCTCAATAAAGCTCAGCTACGGAGCTGGTGATGTTTTGCTGCAGCTCTGTCCGCAGAGGAGCATGGACCTGCTCCCGCCGCCTGTGCTGCTGGGGGCGGCGGGGCTGAACCCTCCCCGCTGTTGCTCCCTGCAGCTCAAAGCGGCGTGAGGCGCTGGTGCTCTCCTCTCTCCCTGGAGCTGCTTGTCCTCCTCTGCCTTTGGACAGGCAAAATCGTTCGGTATTTAAATAGAGCCTTGACTTCATTTGCAGTAATTTTAATGCTTTCTATCCCCACAAGTACCTCGCTGTGCTCCCTTTTCGGTCCTGCCGTCCCTGGCATAGCAGACTTTGGTTTCATGGCACAAGAGGCTGCAGGAGGGGCTGGTGGTCCTGCCATGTGCTTTCCTCTCTGTGTCCTCCGCTGCGGAGCTGCTCTCGGGCGGCAGCGGCATGGCAGGCGCTTCCAGGGGCAGCCACGGATCCGCCACGGAGCTGGTGGCATCGCTTTGCTTCTCCGCCAGAATCTGCCCTGTGCCAGTAAACTGATAAGTGAGGTAACATGAAAGGAGGGGAACTTTATTCGGCTGCCTGCTGAAGGCCTCGAGGGCTGCCACGAGTCCCTCTCTAGCACCAGAGCATGTGGCTGCCAGCTGCTTCGACACGTGGGCGCGCAGCTGCCTGCTCCCCGTCCCAGCGGTCCTCCTTTGCGGGCAGCCGACGTGAGGCGTCCTCAGAGCAGCGGTGTTTGTACAGCTGGAGCGGTTGTAGCGCTTGCTCTTTCCCTCATGAGCGTCTGGATGGCGTTGCCCTGCCCTGGCTGTGCGCACCCGGGGTCGTCCGGGCCACCCAGAGGGTGGTGGCTGCGGCACTGCCTGGCTCCTGCACCCCAGAGCCCCTCTGTGGGCAACGGGGACCACCCGCCGCGCTCCCGTGCGCTGCTGTGCACTCAGGTGTGCTCAGGTGCACTCCCATGAGCTCCCATGTGTTCCCGGGCGCCCCCGGCTCCGTCCCGGCTGACGGTGGGTGAGCTCTGTCTGCACCCTCCGCTGCTGCCGTTGGCCTGGCGCCCCTCAGTTTCTCTGCGCCTCCCCTGGCGCCGTTCAGACAGAGGCCGCTGTGCTTTCTGTGCCTTCTGGAGGTCAGCGTCCCCACCGCCGCCAGTCCAGAGTCTTCTCCTGGCCGTGCATTGCCAGTGCCCCAGCTGAGGATCAGCACCGGGGTTGGGGCTGTGTCTATGGGGACTCGGCACGTTCGGGACCGCTGGCGGGCTGCACTGTCTGCCCCGCCTGCTCCTCCCCCTGCTTCTGCTGTGACCACCTGCCTTGTCCCGCACGCCCCCACCTCCCGCAGGAGGTTCTGGAAACCCCTCCATGGAGCTCCTCGCCACCCTCCTCGGCCTCCTGCGGCTGCCGGCACAGCTGCCGTGGGATGCCCACGGCTGCCTGCCAGGTCCCGCTGACCCCACCGGTGCCAGCGCGGTCACTGTGCCCCATCCCGCAGAGCCACTGCGCACCCGGACCTGGCTGGTCCCAGCTGCCCCGGGAGGCACCCAGTGGCGTTATCTGACTGATAACGGCAGCACGGACCGACCAGGGTTTCTCTGCAGAAAAAGAGGAAACTGAGAAAACACAGGCGGGCTTGTCCTTGGCTTTGTCTGCTCTTACTGTGTGTTGTCACATAAAATCTGTACTTAAATGACCTCTCCAAATGTACGAATGCCATCTAACTGTTCTATTTCATAAAATACTTTAAAAATGGTAATCTAAAAGGCATTTTTGTTATTACTTGGTTTTAGATACAAATTATTGGCACAAGTATCTATATGTGAATTCTGAAAAGAAGGTGGATGTACAGTCTTAAGAAAAAATGTCTTGAAGGCAACTTTCACGTTTGTTATGCTTAATATTATTTGTTTCGGTATTACGCACAATGGAGCAAATTGGCTTGCATATGGGGTTAAGCACAGAATAATTAGAGTTCAGCCCCAGTTAGGTCACTTACGAGTAAAGTGCAGTGTTGTTGATGACAACAATCAGAAAAAACAGTTTCAGCATCCCTGGTGTTTTTATTTTTCGTAGTTCTGAAAACTTTGTGCCTGTTCTTTGTGCTCATCTTTTACAGTGACACCTTTGCTCTTTGCCTGTGCCTTTCCTTTTTTTCCAATTGTCCGTGTAATTTGCAGATGTTGATGACCCACGGTCTAGTCTTTTGCGTTTCTACTAGGCAGGACAAAATTAAAATACTTGGTTACCAGCAAGAGAGACAAAAACACGAGGAGAGATCATCATGCACAGTTAATACGTAGTGCCAAAGTAAAGACCCAAATGCAGAGCAGTTTTATTTTGATTGAGTTTTAAAACAACTATTGAGTTTTTAAGGGATCCTGATTAAGCCAGGTTTCCTGCCCGTAGTTTAAGATTCTGCTGTGGGTATTTGTTGTTGTGGATGAATCAGCAGTTCATACAACAGTATTTTTTTCTGTAAATTATTAATCTACTCAAGAAAGTGTAATGTGAGCCTATTTCCTGTCCTGAAGGATTACCGGAGTTTGCTTATGCAAGGGAGCAGTGGCTCACATGCCAAAGCAATTTCAAGTTATTTGGAACTCTGCTAGCGCCCAGTAGCTCAGTCCTGGAAGAGCCTGATCTCGGCGTCTGCCAGGCTGGTTCTTCTGCCGGACCTTTGCGGGGGCTGAGGTCCGTGAGCGCATGCGCGCACCCCCGGCTGCGCAGCCCATGCGCTCGGCACCTCCTCCTGCGATGCTCTTCAGGGTGTGTGTACTGCAAGAGGCAACAACTGCAGGTACAGTCAGCCCAGGCTGAGGACCAGGTTTGGGGTCCCCTTGCTAACGGTGGGTTTTCTTTGCAAGAGAAGATTTTGCTTCTCTGTGTAATCCCGGTATTTTTAGGTGTAGCCCCAATGGTAACTTCTCTCGTGCTTCTGTGTTTCTTTCAGAAGTCCAGCAGATACTTCAGGAATGGTCACTGGGAAAAACAATTGCTATAAGAAAAGCGTTTATTTTCAAAAGGTTAGGGTCATAGTGCCGGCTGAGGATGCTTCATTTTTTTGAAAACCAGACAGTTTACGAAGTCTGGTCTGTCTTGGGGAATTGTCAGTGTGCGTACAGTAGGTACACATTTTGTCATCTCACCCTGCAGAGAATAATCATATTGCTGCTTCTTATGTTGCCCTTAGTTTCCTGTTTTCACTGAAAGTTTCTATTGGTAAGTCTGCACGTTGTTAGAGAAGGGACCATACAATCGCACTGGTATGAGGGAGGATACTCAGCATTTCTTCAGTAATATTTGCGAGGGGCAACATACAGCACGTAAGGAATAAAGCAAAGCTATTTACTGACTGGTCAGGATGGGCTTTTTAACTTTTTTTCGACTTAAGTTTTTTGAGGCTTGGAATCACAAGGGTCGTCTTGAGAAGGAGCCTCTTCTAGGTAGATTGTAATATCAAAATTATGTTTTTTAATTATGTAATTATGATAGTACATATATGGAGTACAAATGGTATGTATCACTTAGGTTTTAGTAACTAGTACGATGCTTTATGATGAAATTCCTAGAGTTAGTTTTTCCTGATTTTATTGTAGTAGTGCACAGAATATCAGAGGTTTTTATGTCGATATTTTGCCTACATTTCTGATGCATTCTGCCTTCAGAAACTGTAATTTGTATTTTTAGGTTATATGGCTTTACGTTTTCCATTGGACAATTGTCAAGATGGCTGAGGAGATTGTATTTAAAAAAAAAAATAAATAAAATTTCATTTAGGTGATGTTATCCATAGACATAAGTCTTAAAAATAGCTGGCTGCCAAGCCTGCTGTTGTGGCTCATATCTAGCATTAATACATAAATTGTCCCAATTGTACTAATGGAATTCCAGTCCCAGGCAGCAGCATTTTACAGCACCGTAGCAAAAAGCAATGTCTGAAACTAGGAGTGTCTCTAAGAAGTTCTTTCACGTTGAAGCAAAAATGTGCTCAGCAAAAAGAAATGTAAATTTAAGGAAAATCTCCAATTTCCTATTCTATGCAAAGCTTTGATTTTTTGCTGATTCAGGCAGTAGGGTTGACATTGGAGCTTCTCATTTCATCTGAAATAATCACTTTTTACTTTGGAACAGTCTTTCATTTTACACAGCACTATCTTCTGAAACAGTCCACTTTGTATGTATGAATCTGTTTTTCTCCAGATAACACAGAAAGTAAAACTATTAGAAACAGGTTCCCATCTATTACTTTCTTGAGTGCATAGAGAAATACTAATTTTCAGTGGCGCCCATTCGGGGACTTTACTGATGTTTTTTGCCCTCCTTTCAAAAAAGACAAAAAGAGGAAGAAGGAAATACATCTGTAGTCTAAATTGACTGTGCCAAATAAAACATTAAATTTCAATAGAAAATGTAAAAGGCACATAGTTAATGTTAATAAAGCTGTCAGTAAAAACCAATTGCTGCAAAAGCTGTGCCTGAGCGGGTGCTGCAACCCGTGCGAAACCCAGAATGGGGTCTGGACACAGTCTCTGCGGGCACAAACTTTGCTGCTGGTTGGCGGTTGGTGCGGTCGCCTGTTCTTTGGATCTCAGGCAGTTAAGATTTAGGACGTGCCGGCTGTGCTTTACCTCATGCTTTGCTGTGCAATTTGGGACTCAAAATGAGGTACTGCGGGGAGTATTTTTGAGGAGGTCAGTGTAGCCAGGCACACGTTTTGGAAGGGGAAAGCTTCATTGGAGAACGGTGCACTGCTGATCTTGGTGAAACTCTGGCCCTGTTGCATGCAGGGAGTTTTTACACTGATGCAAGCAGAATTTTAACCTTTTATTTAAAAGAGGGAATGCCGTGCTATAATGGTACCATGAGCACATTCTGAATGGATCCCAGAATCACAGAATGGTCAGGGTTGGAAGGGACCCCTGGAGATCATCTAGTCCAACCCCTCTGCCAGAGCTGTCTTTCCATCCAGAGGGGCAAGAAGCTTCCTCTGATGGGAGCCCTGTTGTTCTGTAGCCTGGACCAGCCCCAGCAGCATGTCTTCTCTCACAATTTCATCTTAAAACCTGCTGATTTTGTATCTCCTTGTGTTGATGTTCTATGGCAGCTGGAGACTTTTGCTCGTGCTTTCATCCCGTTTCTGCCTGTTGCAATGCGGAACCAGTTCTCAAGGTTAGAACCACCTTATGTTTGTAATGGTCATTGCTGCACTAAAACGCCGTTCAGACAGACACTGTTACAGGCAGTGTGAGAACGTTTTGGTGACATAGTGAAACCTGGAGGTCGGCTGCTGATTTAACAAGATAAGGTACGACCACTTGATTGGAATGGGTGGGAGCAGGCGAGATGGGGGGGGGTCAGGTAGGGGCAGCAGTGCTGGTGCCTCTGCGGATGAGGCTTCAGTGAGGACATATGGAGGACTTAGGAAGAGAATAACTTTGCCAACAGTTCATGTTGTTCTAAATAGCAAAGTCAGACTTTCCTGACATCTGGGAAGTGAAGACAGCTGTGATGATGTGCCCAGCTTGCTTTTAATCCCTGAAAAGATTTGCTCCTTGCAAAGATTTGCCCCACCAAGAGGACTGAGAAGGAGAGGGTTTACACTGCGATGCTTTGTACAAACACCACTAGATTAAGTGTTCCTGACGTGCTCTGGAAGAAGTCTTTTCTGGTCTTCAGCTGGAAGGGTCATGGATATAACTTCAGAGCTTTGGGAGGCAGAGCTGTTGTAAAGAAAGGAAAACTGTTGTTAAGCTGTAGTGTGCAAAAAACCTATGCTGCAATCCTTCATAATACGCTAGTAGGTAGATTTGCCATATTTTGGCATTTTCATGGGGCCAATCTGGTCTGATTGCTTCCTTAGGCTAATTACTGCCAATTTTGGGGTTAGAAATAAGGTCTGCTCCCAGAACTCATTGGGGCTCTTTAAAGTTTGGTTTGTGTATGGATTTCCAACTATTGTTTCTCTTTTCTGTTCACTTCTACTGTTTTTGTATCTTTTTTTTTTCTGGAAATAAAATCCCCGATCATCCATTCTGCTGCTTCACTCTACAGAAGTCCCTTCTGTTTGGCTTCAGGTTCTTCAGTGGATACATCTTCTGCACTGAGGGACTTCTGGACTTTTCCATTGTGATAATCACATAATAATTACTGCCCGGTACCTTGGGCAAACGCTCCTGGAGTGGCATTATTTTCCATCTCACAGTGGGGCACAGCAAGGTTCCTGCTCTCCCCGCTGTTCATCTGTGTTAGTGAGAGCGCTGGCCCGGTGGCTGGTTTCTTCTGCCGAGGTCCGGCACGGGTGGTGGGAGTAGTTGTCACGCTGTTCTTCCCCCTGCTCCTGCCCCCAGCGCCTCCGCACCCTTGGAGCCACTTGGACACTCCCTGGTGCCAACCGTCCGTTTCTGACTCAGAGGCTGTGTTACATTAGGCCCATTGCTACTGCACATCTTTTCGAGCCAAAAATTGAGCAAGTTAGAACTGTTTATTCCTTTTGACAAAGACGCTCTGCACACTCAAAAAAAGAAGATAGTTTTTTAGTATATGCCTTTGGAAATAATCACCTCTTTTGTGGCAAATAATTTAGGTTTTCTCTATCCAATGTTGTTCTTGTCATTCATGTTTTTGTGGCCCGCTGCATTTAAAGTTAGCTTGAGCGACTGAAGTTAAGACACTTCACAAGACCTTTCTCTGTAGGCAGTGTTCTGTCTTTAAAGTAACTTCTCGAGTACTCTTGGTGCCTTTCCTGCCCACAAAATTCAGTTTAAAAAACCACAGGTAGCAAACGATATATCCACCATTCTTGTCAATGTCATGGCCTTGTGTCATGATGCTGAAAGGTATCTCCTCAAATTATTGTTCTCCGGTAGTTGTTTCTTTCCGAGCAGGCCTCTTGTATAGCTATTTGTTGAACTGTGTACCTACTGAATTAGTCAAAGACCTGGCTAAAACCATTTTTTTTCTTTTCCTCTTTACCCCTCCCCCAAACTTGCTTTTGTTATGTATTGGCTTGCTAATCCTTGTGTTGAGCAGTATCAGACATCACCTTTCTTGGGGGCACTTAGTCCACTCTTCCGCTTTCTTTGTCAAAGGGCTCCCTTAATAGGAGAAGTCAACAGGGAGGACAAAAGGGATTGAAAGTTGTATTTAATCGGGGTCAGAGAGGTGGTGTTCAGAGTGACGGGCCCACAGGCAGGCTGGCCTTTTATGCTTTCCGACGCAGATGGTCCCAAAGCATTCAGCTAAGTGAAGAGAAAGCTGCCCAGTGAAAGCTATTGTAGGGCAGCATCGTTACAGTTGAGGAGGGTTGCCAGGGGTAACTGAGGAGTATCACCAGCATCCTGTGATCACTAGTCTGTGCCACTGAAAACCTTAGACCGAGGATCGCTCTGGGTCCCTTGGCATCCCCGTGCTCCTGCGTAAGCAGCAATATCTTATGCTACCTTTTTAAAATTTAATATCATTATTTTTACTTTGAGGCACATAAACTGTAGAATCATTTGCATTTCTTAATTTTGGAATAGCCACCTTCTGCAAAATGTACAGCCACTTGCTTTAGAACATATTGCTTTTCTTCCCCTGGGAAATAGTCTAATAATATTTGAACTTATTAAGATAACACTGTGTTTACAGGAACTTATTTTTTAAAAATTTGTCCGAGTGCAAGAATAGCTGAATTTAAAAAAAAAAAAAAAAAAAAAAAAAAGGTTACATTATTCAGTACAAATGAAGCCTGCAGGCATGTGCAAAAGCTTTGGAAACTGTGCCCAAAATAACCCAGGGGGATTGCTACAGTACCTTCTTTGGTCTCAACATATAGGATATTGCAGCAGGTAAAGTGTGTTTCTGACAAAATGGTCCAATGCTGCGTTTTGGTTTTTTTTTTTAAACAGGAACCCTACTTATTTTTTGTTGAAGCCATAGATGCTCAAGATGAAAACTGTGCCTTAAGTCTCACGTGAAGCACTGTTTGAAAGTGCAAATATGAGCGCGAACCTTGAGCAAAAGTGTGAGGAGGTCAGCACAGAAAGCAGCTGTTCGGTGCAGAGCCAGCTGTGCCACCCGCGTGTTGGGCGCAAAGCCAGCTGTGTGCCCGGCGTTGGGACCAGAGCCAGCTGTGCCACCCGGCAGCACCCGCAGAACATCTTCCGCTGGCGGACAGTGCTGGCACTGGGGGTCGTCTGTTTTGCCAGAGAAATGACAGGGGCAGAAATAGCGGGTCACAGTCCAGCCTTTGCTTCATTATTTGCGTTTTCTCACAGGTGGTCATCATGAGAGCATAGTTCTCTGTGGTGTAACCTGGAAGTGTCATAGCACTGACGTTTATGCAACATCAGCCGTGCAGGGAGCCCTCCCGCAAGTTACTGAACAACTCAAAATTAAGGGGAATTCAAATGAAAGTTTTGTGTGCACTTCTTAAAATCTTTGGAGGTTTGAGTAAAATATAAGGCGTTTTGGATGTTTCAGCATTTTTGTACATTTTTAACGGTGCACATATTGTCGATGATTAAGCAACTCATATTTTCCACTTGTTTGGTTTTTTACTGCCGCAGGTCACCAAGGTATTGCAGTCTTAAGCATTCCCTCTGAAATCAGTAACAGTGGTGGCATTTGCTGTGGACTTCTTGGGCCCTAGTTACTCTGCACAATTTGGTTTTTTGTGTGGTGGCAGGGGTGGTGTTACGGGTAGAAACAAGTCTGGAAGAATTGTGCGTCGTTTTCATTATGGCACTGTAAGATTGCAACGGAAAGGAAGGTTTTACAGGATTTTGTAATGGCGAGCAGTCTTGGAAGTCAAAGTATAATCTTCATTATAATGAAACACAGAAATAATGAAGGCTGGAGGCAGGTATGTAATTCAAAGAGCATGTCATCAGAGACAATGGCAAAAAAGGAAACGAGTGTTTCTACAACTCCTTAGGTATGTTCTTTTCAGGCGGCCAGTTAATTTGTCATTCTTTATATTTCCAAGAGAGGGAGGCTAGTTGTGCATTCCCTTCTCAGATTAATAGTAAGTAGTTGGCCCACGCATTTTCTTTGAACGTTGCTGGTGAGTGATGTAATCTGTTTTGGTTAAATAGTTTGTTTACTTGGATGCATTTATGTTGAGTAGCTGGCTTTCCACTTTCATATTGCATTTTCATTTTTTAAAATCATTTGAAGAGTCTTACTGCGTAACAAATTGTAGATTATCTTTCCCTTATACTTCCCTTTACACTTCTGTTAAAAAAAATAATAATGCGATCGCATTTTTCCTATTGCATTGTTGAGCTATTGATCTCATATGAACGCAAGAGTAAAATAAAGCAAATGTACAAATAATGCATTTCAAATATACTGTCTTCAAATTTTCTTGAAAATTAATACGCGATGTTCGAACTTGTGCAGTAGATGCAAAATACATGTCTGAATTCAGTCATACTGGATCTGCTGAATCACTGACTGACAGTAAAAGGAGGGGCAAGCTCTAGCATCCTGGCATCTCTTTATTGCTAATATATCAAGGACTTGAAATAAAATTATTTGGGGTTGTTCTTAGCAGAGGTCATAACTGCCACACAGCAGTGGTAATGTTTTTGTGGTTTCCTGCCTCTGGTCTTGCGTTCATTCTAGGAGTTCAGTATATGCGAAGAATATGGTAAGCCTGCTTTTTAATTGATGATGTAGATTTGGCTTATTTTTTCTAAACCACGTGCACTCAGCATTGAAGCCAGTCCTTGTGGCAGTTTGCAGCCGTCAGAACAGCACTAGGCGCGTGTGTGAAATGGCTTTAGTGCCCAGTCGCGCACTCATTATGTGTGGGAGCGTGTGGCACACTTGTGCCAGGCCCTTTCTGTTAGTGGTGCACTGAAATGCAGTTTCTCACCGATGCAGTCCCTGCTGCGGGCTGTTGTTCCAGCAAAAACACCCTCACAGGCCACAGTTTCTTTTAGGCTTAGGTGAAAATGTCTGGGGTTTGATCCAGTACCAAAACCAATGATGCTGCCGACAAACACCTTCTACACTAAGGGCTTTCGGGAGTACGACATCTGAGAGACCCGCACCACATGAAACCTGCCCGGTGTGGATGTTATTCCACTGTGAAAATAGGACAAGTAAGACACAAGTGCTGCGTGTCTTTGGAGAGCCTCTGCAAACACCAGAACGGCCACTCACTGGTGCCGTGCCCAATGCGTGCTGGTCCTGTCCATGCTTCATGGCCAGCCGAAGATGGGAGGGTAGACATGAGTCATCGTCTGTCTTCTCCTCTGACGTCTAGTTGGTCTTTTCTAAAGTTGCGTCTTAAATGCTGCCATCTCCATTCATGAGTGTCTCTTGCAATATTTGTCTTGTGTTTCCACTCCCCAGCTCCTCAAGACTGTTAGAAATGGGATTGATCTTTGCAAGGTCTATGGTGGCTCCACTTCCTGGTACAAAGTCTGTGCCCAGGTGAAGGGTTCAGAGCATCCGATGTGACATTTTATTGCCTTTCTTGTCTCCTTCCTCTGTGCTTACAGCCTGGTGAAAGAAGATGGGAGTTAGAAAGAATGTATTATTTGTTTTTAAAGGAGTGACGAGCTACCGCATTGCTCAGGAAATTTGGTTGGTTGCACATTTTAAATAGGCATTGATAATTTTTTTCAGCAATAGGACTAGCTGTTTGTTTCTGAGTAGAAGCAGATTCTGCTTTGCAACCAGCCCTTTAATCATCGGTTCAGACATCCCTTGCCCTTGTCCAGACAAAGGGGAAACCCTGCATCAAAGATTTCAGTAATTATTACCCTGGCTTGCCATATGGAAAATATATTCAGTAAGTTTGCACAGTAGAATCATAACTCTACCGCAGTGGCTGGTGTAAGGGACTTTCACCTGCGGTTTGTAGGCTAAACTGATTAGATTATTCATTCTTTATCAGAAAAGAATGACTTAAATCACAACTTCAAACATGTTTTAGCTTTCTCGGATTAATACAAATGTTTCAGTCTCACTCATGAAGTTACTGAGCTGAATTAAATAACTGCATATTTTAAAGAATATTAGTGTTTAAAAATCAACATTGAAACAAAAAAATGCTTTACTCAAACAAAACATTATAAATTAAATTATAAAAAGTTATACGTATGAAGCGCGTAACAGTTTTCTACAGGAACAGCAAAGAGTTGAGAGTTGCCGTACTCTAAATTCAGATAGGGAGAGTTGGTGTATAATACGCCTTTCAGTTCTATTAATGTCATGAAAAAGTGCTATTAAATGTCTTAAAGCACTATTTTAAAAATAAATATGTGCACCTTAACTACTCAGTACTTTTGTTGTCTGATTCACTTTCAGCAAGGGCTTGTTAAACTCTCAGAATTTAAATGCTTAAAATCAAATACAGACTCGAGAGCTCTGCGTGTCCCCATGTAACTGTTTTATACCTTCAGCACATCAACACAGGCTGTGAAAATACTTGAGCAGCATCCACCAGAGTTAATATGGTGCTTAACCATTCGGGCACTTCTTTGATGTCATGCTTATTCACCCTCTGTTATTTATCCAAATGGACAACTGGCAATTTTTTTCAATGATTTTTTTATAGAACAGGACTTGTGAATTTGATTACAGATTGGTTGCAGTATGGTTATTAGGGCAGTAACCACATCCAGCACAATCTATATTTATAACTTAATTCTCTCTAAGTAGAAAGTAGAGCACAGGATACATTATCTATGCCTAAAAGCACTATGGTTCTAGTTTAATGCTTGTTGGTTATTGAAACTTGGTTAGTAGTGCATTCAGAGCGTAAGTATTGCTATTGTCTAACTGCAGTTCAGCAAAACAGGGCTGACTTTTCCTCTGACAGACATCCACGGCGTTACCAGTGATGCATGAGTTCAAAACCCGATCCCTTTCTTCTTGGTCTCAGGGCTTTGGAGGAAATCCCAGTAAAATTCTTTAAGCGGTCCTTGGGCTCTTAAGCAAATTCGGTGTCTGCCCTTCGGACTCCAACGATCCTGGGCTGGTCTAACACGCGACGTTTTACCTTCCTGGCTGAAAAACGCAGAGCAGCCCCTCCTGCCTGTATTGGGCAGCTGCTGAGTGTGCGGAGAAGAAGTGCCGTGCATAGGTGACGGTCTGGCTACTGGAGCCGTGCCGGCCGGTGCCGGTTGCCCGCCGAAGCCCTGCCGAAAGGGTGGGCCGAGGGGCTGCGGGTCAGAGCAGAGTTGCTCTGCATGTGCTCTGCATCGCGGGGCTTGAGGCTGCTGAACACATCGCGTCTGACACGCATCCCTTGCATGCTGTGGGAAGGGGCGCAGGTATCGAGGACATCAAGCGTTTGGAAAATTCATCGTGTTAGAGAACTTAAATTTAGTGGATCTGGAGGAAAGTTGTCATTCATTACAGTAGCATAATTAAGATATGCATTGGTTTTGGTAGAAGTGAGGAGGTTTTTCATATTGCCATGGTATCTGTTTGGGGAGGAAAAAAAAAAAAAAAAAAAAANAAAAAAAAAAAAAAAGAAAAAAAAGAAGAAACCAAAACCACAGAGACAAATACTCAAAGTGTAAATAAATGCCTCTTTAGTATTGTGTGAGGCGCTTTTGACCCAGCCATTTAAGTGTCAATTGCGGTTACACTGCATCCTCCTCCAGAGTCAAAGGACTCCAGCTTTTCTCCTGAAAGAATGAAAGATAATGTGTGTACTAAATGTACATGATCTTTTAAACATGGGATCTGCAGGTCTGGAAAAAGCGCAGTGTGAGGACTCCCAATTTTTTGATCCATCACAGGCTTTTGTAAAGAAAATTGACTTCACTGTGTTTCATTGGTAAGTCTTTGGCCACTTGTAAAAGCCATGCTCTAGTGCAGCGGTTTCCAAACATTTTTGATCACGCACCCCTATCTGTAAAAAATAATTGAGCACTCCCCCAACATATGTTTGTTTATTTATTTATAAATTATATGCATGTAGTACTGTACTAATATATTATGTACATTATAAACCATACACAAAAAAAAATAGAAAAAGATTAAGTAAACACTATTTTTAAAATATATTTTATCCCATTTATTACTGGCACAAAAGAATACTTTCTTCCCACCCTGCAGCAGAATGTCTTCCACACCCCCAGGAGTGTGTGCACCCACTGTCAAGACCACTGCGCTGGTGTACACAGGAAACAGAGATCAAATCAGGGGCCTCAAATTCTTTTTTTTTTTTTTCCTTGTACCACTGAATCATTTCTAAATAAGCAAAAATTGAATTATCTCATTGGGAATTTTTATTTGCTGATTATGAATAGAGACCATATTTCCTTTTCCCCACTTTCTATTTTCTTTGGGAAGAGGACAAAAGACAGTGGCATCTTTTCTGCTGTGGTCCTTGTTGCAGGGACAAAACTGTTCTAGCCAGTAAGAATTAGCAGTTCTTTAGTAAGGCCACTTCATTTTTCATCACCTTCCAATTGTGCCTCTTAGTATGGAAATTATGTGTTTTCTGGAAAACTCTGTTTCCTATTGCAAGCAGAAGAATGATGTTGAGAAGTCGTCCATCTTAGTTGTTTTCTGTTCCCAAGAAAAGGATGTCTTTGTCGTGTGGATCAAAGTATGCCAAAAAATGAGGACTGAAATGGAAAAGGATGGTGTGTCCTTTTGAATTCTGTGCTGCATTTCAATCTGTGCCCCTCAGAGCCCAATGTAAGGCCATTCTCAAGAAGTGTGAATCTCGGCGCCTCCATAGCACGTTAATGCTGTTTGGTCCTTTTACGTTTGAACTGTCTACAGAGCTTCGTGGCTGGTCGAGAGCACTGTATCTTCTTTGCCAGGACAAACTATGGTCTTCCATGACAGTGACTCTCAGAAGAGCCACCACAACGTCTTGATGCACGCTCACAAATCAAGAAGGTGTTGAGATCTTTTGGCCTCTTTCTGTGGTCAGAGGTGTTTGTGGCAGCCTTCAGATAGCGACTACAGAATCTGCCTGTGTGGTAATAAGGTCATAAAAGTTCAGGAAGACCGAAATTAGAGCAGAGTATTAACACCTGAGTTTTCTGCTAAAATAACTATGTGCTGTTACACACCCTCGGCTGCATCAGTGTGCTCTTGCCACTTACTGTTGAGAGTGCCATGTTACTGGATCACTTCTAATGTCCTCGTTTTCCCAGCAAGTGCAAGTTTGAAGAAGATTGAATGTGGAAGGGCACTGTAGTTCCCAGGGTGCTGTTTGTACTCCTCACGCCTGGCAAATGGGGAGGTTTCCTTGGATAGACCTTTTGGTCTATGGGAAATCCATAGAGTGACGTTAATTTCTGTTCCTGAATTGTAGAATTACTCCTTTCAGTATAAATATTTCTCAGGAGCTTCCTGCGTGTGTTTTCCTCTTTGCTATAATCCTCAGGAAGATCACACAGAGGAACTAGGGACATAGCAAACAGGATTTCACCCGTTCCAGGTCTCCCTATCAGCTTTAGCTCAGACTTCAGTCCTGCTCAGTGGTGCAGTCTCCTGCGTCCTGGTTTTGATCAGGCTTTTTGGGACTTCTTTCATCTGGAGGTAACAACAGTGTAAACGCCTCTCTCGCATTCTGTTCTGGTGTCGTTTTAGACAGCTCTTGATCACGTTTGAGCTCTGTGATAACTCTGATACCTGTAAAACCTTGTTAGTAGCATTACACCTTAGTACAAGGGCATTCACATTTCCAGCTGTGTCATTAGAAGCGTTGAGGGTTTTCCTCCCTCATACCTGTGAAGCTACCATGTGATGTGTAATACTTAAAAAACGTGGAAAGCTATAGCCATGGTCGAAGTCTGATAGTGTTAATTTATAAATTGCTCCTCTTAAGGACAGCAGAAGTGCCAGATCAGAATCAAGCCACGATGTCTAGCTGTTGTTACATTTTGTTCTCTAGAGATAGTTTGGTTACTGCAGAGTTCATTTGAATGCTCCCAGGAAAAGAACGTGAAAGCAGTGAGAACCACCACCTTCAGAGCTGTTCCAGCGTGACCACCCTGGGTCACCCTATGGTGGTTCTTCCCGTGTTCCAAGAGCTGTTCTTCTCCCATGTCGCTATGTGGGCATCCGGTCTGACCTTGAAGGTGGGAAGGAATTGTGTGAACTGGAATGATTTAGCTTGCCTTTGCCCAGTGGGCCAGGTTATCAGCATGAAAGAAAGTTGAACCAAAATTCTAGCCCGTACCCAAAGACTGACAGTTAGCCTGTGTTGAAATGTGGTATTATTTTTTTTCTGGGTTAAAGACTTTTGGAATTTCATGGCAAAAGTAGAGGCAAGTAAGAGCCCCTGATTAAGCCTTACAAGTTTCAGATATTCAGCAGTATTCTTAGTTCTGTATTTCATCCTAATGGCAGCATCAAGAAAGCTATTTTTCCTAGGATACAGCTGAAGGTTGATGGGTTTAGGTTTGTGATTCAGTTGAAGCATTAAAATCTAGAGGCTTTAAATCTGGATTCCTCTCCAACGTGGGGAGAAGCATAATGGCCTTAGCATAATGACACATCTCTTACATGGCTTCTTTTAGGCTCAGTGACTTCTCCAGATCAGACACCACAAGCTTCAGTAGAACACGGCTCCATGGACTTTATTTCCTCTTCTATATTTATATCTCCTTCATTCTGCACTGGTGGAAAAAGATGCAATACGTTGCCAAAACAGATTCCTAAGATGCAACTGTAGATTTTCTATTAAATGATACTTGAGAAATGAAGCAACAGTACTCTTCAGGCTCCAGCCTTAGCTGTTAATTGAGTATGGGTTTAGCTGACTGTATGAAGGAATCTGTACAAATCATTAAAACAAAGCGTATGCGTTGGTTGGGCTTCTGGACTCTAATAGTTAATATTGATAACTACGATAGATTCCGCGCTTCAAGATTAAGAGTCAAGATTCTGCGTGGTTATACAGCTGCCAAAGCCTTGGGCTTCCCTTACGACCTCCTTCGATGAAGTTCTGTATCGCCACTGACAAAATCTGCTGCACAGTAACAATCACTTAAATACAGAAATAGTCTCAGTGATGTTGAAGTCATCAGAATCAATTTTTGGCATTGTGTTGATCCCGTAAGCAATTTCAGGAATGTCACTTCCACTGGAGCTAACTGCGCGCAGACTTTCCAGTCTTCCGTGCCAGGACCTTGACTGTACCGCCCGAGCTGTGCCGGCAGTCGGACCTGCAAAGGTTGGCCTGGGGGGGAGGTTTACAGCAATGCTCAGTTTGATACCAGAGTGAATACTACAGGCGTATAGTCAGATGAATGACACTAGAAAATGAAAATTACTATTCCTACTTTGAAATTATAATTTTATCTCCAAACAGGGTTTTTTTATGAATAACTTAGAACACTCTAAGGCCATTTTTGGCAGTAATCTATCCTGAAACATCCCTTTATTTTATGACTGTACTTTTGATTTTATCTCTGTGTGCATTTTTTCACATGTAATTCTGAGTTAGCATTTATTATTTTCTCTTCACCAAGGATTGCTGGAATCTAAAAGGTATTTAAGACAACTTAATCAAATAGCTAAAAAGGCTTTCTCTTCAGAGTAACCTATTATTCCTTTTTCAGTCATATAGGAAATAGTAAAAAAGTGAATTCTTGATGCACCCAATGAGAACAATAGATTTGTGTTCAGTCTTTCCTTCTCTAAATTAGAAATCACAGTATAGACAATGGAATTTCTAAATCATATATTATACCTTATTCTCTGGTGGGAATAAAATGTTCATGTTTGCCTCCTTTTCTCTGTTTAACTTTGACTGCTGTGAACACTAGGAAGAATAACCCTGCAGCTTTTCTTTCTTTTTTT
>RSEF01000031.1:66498041-66523041 GCA_003993805.1 Himantopus leucocephalus
AGACGGGTAGATGTGGTGCTGAGGGATATGGTTTAGTGGTGGATTTGGCAGTGTTAGGTTGATGGCTGGACTTCATGATCTTGAAGGCCCCTTCCAACCTAGATAATTGTATGATTCTGTGATTCTATGAAAATACCATTAGAAGTTTAAACTAATGTCTAAATGGGTTTGAGAGGCACGTATAACTGTGCTGTATATCACATTGCAAATGTACTTCAGGAACAAAATGGAAATGGTACACTTTATTTCTTACGCAAGTATAGGTGAATAAAAATTAGCTTATAAGGAAGAAGGTCTACAACCATATTCACGTGCCTTAGCTTAGTTTCTGCCTGCTTTTCAGTAGAGTCCTCTATTATTTATGAACATGCAAGAAGAGTGATAATGATGAAATTAACTGTCTCTCTACTTCTGTATCCCTATGGAGAGGCCCATCACATATGTAGTGTTAAGAGAATTTGTAAAGTAGTGGAACAGTTGCAAAATTGTGTACTCTACTATTAAGAGAAAAGTATTGATAGAAACACTTAATGTCTGGAACCTACCAATGTTTTTGTCTTAATCCCAGGAGAACCACACTGATGTTCTCCATCTTCACGGCTGCCATTCAAAACCCAACTTTTTCTACTTAGACCAGTGCAGCTCATACGGGTTGGGTCGACACTCTTGTCCTGTTGCCAGTCACTCTAATTCCTCACTCATATTATGTTACACTGCCTCTATGTCACAAACACTGGAGAGAAAAAAGTATTTAGTGCAAATAATAATCTCCACACCGTACCTAACAAAGTGGCGTTTCAGAGTTGTTAGCAAGCTTGCGTCTGTATTCACGGTACAAATGGTTCTCTCAAGTGGGAATATGGAAGCACTCCTTTCATCTTCTAAAAGATTGAACGTTCAGTTCATTTCCCACCAGATGCTTGGCTGCTTGTTTCAGGTTGAGCAGCACAATGCCAGAAGGTTTCCATTTATTTTACAGGGACATGAAAGCCCCATAAAATATATACATTCTGCTGTTAGATTTTACTGAGCATTCAAAGTTGTCTTGGATAAGTGAATGAGTAACTTTGGCACAAAACCAGGTATGGAGATATTAAAAATGTTCGAGTACTGTAAGGATACTGAAGTATGTTAAAGGTCATCCAGATACAAGGTATTCTCAGCATCAAAGACCAGGTGGGAGGTAAGGTCATGGGACTTCATTTGGCTGAGACTTTTTTTTTTCAAAACTTTTATCATTTAAACAGTACCATGATGGAAACACGCTTCAGTGCATGTTATCCTTTCTTAAGAATATTTCTTCAGTTCTTCTGAATGCGTTTTGAAACAAGTAGAAACTGTTTTGCTCTTGACAGTCTGCCCAAGGCTGTTATTACTGCTCGTGAAAGTTAGTAGATACAAGAAAGACAGAGAGAGGCTGTATACTAGAGCTGGTAGTGACAGGACGGCAATGGGCAATGGTTTTAATGGTTTTAAACTAAAAGAGGGCAGATTTAGATGAGGTATTAGGAAGAAATTTTTGACTGTGAGGGTGGTGAGCCCCTGGCGCAGGTTGCCCCGAGAAGCTGTGGCTGCCCCATCCCTGGAGGTGTTCAAGGCCAGGTTGGACGGAGCTTGGAGCAACCTGGGCTGGTGGGAGGTGGCCCTGCCCAGGGCAGGGGGGTTGGAAGTAAACGTTTAGAGGTGCCTTCCAACCCAAGCCGTTCTGTAATGTTATGATATCGCACAGTAGGTTAGGACAGTTCTATACCAATTGCTAGGAATCCTGGATGTGAGGAATGTAATGTCATGCACCACCACTAAATGCTCTGAAAGAAATCTGAAGATTTTGAACAGGAACATTTATAATTATTACAAACATCATGTAGCCTAAGTAAAGCGTCTGTCAGTATTTCAAATTGCATACATATATATATGTATTTGTCTATATATATATCTCAACAGCTTTTTTGTAACAGCTCAGAGAATTCACAAACCAGCAATTTTTGTTTTATTTTTTTAAGTAATTTTTTTAAGTATTTAAGTATGGTGTACCTCGAAGCTAGACACCACTGGTTTTAAAATTTTTGCTTCCTGGAGCAGTAATGTCATGTCAAGTTTCACTGCAGGATGAACTATTTTGGCAAGAATGTTCCACCTCTGAAGGAGGCTCTTATACAAAAGCATTCTTTAATATTCTTAAGAAAGTGCTGAATGCTGTAGCAACTGGAAGTTTGGTAGCAGAATAAAAGAGATCGGCAAAACAAAGTTTTCAAGGTAAATAAGTATATTTAACATTAAAGATATGTGGAATTACAACCAGGCAGAAGTATGTTGCAATGATCTTATTGCTTTATGAGATTAAGTGATGCTAGAAAATTACACTTGGAAAAATCTTGTATTTATGTGCTTTTGTGTGCGTGTGTACAACGACCTTCCCTTATATGTGTGTACTTCTCATATAGATACATAGATAGTGCTGAATGGAATTTTACAAATATAAAGTAGATAAAGGTAATGACTTTGCGGTAGGACACAATTCAGTTTAGTAGGAGGTTCAGGTAGGACTGTAACACAAAGATTTGTCCTCATGTGTCATAAATAGAGGCAGAAGACTTGCTGTGTCCTTTCTTTTAATTTCCCTGTGGTTTTTCGGTAACAGTGGCAGTTATGCTGTAAGGCCTGAAGAGAAAGACAGAAGTAGTTTAAAGGCCTTTGAGTTTGATAGGATCTACTAAAATAAAACACAGATGAAAATTAAAGTGGATTAAACATGTTTTTATCTTTTTTTAGCTTGTATGATATTATTATGGTTTTACACGTCCCAGAAATTCAGTCCTGTACATAGCAACTAACCTTTTACACAACTTTTTTTCTCAAATTGAAAAGGTGAGGGTAAAAGGCATGCTGTGATAACATCAGCATACGTTCCTACTTCATTTTCTATCTAAAGATATGGCTTAAATGTTTGTCTTCCAAACACACCCATTCGATGCCCCTAAACCTTGGGGGTTTTTGAAATTCAGAAATACTTGAATCTCTTTCTAAATGTCTCCTCCCTACCTTTTTTTTCACCTGTTCAGTCAAAGAAAGAGAGAGATCCTGAGAAGGCATTCTCTTCCCTTTCACTGAATACAGACATTTTTCTGAGTAACCCTTCTACCTGGTAAAGCTTATGTTCCATAACCTCTGTCATTGTGGTCAATCCCCATATTGCAGAATCATGGAATAATTGAGTTTCAGTGGGAGGTTTGGCCGCCGGTGTGGTAAGACATGAGAGACTTCCCTTCACACGCTTTCTGGGGGAGAGGGGCTGTGCGCTGCGCAGTTATGTGTCCATCTGGCTCCTGCTGAAGGTGGCCTGGTACTGCACCAAACGTCAGGAGGTGGGGAAGGAGAGCTGAGAGTTTGTCACAGGCTCACCATAGCCAATGGTATGTGGGATACATAAATGATGCCCAGCACATTTGGGAGTTTAGTATTTCTTTTGGTATTTGAATGTTAGAAATTTAAATTTGGTCTTCCTCTTCTAGCTGTACTTTTGCTTATAGCTAATGTGTACGCAGTACCATTACTTTAAAGAACGTGAACGGCATATTTCTGCACCCCCTTTCTGCTAAGCAGTTAGACAGAACTGTAATCTTAAGTATCTTTTCTTCACATCTCTTGCCACGTTTTCTATTTGGCACATTTTATGAAGCCAGTTATCATAAAGTAATATACTTTTCTGTAAAGAATTACGAGTCCTCTATCATCCCACAATTTAAATCCTACCTAAGTTGTGTAGGTTATGAAGAACATCACAACACGTATTTTTTCTGCTCGTTTGGGTCCATCTTAAACCAGAAAGGTTTGTCTTTGAACCTTTCAGGCAGTTCTCTTGTGCTTCCACATAACAGGCATGAGGCTGCCTGTGCGGTGAATGCTGGAGTGTAAGAGCAGGGTCTCATCTGCCCCATCCTTGGAAAGGAAGACGTCAAGATGGCACAGCAGAACTGCAGACTGCAAAAGGAAGGCTGTAAGGCTATGCAGCAGGGTCAGAGAAGTTATGAAAAGCAAGAAGGTATCCTTGGAACACCTGATGTCTGTATGCAAATGAAGAAAACAGAACAGATCATAAACCCTGAAAGATTAAATGTGGAAGTGCAGAACTGAAGCTAAAAAAGAGTTTAAGGGCATTTCACAAAGGAATCAAAACCAATGGTAAATCTTTCTTCACATTAGCGCAAGAAGCCTGTAAAGCCAAGAGATGATCAAGATCTGAAGGGAACACTCGGCAAAGATAAGACCATTGCTAACAACCTAAAAATATTTTTTTGGCATCTGGCGTTCATAGCGGAAGAAACCAGGGACATTCCCACACTGAAATCTTACTTTGTGGAGGGAATCATCAGAGAATCTCTCTGAAATTGAAGAGGATGTTAGGGTTACCGCTAAACATACGGATACTAACTCACTACCAGAAAAGGGTAACAATTACCCAAAAGCTGCAGAGGGGCTGCAAGGTGAAATAGCTCTATTAGTGATGGCAGCGTGTAACCTTTTGCTCATCGGGAACTGAGTGGCAGATACAATGACAATGCTTTAAACAGGTCCCAGGGAGAGCTGGGCAACCAGACTTGCCAGCCTGATGTGTACACCAAGCAAATTACCAGAGAATGCAATAGCAGCGGCATGTGGGAATGGATATATAAATATGATATACATGGGAGGACTCAAGATTGCTTTTGTAAAGGAAATCCCACTTCTCAGAAATCTCTGGAGTTCTTCAAAGAAGGTCAACAAGCATGTGTGTAAACATGATCCAGTTGACATAGTCTATGATTTCCAAAAGGCATTTGACAAAGTTCCCGACCAAAAGCTTTTAAGGAAACTAAACAGGATGGAATAAGAGGATAAAGGTAGGATATGCTAGTGTGACGTGGACAAGGGTGAACAATAGGGCAACAAGATTTGCTGAGAAGACTGGATTATTTAGAGTGTCAGTGCTGTGAGCCAGCTGTGAAGAACTGCCCAAGGACTGTAAGAAACCAAGGGAAAGCACAATAAAATGGCAGATGATCTTGGGTGGCAATAAATGTAAAGTAAAATACCTGGGGGAAAATAATCCCATCTCTGCACATGCATTGATGGGCTGTGAGCTTACCATTACCAGCCAGGACTCAAATTTTAAAGTTATGAGATATGATTTCCCCCCCCCAAAAAAATAGTTCAGTGTTCAAACGCTGTGGAAAAAAAGTGGATGAAACGTTAGGAATCAGCAGGAATGCAATGGACACCTAGGGGCAACTTTGGTCCCTCTCTTCTGTGTCCTTCAGCACAGCTACGACTCTTTGGTCTGGAAGAGAGATGACAAAGGGAAGGATCTGTAAAGAGCTTCAAAATCATCCGTGATGGGAGATGGTGGCTAGCCATCAACTGTTCATCATTTCTTCCAGTAAAAGAATTAGGGGGCATCTGACAAAGGCAGTAGGAGATAGGTTCAGAAGAGAGAGAAGGAGTTGACTCCTCGTGCAATAGTTAGCAGACCTGTGAGTCTCCTTACCAAGGGGTGCAGTAGATGCAGAAAGTCTGCTCTGTTTCCAGAGGAGATGGGAGCGGTTCATGGAAGAGTATTCCATGGAAGGTTGTTGAACACACAGAAACTTCATACAGCTTGCGCAGTCATCGAGCTTAAAACAGTTGAGTGTGGAAGAGCGTTAGGGAAAGGATGCATGCTTGCCTGGTTTTAAGCTGTGTGAGGCATCAGCTTATGGCCACAGTTAGAGACCATGGGCTGGTGGTCCGATGCAGTGTAGTCATTATTGTTTTCAGGCCATGTGAACTGACTGTAACAGGTCCATATGTCTGTGTGTCTGCTAATTACTTTCTGTAAAGAATTACGAGTCCTCCACAGGGCATTTTATCAAAAACCTGAAAGTGTTTCACCAAGCCCAGTTACTGTGACTGTTCTGTATCAGTCTGCCTGTAGGGAAGTTTCTAGTGTCCATAGCAGCGGGAGGCAGACCACAGGTTTTGCTCTGAGCCTGGGCCTAAATGAGTCCAATGTTCTCCGAAGTTCTCCAAAATACTCTGAAAACACTACTGCAGCCTTCATAGAGCAGATCTTAATACAGTGTTGGGAAAAAGGCTGATATATTCCCTTTTTTTGTTTTGTTTTTTTTTTTAAGTTGTTATCAAATACTTCAGATGCTCAAAAAAAGTTTTGTCTTTCCCAGAAAGTTCACTCACTTTTACTGTGACACAAAGGACACAGAACAAGCTCCTGCGCACAGTCTGTGTCAGAGTGACTCTCCATGGCCACACTTTTGTCCAGAAGTGAACTCAGAGCAGCTCAAGGTACTTTGCCTAGTTTGATTTGAAAATGTTCAAAGTTACTTAGAACATTTTCAGGAAAATAAATTTATTATCTGTTAGGTCAGTCACTTTCCCTGAAACAGCCCAGGGAATGTATGGAGTCACCTTAGATGGAGTCGTGTTGGAAGAAGCTCAGCCTTGTGGGAAGGTCCTCAGAGGAGCAGGTAGCAGAGTTGTTCAAAAGTTTTAAGTGTGGCTCTGTTTGACCGTCTGCTGCTCCCTCCAGGAAAGAGCACATCAGTCTCCTGCAGCACTGTGTGCACACATAGATGTGAACCTGTATATATCTGTGTGTACGTATATATGCTTATAGTTATATATGTATAATGTGAAAACCCCATGCTGTGAACGTCCTGTGTTGTGCAGGTTCAGTGGCGGTTAGGTGGGTGTCATGAGGCTTGTGGTCTACGGTCTCGCCTGCCACCTGCAAGGGTGGGAGAAGACCTTCACAAACAGGGTGCTGTGGCAGGGAGGAGGCAAATGTTGCAGGCAGGACAGAGGCTTCTTGCATACTGAGTTCAAAACAGCATGCGGCTGCTCGGTGAGCAGCTCATCTGGGGAGCTGGACTAGATGATCTCCAGAGGTCCCTTCCAACCCTGACCATTCTGTGATCTGTGATCCCCAGAGCTGGCAGCCGTCAGTGCCTGAGTGCCCAGCGCTCTTCAGCCATGCTGTACCTGCTCTCCCCATTGGCATGAGGCGCGGGTATGTCTGCACGCCGCAAACACCCTGCGAGCAGCACTCCTTCCTAGGAGCCACCCGGGTACCTCAGCCGGTGCCTTCTCCGTCCGTCCTGACGTGTCAGCCACCGGTAGCCTCTTCTCTCCCAGAAGATTTCCTTCTGCCTTTCTCATTTTTGGGACCCATGCTGGTGCTTGCCATGGGGACGTGGCCACCTCTGCGGGCCAGGTTGTGGCTGGCGGCACAGCGACCAGTCCGCGGAGCTGTGCTGGTGGTGGCCTCACGGCCGACGGGGCCCATCCTGCCGGCACTGCCGCAGCCCCTCCGCTCTCCCCTGGGCGGACAACAAGGGGTTTGCCTTCTTCCCCCATTGCCCAGTGGCGTCCCCCCGTTTTCATGCCTGCGGCAAGGCAGTGTCCACCTAATGGTAAGCGTCAGTAAACATTACTGGGAGCCTGGTCAACGCCGGTGGTTAACCACCTCGGCCAGCTCCGCGCCGGCAGCAGCAGCCGTCTGCGCTGGCAGCGCGGGGAGAGGTCTCGACATCTGCTCGTGCAGGAGTGGTTTTGAAGGGAAGCATTGTGTGTTTTCCGCGGCGGTTCCCATGCGGAGGTGATGAAAAGTGTGTGTTTTGGCAAATCTTTTGTTTTATTGTGGTGGCTTGCGGCGGGGCAGCTCCTAGCAGCCGCTGCTTTGACAAAGCACCAGAGGATTCTGTTAAAAAGTTGTGTTTAGTAATTGTAGTCGTCGTGTCAGACCATAACTGACTTGGAGCTGAAGGATTTTTGCGAGATGAGTAGCTGTGCCAGCAGGGACCCAAGTCTCCTGGGCCAGCCGCGCTCTCATTAAGATTTGCCGCTAGCCGTGGCGGTGTTCGGCAAGTATGTGACGTGCATGCTGTTATTGTATGCTTGGCTTGTCAGCCTGCAGCTTTCTGACACTCACTTATGTCACTCTTTATTCAGAGAGGAAGAAGCTTTTGATAATTTGACAAGACAAGCTCTTAAACGATCTAGGTCATGGCCTTCACTGTCTGTGATTGTGAACATATTTCCTGAAAGCCCTGTCACTCATCACAGCTACATTTTCTCCCGGGGAGCCGCGGGCCCGTCCCGGGCTCCTGTCAGCGCCGCGTGCATTTTGGTTATTCATACGCCACATACAGTAGCGGGGTTTTTCCCTTCCCTCTCGCAAATGCTCGCATGTTAGCGAGGCTAATCCTCTCCCCCGCGCCGCGCTCCCAGCAGGGCGGCCGTCGAGGGCCCTCTCGGCGCAAGGCAGACGACCGGCCAAGGGGAGCGGAAAGGAGGAAAGGCCGCTTAGTGCTGTTTTTGTGTTTGCTCATTGTTGTGGAAATATGAGAACTGGTGGCAAGGGCCTTGTCTATTGAGCGCTGGAGTCCTGGTCTGCTGTCAGGGGCTGTTTGAGATTGAGTGTTTTATTTTCTTTGATGTTCACATTTGAGAATAGGGAAGTGGGAATTAAACAACAGATGCATTAAGCCGTTGTTCTGGTAAAACAATAATTAGCACCTGATAAAATTCAGTTCGGGTCAAAATGCACAGGATCCAGCCTGGATTCATCTGGTGTGGCAACCTCAGCCTGAGCAGGCGCAAATACGAATAATCACCCTTCCAAATTAACTGAATGTGGGCTGCAGCAAAATCAGCAGATTTTGGGAAAATTTAAAAAAAAAANGAAAAAAAAAAAACAGATTTGGGAAAATGAATTGCCCGGCACTTGTGCGGCACAAGGCACTTGTGCGGACGTGGCGAAAGGTGTGGGGAAGCGCACCTCGCCTTTGCCTGGCACGGTCGCCGTTTGTGCTGGTACATCTAAATGCTAGTAAGGTCAGACCGCTGGGGCAGGAAATAAATGCAATTTTATTTTAATGTAGTTCATCACGCTGCCATCGTACTTGTATATTGCAAGGGCTTTTCTTTAAATGAGGGCCATTCATGGTTAAGTACTTTTAAATAAATAAGAAAAAGCTCGGGCTCCGTGGTTGTTGTATTTGGTTATGCTCTCTTCCATGGCAAACCTCTTTGCTTCATTTGAGAAGCCAGTATTCAGTAGTAATTGTTAATTATATTTTTTGTCATTCCGTGATAGAAGATACAGACAATAACGCTGAGCTGATGCAAGGTAATAGGACTCCTGGTTAAAAGCATCCTTTCTAAAAAGCTGTTGTTTAGCCAGGCATCTGTTTTTGACTATTGTATTCAACTCCTGAAGTTGGTAAGTGATCATTGTGACAATGAAAAGTATTGCACTGAATCACCATCTGAATGAAGAAATATGCTTGGACAATTTTCCCTTGCCACCTTCTTCCTACCTCCCTTAAGTTTCCCACAGCCTTAAGACATCCTTGAAGACAATGATGATAAAACCTACCTCTTGGTAGCACTGCTGAGGGGTGGGGACGGTGCCTCTCCCCATGTTTTGGCAAGAGCTCTGCCAACTGCAGTTTCCTACCCTGAGTTACAGATTTTCGCTGGAAGTGATGTCTTTGTGTCCAGAGTGAAAAAAAAAAAGCACAAACCCAAGCTACTATTCAAAAATAAAGTAATTTTTTTTAATTATTATTAAATAGCTGCTGTGTGAGTAAAGGTCATACCACAGAGTGGCATTTTGCCAGTATATGACAACTCATTGATTGCGATTTTTCAACCATATTAGTCTGGGGACACTGTGGTAATCGAAAACTATCCAGAACTAATGTATAAATAACTGTCTGCAACCCCTGTGCTAAACCAGCAGAAGTCTCATGTACAGTTGAAGCCTTTTCCAGGTTTGAGAGAGAAGGCGAGGTCTTTGATATAATATTTTTATACGCCAGAGTGTTTACATATCGCGCCTCTGAATCCTGTGTAAGTTAGTGAAGGAGGAAAATCCTTTTGTTTGCCCTCGAAGACAGCTCTGGTGTGCTCAAACTGTCAAATGTTGTAGCCTGTTCCTCGGTTAGAAATGTGATGTACTTCACACATTTTCTTTATAGAAATATTAATATAAAACTCAAATATTTACATGCAGTATTTGACTAAGAGGAGAAATGTCGAACCATTACACAGAACAGATTGTAGATTTTTCTCCAGAAAATTGTGTTACTGACAGAATGAATAATAAATAATATAATTTCCATCATGTCTGGTAAAAACATACTGTACATGCCATAGGGTGACCATCAGAAACTTGGATTATTTTTTGAGAGATTCCGTTCCTAATACTGGTTGTTGGGTGTGGTTTTTTTTAATTAACATGCTCTGTCAGAATAAAAGAAGGCAAGAATTTAGGCATGAGTGAAAAATTTATTCGAAATCTAAAGAAATGTTAATAGTACTCATTTGCAAGTAGTCATGAGGCTTCAATGTTTGAAATTAGAGCTACAGCATATTATGTAGAAGCCACGGAATGACTAATACTTCTTCTTAAAATACTGAAAATTGAGATTGGCAAACCAAATTGCTAATTGTTCAAATGATTAAGGAGCTACTTTAATAAAACAGTAAATGTTTTAAACAAAAGTGAAAGACCTCCATTGAAGTAACTGTGTACACACTCTCTTAAACACTAAAGTGGCTAACAGTCGAAGTACCACTTTTTCTGTGTCTGTCTGTGGCTTGGGGGTCATAGGAGAGCACAGGAATATTGTGAATTTTGTAAAAATACTAAGAAACCTTGAGAAAGTAACCTCTGTCTCATTGATCATTAACACATTCTGATTTTGTTTAAAGAAGATCCACGTTTTCCTCTTTCCTGTCTCTTATGTACTCCTCAGGTCTATTGTGTTATTGCTGTGATTCAAAAATCTGCCGTGTAAAATTTTTTACAATGGGCTGCACTCAGGAGTTTGTGTGCAAGTCTGGCAAGTTTAAAAAAAATAAATAAAAAATCAGGCAAGCCATTGTAAAAATAGAAACATTAAAGCAATCTGTTATGCTTCTTGTTTACAACTCATCTGACATTAGGCTACTGAAGATTATTACATGTAACAATTATATTTTGATTAGGATAGAGATATGTACAAAAATACTAAAATATTTCTGTTCCTACATGAAAGGAAGGTACTTTGTGATTTAATTTCAAAAATATTATCTAAATTTAAGATGTCAGAAAATTCAGGTTTTAAATTCATTTCTGCTTGTTTTTCAGTATTAGTGCTTACTAGAGTTAAGAGCACGTTACTCTCCCAAACTTCCAACCTTCAGAGAAGAAGGGGTGAGAGAAAACTGTTACTGGCTTTCTGACAATGGCAGGGAGTGTGTTAAACCAGTGTAAAATTCAATTAAACTGTCTAGCCAGGTTTTTGAAGCTGAAATGCAGACCCTTTCAGTTAAGCTTCTTATTTTCCTGTGACCGACACCGGTGGATACTGTGTTATGCCAAAACCAACAGGCTGTAAAGCACCTTGTTTCATGCTCCTAGCTGATCAATATTTTTATTTTCCAGGCTTGCCCAGAAATATGGAGGCAGTATCACCTAACAGTAAGTAGAAACACCTTTTTTATTTTCTTCTACACCCAACCTATTTACTCTTCTGTGAACTGCTGACCATAAAATATAGACAAGCATCTTCGGCGAGAAGATAATAAACATCTGAAGAGTTTTCTGAACTGAAGAATGCAATGAAACACTATTTTTAAACATCTTTAGAACTTATGATTTTGTTTTAATACTGTAGTCATTAAATGAATGCCTTGCAGCACTGTCTCCTCTCAGTGACTACATTTACACACATAAAGAGGGTTACATTTTTAGGTTGAGATGCATAGCAGAAGCAATAATCCCATCTCAGATATCCCAGATGCTGGTAATTAATCACTCTGTGTGACAAAGCTTTCTTTTTAAATGTGTAAAATAAATCTCAGCTAGAGTGTAGATGCTTATTTAAGAAATACACTTTATAAACTTTTGCAGATAATTTCTAATTGGTGAGGATATAGCTATAACTTCTTCTTTCGGCTGCATTAGTTGATCTTTAGTCATTGAAACAAGAAAATAAAACTTTGTGAACGGTAGCAGTGTGTTACTTAAGGTTTTTCCTCACATGTAAAATAGAGATAAAAATAAAACACGATGCATACAAATTTGGCTAATACTGATACCTGAAACAATATTTAACTGTTTCAGACAATATTCAATGGATTGGTGTCACAAATCTTGACGGTATTCTTTTATAAAATTATTATACATAAAAACACCTTTAAAGATTAGGATTTTTGCTGTTCATCTGAGTCTTTGCTCTCATTGCTATCCAGATCAACCTCGTATGTATTTAGCTGTTATAGATAATTAATCTCTACTGTCCGTTCAAAACAAAGTGGAAAAGTTTGTCCACTACTTTTCTTTATGGATCTTTAGTGTGGACTTTTTTTTTGAGCAATAAATAGATGTGCTTTATAATTTCTTGCCTCCACCTCTTCATGGGTAGTGGAATGCTCTTTTTTCTGGTTTTGCTTTTAAGTTCAATGAATAGGGAAATCTGTGCTTAAAACCTCTTGCTTGTGTTTTCTGCATAATGATTTTTTAAAAAAGATCTGTTTCGGAAATCCTCCACCCTCTCTAAGCATTTACTTCTATTTTAAACAGAATTGGTATAGACTTTTAAAAAAACATTATGAGCAAAAGGTGTATTTTTGTTTGCTTTTTAAAAATTGCATGAAGGAAAAAGGTAAATACTGTCTGTCATTATAATCCCTAAAGGTGCATGTAAAAGCAATTTCTGAAATTTTTATGATATTTGGAATCTAATCAGATAGGTATATTAGATGTAGTAATATGTTGGGTTCTGTTTTTCACTGAAATATAAGATTTAATTGATTTTAGTCTTGCTTGCCTTCGAAAATTCCTCTAAAACTGAGTTGCAGTCAACACTTACAAAATATTTATTTTTGTAAAAAAGTGTGGGGGGAGCTTAAACCTGACCCAGTGGTTACTAGGTCAGAGTTTGACGTATCTGAGGCAGAAAATTTTATCTGTGAATTTTGTAGAAATTATGAGTTTGCACTCTACGTAGTATAAAGCTAACAACATTCGTCAAAACAAGCTCTTGTTAGAAAATGTAGTAGTTACGAATTCAAGTGTATTATTAAAAGCACCCATTTGGAAATTCTTAGTCTGTTTTAGGGACATTTTGAAATGTGGACAGATGTGGGCACACAAAGATAAACTGACATTGAGTCAGACCCTAGCTACTGGTAAATATATTTTTTTTATTTTTGCAGTGAACTGCAAATTATCTGCAAATAATCCACATTTCTGATATGTGGGAAATGCTTTCCACGTCTCCATTTTTTGCATGGGAAGACTCAGTTTGACTCAGAGTTGCATTAGTAGTCAGATTAAGCCTGGAGTTTAAAAATTTGCGTCCTAAAAGACATGTTTGATATTTAAAATAAGTTGTACCTCAAGAAATTGCATTATCAGAATTGTTTAAATGTATGAGTCCCGGCTTTTATTATTCCATTTAAATATTCTCTTTTGCACCCAAAGCAGGACAGAAGTAAATATTGTTCTCGCAAGCATCAAAACTTCTGTTAGAATAATGTATACTATATACATATTTATAGAAATATAACTAAATGCCGAGATCTTTTGCTCTCATATCAGCATGGTAGTATTTCAGTATAGAAATTAATTTGTAATTTTTGTAGTTTAGGATAAATATTTCTGTACAAACAGGATAACCGTTTAAAGAAAAATAATAGAAGTTTAAAAAAAAGCACTGTTGTGGTTGTTGCTGTGCTGCAGAGGCTGCCTGATTTTTAGCAAATAGACTAAGGCTGCAGTGAGTTTTTCCTCTGCTTTTGCCATGGATGCAACCTCTAGATTTAAATTGATTTTGGTAAATTGATCACAAGTGTCACACATGCAGGTACATGTAAGCGCAAATAAAACAAGGCGTTCAGGTTTGTAATAAAAGACTGCTTTTATAACGTTGCTTAGAGACAGCCATTGCAAAGTTTGTCTAAATGTTTTGCATTATATAAAGTATTCTTAGTTAATTACTGTGAATGCTTGTGAAAAACCACACAGGCTTCCACCTTTCTCTTTTGTGAAGCTTTGGTGATTTTATTCATTATCTGGCTCTTTCCTAAGAGATGGACTGCCATCTATTGACTTCCTGTAGCCCCTGCACAGAAACATGGATTGACTAGAACAATGACTAAATAATAAAACCGTTCTGCTGTTATGGGTGGTAGTAGGTTTTTGTTTACATTAGCTGTGGTGACAAATTTTGGCACATTACAAATAATTTGTTATATGGGCAGAAATGTCTTATTCCAACCAAAATAGACTGCCAGTGCAAGAAATCTTACGAGCAGTTGAAATGGCAAAAAGGATTATAAGCGGACTATTTTAATTTGCCTTTTGATAGAAAAAAGATTATCATATTGTATTCAATGAAGCTTAAATTTAAAGGCTCTATGATAATCAAAGCTTTATAACTGGATGAAGTTAGTTTCTTTAAACTTGTTCTTTCAACTCTGTTAACTAAAATTATTCTGCAAAAAACCAATCAAAGTCAGCAGAACAATCCAATTCCCACTGAGGTTTAAAATAATATTTAATAACCTCTTTAAGATGGTGATTTAAAACTTTTACAAATCATTTTCATTTTGCCTGCTCTCTATGTGTTTCTCCTATATCAGAAGAGGGAAATTATGTTTGTGAAAACATATTTTAGGTTCTTCTTCATGTAGGTATCTATTTGCAATAAATAGGTTGGCTTTGATACCCGCTTACATTTATCAAAGGTGTTATTATACATTCAGATAATAACACAAGGACTTTGTTTGCAGATCTGGGATAAACAGTTTTGATCATGGCTTACTACAGTGTAAAGAATAATACATGTAATTTTTTCACAGTCAAGACACTTGGAGGTCTTGTAAAGCTCTTTGTTCCAGATTATGAGGAGGCCCATCTTACAACTTGGTCTTTCTCAAACGCTTCACAGACCCAGAGAAAGACGGTTGGTGCTCCAAAGGAAGTGCCATCCCATCCCCTTGTCCCACATGTTAAGGATATTGGGGGCGCTCATGGCAGTGCTTTTCTGCCCTCAGAATGCTTGTCTCTTTTGTTATTTTGGATTTCAACTATAAATGTAGAGGCCTTTATTAAATATTTTGTTCTCAAGTGGAGGCCAGTTTATAGCCCTCTATTTACAAAATACTAAGTTGGTGGAAAAACTTGTGAGGTTAAGGCACACTATGAGTTTCATTCATTTGGTTGAGTTGTGCAGTTTGTTCGTAAGGAGAATACAACAGCATCCGCCTGAGTTTGATCTGCTGTCCGATCGCCTAACTGTGTGTCCAGTGGCAGCTCCCATTTTCGGTAGGTCTGCGCACTGGAGGTGAGGAACAACCCCTCCGCACCCCAGGCTCGGGGGTTCGGTGTGGGGCCGGCAGCAGCGCCTGCCGCGGGGGACAGCCCTTCTCCAAATTACGGGCACTGCCGTACGCGCTCAGGGCTCGGGGCTGCGGGTGGGCGGCAGGGCTGGCGCTGACCCTCCGCAGGGGCACGCACCATGCACGGAACTGTTCGTCTTCTGGACCTGAACCAGCAGATGGGACCTCAGGTCCGGACCCGCTCCCGTCCCATCAGTCGTCCTGTGGCCCAATGAAACTGAGGGTACAAATTGCACCGCTGTGAGCTGTCGCGTTTCACCCAACAGATGACATCACGGGAGAATACAGAGGAAATCTATTTTCAGTGTGTAGTGACCCATGTTTTGCATCGGATGTGAAGCTGCGCGCCTTCCCTGTGCGTCCCCCTGATGTGCGACCCAAACCCTTCTGTGCGGTGGCACCACTGGGGGTACCACGAAGGTGTGCAAATGGCCATCGCTGTATTTTGATATAACATGGCATCATCTCCCTATGTATGCTGCACTGCTGCATTGTTCTGAGGGACTCCTGGCACAGAAAAATGACAGTAGCCAGTCCAGCTCAGGAATGAGGTGTGGATACAATAATCAAATAGGAATTACCCTTGCAAGCATTAGTATCTTCTTCAGTAAATATCTACAGAATAATGAAATTCTGTCCCTGAAATGGGCAGAGCGCAATTTTAATTTTTTTAATGTGTTTGTCAGTATCAATGCATTTGTTAAAACACAGATCCTCCTCAGATTATGTGTTTTCTTTCTGTAAAGATTGCTCATTTTTAATAGCCTCTTCCTCCCCCTGTACGGCTCTGACCGTAAGGACTCCTTCCCCCATCCCCTGCCTTCACCCGTCTCATTTATATTAAAGCTCCTAGGCCAAGATGACCACCAACAGAGTTTTAGAAACATCAGAATTTTTAACTAGCAGGAGCTATCATTTAACATGCTTTTTGACAGTTTGTTAATCTTACTTTTAATCCACTTATATAAAAGAAGGTGAACCAGGAATTGGCTGGTTTGGCCTCTGTGCGTAAAAGACATGAAGGGACAATGCATCTTTTGTGTTTAAATTTTGCGCTAGGATTTCTTTGTGTGCATTATTAAAATTCCTCTTGGACTGCCAGGTTTTTTTCTGAAATGAAAACATAAGCAGTGTTGCTTAAAGTCAATTTGTATCCTTTAAAATGTGACTTTCAGAAAGAGAAAATTTAGAGTGCGACTCTGGCAAAAAATATTTAAGCCTGAGAGAGAGAGCATTTGGTTTCCAGAGAAGCTTTGTAGGTTGTGTGTGGTGAGGGAAGGGATGGGTTTAGAAGTATTTTCGGGGGGAGATTAAGCCTGACTTGCCCGTGCACAGGGATGGGTCTGCTGCGGTGCGTGGACGTGGCTGCAGCGTCAGCTCCTCCGGTCCCGGCGCGACGCAAGGCTGCAGACCATGAGATCGTGGTGTTCGTGTTAAATGTTTCAGCACTTGGACAGTTTCTGTCCGGGTGTTTTAAGGTTGTTTTTATTAACTGTAGTGAAAATACCGCTCTGTTTGTGCAATAGGCAGTGTGTTTTTGCATACTTTGGAATCACAGAGGGGCCCTGATGTGTCAACACTTCAGTTGCCATTCGGCGGGATATTTCACAGGGATGGCAATGCAAAATTCCCAGGGATATGAATTTAGGGTAAGGATGGCTCTGCCTCCTGCAGGTTGTGGGGGAACACGAACACCTGGAGTATGACAGTGTCCCCATGCTTGCCCTGAGGGAAAGGTGCCTTTTTGGTGCTTGGGTTCATGAAGATTTCGTGTTCTCTGAAAATGCATGCTGGCCTCTTCAGCCGGGGGAGGAGGTAGCGCAGATCTTGGACAGCAGTTGGCAGATATTTTGCGTTTAAACTGTCTACTTGCATTGTTCAAACCCAAGCCCCGCTGCCTTCGCAAGTGCCGTTCTGTGACAGTGGTACTTCTGAAATGTCTGCCTGCCCTGCACGGTTGTTCTGCTGAAAATAAGGACGTTAGAGGTGGTTTGTGTACTGTCTAGAAGGGCTCTTGGATTTTATTTTACATTATGTTTATTTTCCACTACTAACTATAATTTGTCCCACATCATTGTTCTCTTTCAAGTTTCAGATATTTTTGTGGCTATCGAGACCTAAACCCAAAATGTGTTTCTATTGCACAGAAATGATACTTCACAAAAGACAGTATTCTTCTGATAGTTTTTTTTACAGAAAACAGAATTTCAGGTCCTGAAATAAGTGTAAACTTGTAAGTACAAAGCATATGCTATAGCTTTCATTACAAAAGCATGCTAGACAGAGTTCCTTCCCAATTTTTACTTTAAAACTGTATTTAAAATATTACAGGAAAAAGAAATAGCTTCAATAACTTTATATTAATATGTTACATCTACAAAAAATACCATTTAGAGTTTACCTTTTCAAGAAAATGTTGGGTTTTAACTAATACCCCTGGCCGGTTACGAGTACCGACTAATTAGGGTTCTTTTGTGTGTCGGTTGAGTTGAAATAGAAAGTTCAGAGTGGTTATCCGTAAAAATGCCAACATGTCTTTGTGTTTGCACTTCCTTCCCTGGGGCAGAGTGACTGGTGTCCTGGTGCCTCTTTACTGCAGAGGACAGACCCCTGCTCGGCACCTGTTTCTGCACCGGGGTTTTGGTGGACCCTGCGTGGACCCGGGAGGCCGTTTTGGGTGGGCTTCGTAACCTTCCTGGAACACCGTCGTCAGCTGCTGCTCGCCTTCCTCATGTAAGCGCGGTAGAAAGCATCCCTGCTTTCTCTGGCGCTTGTCTGTCTCGTGCTCCTCCCCATCTGCGTCCCCAGAAAATAAAACAGAAGGTGCTTTTAAACTGAGGGCTAAAGACTGATGGCGTCTTGGCCAGAAATTGCATTTTGATGTATTTCTGGAAGCAGTCTGGGACCAGGGGGGAGACAGAAAGCTTGGCTGACTCGCTTTCCGTTTCTCTGATTTTGGGGTTCCAAATAACCTCCTCGAAGTCTTTGTCTTTGAGAAGGGGCATCCTTCAGAGAATCCCCGGCTTCAGTGTGCACGTTACTGTTGTTTAAGGAACTCTGTTTTCTGCAAAAGCGGTACCTTTTGGCCGTGCCTTTAAACGGGAAAAGGGGAAGAAGAGCAGAGAGTGGAAATTAAAAGGGGATGGAAATTAATATATTTTAACATTTCGAATGTTCAAGTCTGTGGTTAGCTCACCCCTGCGTGCCCAAGAAGCTATTTGTGCGGTGTGTGACATTTTCAAGCGCTGTGCCAGCAGTCCTGATGGCGAGATGTGCTCACGACTGGAGAAAGACTGGAGGGAGCTGCTCCCTCCCACGCACGCTTGTGGGCAGGAATTGCTCTGCTCTCAGCACAGAAACTGCCATGTGCATCCCTCCTTCACCCAACGTACACCAAATCTGTTGGGATGCGTATTTTTGTGCTACACCAAAACTCTTGGATAAGTGGTTAATCAAACAGAAAACAGGATAATCGTGGTAAGATTCACTGCAGAAATGTCTCCCCATCATATACATAACTGCTTTTAAGTAAAAGGATTAAGATGATCTTTTGTTTGATGCTTACAGATCTGGTAAAAATTTTCACTTCTCTTTCCTTTAGTTTGAAAAGGTGAAACTATACAATCATTTAAATAATTTTTACTATTTCAAGTGTTAACTATCTAAATAAGGAAAATAGAATTTTCAAGCTAGAATGAGATTTCCCATGCATTTTAAAAGCAGGGGATTATTTGAGAAAAAAAATTTAAATGTTTCTCTGCCCTTTTTCTGCAGGAAATTCTGTGTATGAATAGTTGTAATAAAGTTCCCTGAAATTTCCTGAAAATTATCTCCCTGCATAATTTTTTTTACATTATATTCCTGAAAAATATTCCTCTGAGCTTGGTATGAAGGTGTTTTTTCTCATTTTTGTTAGAACTTAGAGTTGGTTTCAACATTCCATAGGAAACAAAAAAATATCTGTGACCTAGCAGACATTTCAAAATGTGCAAAAGTTACACTTTTGTGTAGGTGACGTGAAATGTATTTTGGTGCGTTTTTGTATTGCAAAGTGGAAAAAAAGTGAAGTGTCAGCAGAGCGTAAATCTCCACGAATTGTTTGCACATACATCCTCACTAGGAATGGCATTTTTCTTGTCAAATGTCCACTCACGAAATTATGTGCTTTAGTAGTACTGAAACTGCTGCATTTTATCATACAAGTACTTTGCACATTAAAACGTCACAGGTATTTAGCAGTGGCATCTATGGAGCTCTGCGCTGGCAGCAGCGCCTGCGATCGTCCGTGTCGCTGCCAGAGCTGCTAATTCGTCCTGTCAATGATCCGTGCGTTAGGAGCAGCCAGGAGCTCTAACTGGTTAAACGGTAACTTTCTCAAGTTATGCTTGATCATGTTAATAATCTACGGATTAGGATTCCCTAAAAGTATTCACTGATTTAATTCTTAGAGGGTCTATCATGTCAATAATACTAATACATCTTGTTAGGTCCTGTCATGTGAATGGAAAAGTTACTGTCCCGGTGACAGAATTATCCTGACTTTGATTTCAAATTTTGAAAAATCGAGCATAAAGGGAATTAAAAGGAACCAAAGACCCGTATAAAGTGACGAGTAGCATAGATCCATATGCCATAAGTAACTTTACCGCAGCGCTGGAGAAGTCTCTGAGCAGTGCGTCATTTGCATGATATATGCATGTATGCTATAGTACCCACGTATGGCAAAGGGAAAAGTCATGACTCAGAATTTTTGGCTTCAGAGGAGTGAAGTGAGGCCTTCGGTTTTAACTTGGTTATGACTGTTAATTCTGGATTAAATTAGCGTTTGACAGACACACTCCAATGGCCGCGGGTATGACTCTGACATGGGCACACACAGCTGCCCCCGGTCTTCGCCGCTCTTGGCAGCACTGCACGTCAGAACAGGCCGCGACGCCGCTGCATCGGCTGGCGTTCTCGTCGCCGCCAGAAGTTGATGAACTTTCATGTGCTGTTCCGTTGGGTGCTCTGCTCTCGCCAGTCCGCGCCGGGGCTGCAGTGGCCCCTTCGCTGGTCCCTCGGCAGCGCAGAGGGCGCCGGGCGATGCTGCCCTGCGTCGGCAGCGGTTTCGCCTCTCCAGGGACAACAGCATTTACAGGAGGAGGTACTGTTTTTACAGCAAACCAGGTGATATGTTTGCAAGAAATAGATGGTCGCTGCCTGTGTTTGAAGTTGCTCAGAGTCAGCACCGAGTCCAAAAGCTACTTGCCTTTTTTTTTTTTTTCCCTTCTATTATTTTTCTCCCCTCAAACTTACAGTTTCTCTGCCTGTGGTAACTATTCCTCTTGTAGCTAACAGAAAGTAATTTCATGTTATTTCTTTACTATGCAGTTAATTCTGTTTCTAAGGTGTATCTGTAACTTCCTTCGGCACTTAAAAAATTGAGTGGTGAGCGCCCATGCCCGAGCGTACACAAACACTGGAGGATTTCTGTGGACTGCATAATAACCCTGAAATATCTTCTGCTTTAAAATTAATGGCACCAGATTTGCACGTGATACCCAGTTTCTGTCTGACTTATTTTCATGGCAGATGAGACCCTGGTTAAATTAATTCTGCTTTTCTGATGATGGTGTGAGGAGGGAAACAGATGGAAAATAATAGCACTGAGATACTCAAAACTTGGTTTGGAGGAAACAGTTTTGATCAATGGCATATTTATGTGATGTGAGAGAAGAGAAACCTGACATCTCTTGATCCATTTTTAGACGCTGTGGACTATTCAGAAAGTCCTGAGTCATATTAAAGCGAAAACTTTATGGAATTGAGACTCATTTAAAGAAATAGATATGCAAGAAAGACATGGAAAAGCTTTTGTTTGTTAATGGTTGTATATAGGTTGTCAGACAAGGACATATTATGAATGAATGTCACTAGTTACAAAGCTAAGTAAAAATAATTGTGGTATTACTGAATGTATATATATATATGATGCTCTTAAATGGAGAATACATGAAAAAATTATGCGGAAATTGATAAACATTAAGATGCACAGTTAACGTGTTGGTAATGTAAAGAAAATGTTTCTGTAAAATTGTCTGTCAGTAAGGGATGCTACAGATGGAAGCCTAGCTGCTAGGAAGTTCAAAGAAAAAAAGCTTGAATTATCGTTAATTTAGATGGTACCCCAGCAAAAACTCAGTGCCAACATACTGATGCACCACTCTTTTGGCATCTTGCATCTTCCAGCAGCACGGTATTTTGTCTGTGTTTACTTCAATTTTGGCTGTGATCAAAAATCATCTCAAATTAAGTATCTATTAAGAACACCCCCCTAAGAAAGTTATTTCAAATGTGTTACTTCCTCATTTTGCATGTGATGGTGAAAGGTGATTAGTAGATGACATAAAGGTTAAAGAGAGAGAGAGAAAGAGAGAGAAAGGAAGCTGTAAATCATCTAGAATGACAGTAAAAATTAAAACCTTGGGGTTTGTCAGGCTCCCCGGTGTATTAGCTAATAAATATAACCATGCTTTAGTTCTGTTCGTCTTCTGATTTTACAGGCTTTGCAAATGTTTGTGTTCAGATTAATGTATAAATGTATGTGTAAGTATGCATACGCTTAGTGCGGCGAGCGTGCGTGCGTGCGGTGCCCGCCCGCGCGTGCTCTCTGCGCGCGTATGCCTGGGCGCATATGGAACGGCGTTGGGCGAGTCTCCTAATAAACATTCAAATAAAATATACGTGTCCCCATGCACGAGCCTCCTCCTCCTCCCCAGCCTCTTCCCGGCGCCCACCTCCCCCACCCCACTTCAAAGCTTGTGGTCCTTTCTCCATCCTTGTACTAAAAGGTTTCTTTGTAAGCCAGGCCATTTGTCCATCATTGTTTGGGGTCCAAACAGTGGTAAAATACCCTGTCACCGATCCAGAGTGCTGTGAATGGCAGCTTCTCTCCGGACAATTGGCGGTGGTGCCGAGAAATATTCCTGAGAGGATTATTTAACCTTTCAATTTAGGGGGCACAAAGCCTGGCTGATTAATGAACTTTCTGATGGGCGCTGATAAGCGGATCTATTTCTTTATTTCCTCTAAAAGTGATTCCTTCTCCTGTCCCATATTACTATAATCTTAAACATAAAATGTGGCAAATAGATTAAAAAACAGCACTAAAGAGTTTATCTGGCTGGCAAACTGAAGGAGCTAAATTAAAATTGGTAATGAAAGCAGTGGCTGAGCCCTGTATATGGTTTTTAAATGCGCTGTGTATTTTGAAGAGACTTATTCTCCAGCTTGCCTGGTAATGACTGCTTTTGGTGCACAGTCCGGGGCTGGCTTCTGTTATCCCCCCAAAAAAATGAGTTGTGTTATCTGGATGACTGCAGACACATATGCATCCCCCTTTCTCACTGCATGGGCAGACAAGGTCGATAGCATTACAAGGTATTTGTGGCAGTGCTTGTTTCAGTTTTCAGAGCTGCCAGTTTTCAGCCAGATTTGAATTACAAAAGAAGAAGCTGGCATGAAAATTGAAAGGGTTTATCGGCTAGTCTGAAGCCTCATAGCACATTGCTTATTTATGCAGTCCATTTGCACCAGGAAATGTAAAAAGGAAATACATTTTAAAAATAAGGTCATAAAGACCCAGATATGTTTAAGATGGCAAATAAAATATAGATACCTATAATATCTTTCCAGGAAACGATTTCACTTAATGTTGCACATTACTTCGGAGGAGCATTTATGTTACTGTCATAAATTTGTGTATTTGTGTCACTCTATAGATAGTCTCGGGGGATTAAGAAGGAAGTGTTTGCTAACTTACTTTGAAATTAAAATAGAAGAAAGATAGGTTTGTAGTTTGAGAGCTACATCAGAAATAGTTGAAGTTTAATGCAGCGTCCTATTTAAATAACGTTTTGCATTCTGTGTAAAATTAGCCATGGACGACTGGATAGATGCCACCACCTTTGGAGAAAATTGGGATGCCTTTTAAACCATGAAGATTTTGAGGCATTCAGGGATGGTATTGTTGTTATCCTTACTATCTTGCATATATTCATTTCTCCATGAACTTGAGATTTTTTTGTCCATTCTTCATAAAAGACTTTTTGAATTAATATTTTAGTATTTTTTCCTCTGCCTCTAAGAGTATCAAAAGATTACATTCATTTCTTTTAAATCTATAATACTGTACTTTCTGTCTCTTCCTTTAACGTTTTCACAGTCAATTGTAGATGCTATTTGCATCTATTTAAAATGCATTATATGAATGTCTTATTTCTGTAGACAACAACCACCTCACAGTGCTTGTACTGCGGACCAAACAAGTTAAATTCCTTCTTCTGGGAAAGGCTTTGGTTTTCCAGACTGTGCAATCAAAAAATAAAATTTTGTCCATTGATTTGTGATTTACTGTGTATCATGTACTTGAAAAAAAAAAACAACAACCACAACTAAAAGTTTAGTTAGATCACTGTTTTCTTGGTTATTTTGCTGTGTTTTGTTGATACCCACAAGAGTGGGAAAAATGTTATAAGCACATTTAGTAAACTCAATTATAAGGTGTAATTTGTGGAAAGATACTCGGATGCAACCTCCACAAGTCTCTGTGGGAAGAGCAGGTTTTTTTAGATGGCTGAAAAAATGAAGAAATAATAATTTCTTTACCAAATTTTTCTGTTTATAATTGTTTGGAGTTTGGGGGGTTTGAAAGTAAAAATACTAAATTTGTATGTTTCTCATTTATTAGCATGCATCAAGCTCAGTATGTTTCTGTCATGAATTTTCATAAGGATTTTTACTACGTAGCATGTGTGGCTTAATGATGCAATCACCTGATAGACTAGGAAGACTCCAAAGGAGACGTTCCGGTCTGTTGTGTACATAATTCTTGTTTCAAAAATCTGCCTAATTAAGGAATTACCCAATGGAATGCAAGTCTACTGGGTGCATGACATGGTTAAAGAAAATAACAACAACAAAAACCCTTAGTATAATTACGATATTACATGATATCTTATATTGGCAATTTTGAATATAAGGGAACGATGCTAACCTGCCATTGTTTCAGCTGCTATGCAAGTAGATTATGATAATTTGTAAAAGGAAAATAAATACATTTTTCAGTGATAGAGCTGTTCTGACCCTTTCCCTGTCCAATGCCAGTCTACAACCTGCAGTGTGTAATGATTCACTTGATGATCATCTTTCAGCAGCTCAAGAAATTGGTGAAACATCACTGCTAATGAGTTTTACTCCTAGCCTTATGTCTTGTTTGTCTCAGTGAGTTGCACAAAACCAGACCATGCGGAATGCAGAACTCGTGCATTGGTTGTGGTGGGCACGTTGTTGGAAGGAGTGCCCCAGATGTGCCATTTGGTGTAGGTGTCCTCCCTCCGCAGTTCTTTCTTTAATCCACCGTTTAATTACTTATCTTTAGAGTGCAACAAGAAACAACATTAAAAATTATCTGATAGATTAATTATGAGCACAGCAATTGATATAATGGATCAAAAGAAATAACTGTCTCTTCTCGGCATGCAAGAACAGTGCTGGGTCATTTGGAGGTGGTGTAAGTAGCTGTAGCTAGCCC
>RSEF01000031.1:66525541-66552741 GCA_003993805.1 Himantopus leucocephalus
ACTCGCAGGATTTATTTCTGCTTTTTAGGAGCCCTGTCCAAAGCGGACGTGATTTCTGGGGCCACTCCTCATGCTGAAAACTAACTAGAATACAGGTGGTTGATCCAGTAAATTAAACCCACAGATTTTTCCTCAGGGCCATTGTACAAATATTTGCATTCTGGGTTTGGTTTTTTTTCTCTTGCCTGTTCTGTGTATTTATGACAAAAGAATACCTGAAAAACTAAGCCGGCTTAGTAAGTCACTTACACACTACTGTTAGCTGGAGAGCTCTCGCTGTAAGACATGGATGAGGAATATACAAATTACTTTATAGGTGGTGGTTTTTTTCCTTTCCCTGTTTCCCCGCCTCTTGTCACACATCACTGTTGGATGTGTCACTCTTCTGCATCTTCCTTTACCCTCCTTCTGGTGAGTGAATATGAACGGAGGAACATGAATCTGAAACACACATTTAAACCCAAGGCTGGAGAGGTTCAGAATAAGGTGACCCTGCAAGTGTGATCGGATTCATAAAAAATGGCATTGGAAGATTTCTGTTGTTTCTGCCTATTGTACAAGCAGTGCTGTCACTCTGGTGGACACTGTGCAGGAGAACACAGCAGCTCTAACAGTAGAAGAGCGTGGTGATACGGATTCAAAGAAAAAAGCAATTCCTGTAATGAGCTTCACCCAGTAGTACTAATTTCTTTGACGTTTAGGCCACTCTTCTGTGCTCCTTTAGCACCAGAGAGAAGGGAACACAGGCGACCCTGAAAGCAGTAAAGTTGCTCTTTTGCCCCGCTGCTTTTTAGCCAGAACTCGTGCACCCCTTGTTTGTACTTGTGCCAGCTCGTGCCAGGCACAGGCTCCATGGCCATTACTTCTCCAGGGGGTGAATGCGCTTGTGTGTGTGAAAATAAAAGGAATAAATATGTTCACCTATTCGACTTAGTGGTGCTAGATAGGGAAAAGAAAAAGAGCTGCCTGTTCCCCAGGATTCGATGGAGCGTGCTGCATCTTCCTTTGCCCTGCGTAAGCCCCAGCTTAAGGACTGCAGCATCGTTGTCGCCTCTGCTGGGAGCAGAACCGATGCCCACTCTCTTGGGGGACTGTCAGGGTCTCCTGCAGCGCCTGCATCTGGGCATGGCCACGGGAAGCGGGTGCAGGGTGGGGATGTGGCGGGTGACGGCCCCATGTCCCCGCCAGACCTTTGCCATATTGCTTTAAGCGAGACTAGTTCGGGAATATACAAGTGTGCCTGTCCATCTGGTGGATGCAATATCTGATGGCCCTGGCTGTCCCGGGGGATGGTGGGGCATCTGTGAGAGGGGGATGGGGCTGGGAGACAAGGAGGAGGGGAGAGAGAGAAATCAGCAGCCTATTTTCTTGTATTCGGAGCTGAAATAACATGGCCAGGTGGAAGAGGTGGTGCGGATGCCTCTTCCCACCTCATTTGTGATGCTCAGGCTGAACCTTGCTCTGCAAAATTACAGTAATATGAGCCACTTGCTTCTTTTTCAAACTTAATACTCCAACAGCAAGCAGGAATTTATTGATTTAAGCATAATAAAATTGTATTTATGTGATTTTAATTTATTTTTAATTCTGCATTCGGAATACTGCCAGACCTAATTCTTGCCTATTTCCATCTTTCAGACAAAGCCAGGACCAATCAAGGCAGCCAGTTCTCACTCCGAGCGCTCTGCTTTGGTGTACTGCTACAACTGCTCCCGGAAAGGACACTTTGGATATGTAAGTCTCAGCAGTCTCTGCCTCAGTGTTGAGGATATACTTGGGGTAGAAATTCATCTCTGCCACAGTGTGTGATTGGAGAAAAGATCTGGAAGAGCCAAGCTAATGCTATACGAAGGGCCGCTCTAATGAAATGTTTGTGACTTCGCAGCATTGCTGCAATCAGTGGAGGCCAATGTATAAAGCGATCTCACCCATCTAATTTAAAGATACAGAGGAAAAGAAAAGTTACTGTCTCTCCTTGGCAGGTTTATTGATTTGTTTTTTAAATCCTAAATCAAAATGAGACCGCCCTGGAGACAATATTCATTGGAAAACAGACAATTGCTGAACAGAGCTTTTTTTTTTTTTCCATTTTTCTTTTCGTTTTCCTGTGGCTCATAGGATGAAATATTAGTGCCCTACTGCCATGTTCAGTATCATGTACAGTTTTTCACCACAATCAGCCCAACAATTTGTATGCCTGTTTTAAGAATTTTCTGTTTCTGACTGCTTTTGATGATCCTTATTTGTAGTTTCTTAGTTTAATTCAACATCTGAATTAAGTTTGACATCATCCTTCTGTAAGTTACACAGCCTGGTGAGGGAGGACACCGTGAGCCGTAAGTGGCTTCAGGAAAAACTGGAGGTGTGCTGCATCTTTTAGGACTTTGTGCTATTGTTTATCAACTTCTTCAGCCCCCTGTCGGGACAAGTGCAGCCCTCTGCCTGCAAATATCAACACCAAACAAATGTTCTTTTCTTTTACGGAGTAAGTCCAAGAGCCACAAATATTCCAGAAAATGAATGTTACTCCTGCATTGGATGCGTTAAGTTTATACTTTCCTACAGCTTAGAGATAGAAAATTCCCAGCAATTTCCTTCCTTCTCTCCTGCATGCTCTGCGTGTCGACTCCTACAACTATTGAAGATGTATCCTTAAAAGCTAGGTGCTCTTTTGGCTAAATAGTTAATCCCTGTGGGGAAGAGTGGGACAGGTAGGGCAGGTTTGCTGGGATCTTCTCATGGCAGAGCTGAAAGATAAACAGAAGACTTTTAATGCCAAGCTGTCTTGAAGACGAGTGAAGATTTTCCTCTTCAAGTGGTGTGTCGAGGGCAGCGCGTACATCCAGGACGCGCTGCTGCCTGCGCAGGCGGGTTGGAAGGGTCAGGAAATAAGCAGCTGTTGCAGCCCAAGCTCGGTAAGAGAGGAGCATCTGCCGGTGTCACCCCTGGCACGGCAGGACTCCAGGCGCTGCCTTGGCTGCGGTACGGCAGCCCCAATCCTTGGCTTCACCTGCAAGACATGGCTCAAGACACAGCTACACATGGCAGCAGTGTGAGACCACAGTGATACAGTCATGCAAATGAGCTTGTTCTGCCTGCTGTTTGGGGATAGAGTTGATAAAACCTATGAAAGCAGAGCTGAAACTGATCCTGCTGAACAAAACCAGAATAAAGCCCCTGCCAGTAACATAAACACTAAAATGAGCATATACGATAAAAACTGATGGGACAGGACTGAAGAAGGGAGACTGACTGCTGGCAATGGATAAGGAACATTTTACTAAACTGTCAAAAAATGGCGTTCGAGGGAGGCAGCCATAAATGGATACAAATAAGGCTGCTGTAAAAATAGTTAGTAAATGTGTGGGAGGAGCTGATAGTAACTACTTGGATAGAAAATGATAGAAACTGTATAAAATCAGTAAGGGAGTAAAGTGACTCAAGGACAACGCTTTACAGCTATCAAAGTTAAAGAAGATAAGGCGGTGTTTTTACTGTCTTACAACGAGCAGAAATAGCCTGAGCAATGACTGAATGAAAAGGGAGAACTCAGTAACAACATAGAAGGGCAGAAATACCAGATCTTTCTATAGGCACACAGAAAGACGTCCAGGACACACATCAGATTATGTAATGATAACTGAGTATTTGCCCTCAAATCACTAAACCTTCCGTCCAAGAATGGCTGAGGAAATTGGACTGGCAGCCAGCGCGTGCATCTTCACAGCGACCCAGCTGGACAGGCGATGCATCTGAGATTCGCTGCTCTCTCTCGCTAAGAAAACTGAGGTCCTAATCAGTGCCTGAGTTCATGCGGTGAGCGGCTCCCTCACAGCTTGAAAGATCTGCCTGTAATTTAATGGGGGAAAAAAGGGGGGGTTTGTTGACAGAGGGTTTTTTACATGTAAATATTTTTAAGCAGGTGCAAAATACTCATGATGACAAGCATCTCTTAACATTTTTCCCACTTTTATACCTCAGGAACCCTGCTCTATTGCCTCTTTTGAGCAGTTAAAGCACAGGAATAACAAACTGATCAAGAAGAAAAGGCTGGGGTCAGTTTTATATAGATGCACTATAATCAGCGCTTCCCACTGCAGTCCATTTCCTTTTATGTTACCATTTAATCTAGTTTAGGAACATCTGAAATTCCTTTTCTTTGCTAGAGGTCTAGGGAGACCTTTCCCAAAAACAGAGGCAAGAGCAGAAGATTTTCAAAATCCCGGAGTTAACTGTGCAGTTCCAGTAAATAGCTCATTGTGGATCACTTCTCGATGTTTGTAGAAATGGAAATAGGTAAAACCAGTCAGAGGTCCCAACACCTGGCAGTTATGTTTCCTGAATTTTCTGTGTCGTTTAGTAAGACAGTCATGCTTTTATGTAAACTAAGGATTTAATAAGGACAAGAAACCTTATTTACTTTAGTAGATTTCACATCATCATTCATTTCGTGGCAGTCCACACATCCAAAACATTGTCTCTTGTGATCCACAACAAAGGTGTGCTCATTTTAAGTGGCATCCCTGTAGGAAAGTTAAGAGGGAGGGCAAGTTAGTGAGGGACAGCCCGCTGTATTATTCAGGCTGCAGCAAGTTCTCAGGGCAGCAGGGATAAGGAATCCTGTGGTAGCTGCAGATGTGCCCTGCATTCACATCCCAGCGTGCCAATCACACCAAAAATTCCTCCTGCAGGTTGGTAGCAGGCTCTGCTTTCCATCCTCTGCTCGATACCTCCAGCACTGAAGGCCCTCCCGAGAGTATTTACCAGCACACAGTGTACAGCAGTGGTGGCAGCTTACATGAGAGGGGAGGATATAGTCAAGTGCATGTTGGACATGGCTGAGCTGAGTTATCAATGCAGGGGAGAAAAAGAGGAAAACAGGGGCACCGATTTGGGTGGCATGTGCATTTCATTCACTAAGGCTTCTCTGTCAGCACATTAACAAAAGAAAAATAACTAACGGGCCACATGCCTGCACAGCAAGCCCTAGATTTGATGTGGGATCTCAAGCGGTACGTTTCACCGGTACCACAGAAAGATGAATGTGTCTTTGCATACTGCCATGTAAAGCCAATCTGTGTTATTTTCAGTAGCTTCCTGGGCAACGTTCAGGGATAATATTTTCTTTCATTTATTCCAGATACGCAGGCAGCTTTGTGCCCTGCCTAAAGGCCACTCTTAGGTTTCACTCATGTGAAACACAGGTATTTGAAGTGTCATTTCTCTCTTATGCTTTTCTTTCCTCTTAATCTGAGGAAGGTAGATGGAGGACCCAGGAGAGGTGAGAGAGGAAGTTTCTTTGTGGGGCGGAGCTGGCTGTCGAAGGTACTCGGCATGAAATCCAGTCTGTCTTCCAGAATATGCATCTCTCAGATGAACAGCTGCTGAGGAGGGCCTCAGGCGACGGGTGGACTTGCATGCCCGCTCTTAGGTCCCTATCAGCCTGATTTCGCAGAGGGTAAGGCTGAGCCCTCAGACTTGGGTAGGCTCCAGCTACAAGCTGCCGTTGCTTGTCTGTGCTCCTCCGTGCATGTGGAGACAAGACGGCTGTCACACAACCTAACCTACCCTTTTTGGAGGACACCACAGAGTAACCTGGTTCTTCATTTAATTTCAGCCAAGCAAAGACCAAATACAAGCTGAGAAATATGAATTACATCTGAAATGCATCCTTGATGTACTCTGCCTTTAAAAAAGAGAGGGTAGCGGGCAGAGGATACACAGGGAAAGGGTGTGCTAGAGGTGGCACTGAGTGGCAGAAATAGCAAACACAGGAGGGAAGGCTGCTTAGATTGTGGCAGAGACATCGGGTGAGCGAAAGCTCCTGACAGTTTCTTGAAGATGGCAAGGCCCAGAGTTCACTAGATTTGGGCAGTGTCCCAGATTAACGAGCAATTTACAAGGAGAAGAAAACATCAGTTAATATCATGTGGTACCCTGAAAAAAAGACAGAATCATGGGAAGCATTGCAGTTAGCCTGGCTCACAAGACATTGCTAAAACTTTGTGTACAGCAGTGAAAAAATCTGTGTTCCTGAATCAGGTGCTTGGGAAGTGGGCTGACATACACGTGGTGGAAGAGCCAGCCCCATCCCCACCACAGCCAAATGTTTGGGGCTCCCTCCCTCTTCCCTGCAGGTCCAATGTGCATGCACGGCCGAGTCTCCGGCAGGATTTGCATTTGGTTTGTATTTTTGAGAACACTGTGTACAGTCAGACAGCCATCCTGGCTGCAGAAGGGCTGTGGAGGGAGGATGCTGCCCCCAGCTCCTCACCGCTACTCGCTCCTTCCCTCAGCCCACCCCACCCTCAGAGTCTGCCACATTTCTGCACGTACTTTCACCCCAGATGATCCAGGTTAAAAAAGCTCCCCCGCTATTACAAGTATTTCCTTCCAGGAAAATCACAACTCAGCCACATCTAGTGACTTGAAATGTGTTTTGCAGGAGTGCTCAGAAAAGCGGATGCATGGGAGCATGTTCCCTACTTCTCCGTTCATCTACTGCTACGATGATGAATACGAGATCAAGAGAAGAGCAAACAGATTACAAAGAAAGGCTGCAGGTACAGTGTATTTTGGGAGATCCCTCCTGCCTCTCAGTTCTTTGAAATGCTTTCTTCTGTGCTTGCTGCTTTTAGAAATATTCTGGGATTATTTCCATGTGTTGGGAAAAGCTGCAGGGATTTGAACAGGTAGTGTAACGGTAGTAAAAGGTTTGTGACTTTGCTCATCTGTGTCTCACAGAAATTTATTGCATCAATACCACTAGTGGGTGTTGTCAGATGTTTTAATTAGAAAAAACCTACTGACATTAAAAATGCTGTAAACTAGCAGGAAGAGGATTAAACTTGGTTAAGATTCTAGTCTGTTGACAGAAAAAAAAAAAAACCCTGTGAAAAAATCTATCGGAGATTTTTTTCTAACTTAACTTCATACATACATAAGGAAAGCTGTGGTGGCTCGATCTGTGGGTTTTCTGCATGGGTATTGAAATAAACTGCTCTGTTTTACAGAACTGCAGGAAGCTGGCCTTCTGCCAGAGCAGTCAGAGACGCTGTGGCAGGAAGAAAAACATGGGGGGCACAGCCACAAGAAAAAGAGCAAGCCTTGGAAAGAACATGGGAAACATAACAAAGATGGTGAGCGTCACAAAAAGATGAAGATGTCCCGGACAGAGAAACACAGAGAAGAGAAATACAGAAGTGATTTTGAAATCGGCCACAATTTGGAGGAGGACTTTCCTAGAGGGTGTAAAAGGCAGGCATGTAAGGGCAGCAAAATCCATCACAAGTCCATTTTCCAGGCGTTCTCAGGCAGCAAGACCGCATATGTGCAGGAGCCTCTGGAACGTGCAAAAAGGAAGAAGAAATGGAAAAAGCAGAAAGATGCTAGTGCTGATATCGATGAGAATTTATTCCTCATAAAACAGAGGAGGAAGAAGTCCAAACAGAAATCCTGGTGATGAGGGAGGAGATGGGTAGCACTGGCATTTACTGGCTCCGGCTCTGCCTTCTGTTTATTTTTGTTCCTCTTTAGCACACGGAATTTGAGTCCGTCCCCGAACCCGGGCGGGCATGCCCAGGCACCTGTCACACAACCAACGTCCATCGCTGTTCCCGAAAGGGAGTGTGCTCTGTCTGTTGTCAACAGTCCACTTGACAGGCGGGACTTAGGGCTCGTGCCTGCAATGGCTGTACTTCTCAGCAGTCCCAGAATAGGCTGTAATGTTACTTTTCTTGCTTGGGGGGGTGGGGGGTGGGGGGTGGGGATGGTGGGGAAAGGGGTCATGCTGGGTTTGGTAGGTTTTGTTTCTTCACCGGTGAGATGTTGGTCTGCCTGTCAGAGCAGGATCTGCTGCTAGGGAGCACGATGTCTTTGGAGCTAGAGCTGGAGATACTCTCACATTAGGAGGAGCTGGGATAGAGACCGGGGATGCAGATGTAAAGGATGTTCCCCACAGCCACTCAGTCCTCTCCAGAGTGCAGCTGGGCACCACTTCTCTTCTGTCCCTCCTGGAAGGTGCTGCGAAGTCGTTGCCTTGCACTTCAGGTCGTGACAGTCTCCCGCCTCGCGCTCCAACGTGGTGTCATGGATCCATCACCCTTAACGCCACGGCTTTTGGTGCTGAGCATAGGCGAGCTCTGTGCGAGCCCATTCCGTCTTGGCCGACTTGTCAGCACAGCAGGAGAAAGCAGCTGAGAAATGGAACAGAGTTTACATCTCGAATTAAACCTATCCTTGTTCCCCTTGATGTGGAAGTTGTTTCTGGAGAAAAGATAGCAGAGTATGAAAAATGTACTTGATTCCAGACATACTGTGCTACAATTTAATAATTTTTTTAAAAACAGTTATTTTTGTACACTGGAATTAAACAAGTGTGTTGGTAAAAGCTTTGTAAGAATAAATGCTTCATCAAAGGAACAACCCAAATAAAACATTACATGAGGGATCTAAAAAGACATAGGTTTGTTCTACGTTTTCTCGCATTACCAAGCATAATTAAAACCACTGTCTGCTTCTCTTTCCTGGGCTGAAACTACATCACCCCTGCCAAGAGATTTTCTGGTTTTGAAAAGGAAATTATCTATACTGTACTGATTCATGACCTACTCTACACGTTATCACTCCTTTTGCTTAGCAATTGATAGTAACTAGCAGCACAATTTCATAAAGGTGCATCTCCTCTCTTAATTCTTACCAACAAATGGGCCTTTGGCTACAGTTGTGTTTTAAAATCAGAAAGTATTTGTAACCTGTGCTAATGCAAGGGTATTTGAGGAGGGGAAATGGGTACACTAGAAAAGACTCAGGACTATCATTCTGCCAGTAATATTCTATGCTGGTACTCCCTAAATTCATCAGCTTTTTGTTCAGCAAAGGCACCAGTGAGAACATTAGTATTATAGTGACCGTATCACCTCATCTCAGAGGTGTTTGGAGTAGAGCTATGCCTGCATTATACTTGGGAACCTAATGCCCAGTTTTGCTTAAGTGTGTCCTTTGTTGGCAACGGAAACTTATTTTTGCTTAACTTCATTGATTACTTGACCGAAAAGTTCTTGGTGATACTGAAAAAGTAAATCGCTTTCAGCCCTAATAAAAAAAGTAATAAATTAGTTCCGCTCCTGAAAAGACTTGCCCCTAACATTGAAACTCATCTTTTCCGATGTGCTGTGGTTTACATCCCTGTTTGTTTATCAATACCTGGTTCTGTTTGACTAAAAGTCTCCAGTAGCCTTTAGCTGACCCAGCACATAGGCTGGTAGACAGGGAAGGAGGGTTGGTTTAGATTGAGTATTGAGATCAATTCCAACTTTTCTGATGCGTTGGTTTGGTCATGTGGCCAGCTAAATTGTCATGGGGTGAGTAAATCTCTTCTCCAGGAGCTGCATCCTTCTTTGAAGAGCCACCAAGAGCTCAGGAGACTGTGTTCTTGCTCTTGTGTCCCCTAACACTTCCTTGGACAGAAGTGTTAGGATGAAGGGGATTCCCAAAGGGACCAGATTCTCCATCTGCAAGAGATGGATGGCTCTGCTGTCAGGAGTTACCACGGTCTGGCATACGTAACAAGCCTGTACCTACTGTGCACGGACAGTGTGCCAGCATGGAAAATCTCTGCCCTCATAAAGGGGGATGGTGTGACTGCTCTTAGAGGATCGCATCCTGGTGGCTGTTCTACTTCCAGGGATAACTAGAAAGGACATAAGTACAAAAGTAGAGAACGGACAACACCGCTAACCTGTGGTTAGGCAGATTTTCCCAGAACTGTTTTTTCCATTGTTTTCAAGCTAATATTCAGTAAGTTTTGAGGGTTTTTTAAGGTAAAATGATGCAGTGAAACTGTGGCGTCACCATTTTCCTCACTGTACAACAGTGCAGTAAGAACTGGTCCACGCTCTGGAGAGTTTTAAGATCCTCCATGCCTCTTACCTACTGAAGCAGGTAGTTTTCTTTTTCACTCCCCCAAAACTGAAGCAGCTGTGTTCTCAGCAATGTCCAAGAGGCCAAGGAGGAGACTGAGAACTGCAATAGCATCTAACAAGAGATCACTCTGAGCAGTCAGTCTGTTTGTGGGGTGTTTTATGGGTGCCATGCAGTGTGCCATAAAAGAAATAAGACAGTCGCTCTTAGATATGAAGGCCAGAACAGCATTATTCTCATGGCCACCAGGGTAGCGTGCCATGGAGAGGTTCCCCACGGAGACCTTCTCTGAGTCTCTACCTCTGACTGCCCTTGTTCCACCCTTCTTGTCTGCATTTTCAAAGGAAACTGCAAGGAAATAAAGTGCAATTTACTCCTCCTCCAAGTATTATGCAATGGCTTTATGTGATGATGCATTATTTAGCAGCCTTGCCAATGTAAGAGGTGACATTGGTAGTGGGAAAATTATACGCACTGAAATCGCTCAACACAAGGAAGTCTATCAATATTAGTATTGCGGTGCTGGTGAGGCTGCTGCAGGAGGACTCATACATCAGCTCAAGGGCAGTGGCGTAGCCCCTGAGCATGAGGGGCAGATGCCTTTATGCTGCCCGAGTGCAGTGTCAAATGGAGGTCAGACGTGGAGCGAGTCAGAGTTTTTCCTAACTCCTCCTCTAAAGATCAGGTGCCTGGCCGCTGGCAGGAGTTAAGCCAGCCAGGGGTCCTGAGTGGTTTCTCTGATGGTCAGTGGCTTCAGCCAACAATTCTTCACCGTGGGCTCTTCTATGAAATTTTTCAAAACCTATTCTGTGCTGGTGAGCAAGAGCCTGCCTTGTCTTGGGAAGCTGACGGTGGAAAGTTTAGGCAAGGTGCAACCCAGAGAAGCCTGGCTGTAGATTGTGGCTTCTGCACGTCACTGACAGTGGCTGTTGAAAGCACCAGATGATACGTTTGTGGAGGAAACATCTCTGGCTTTCCCTCCAAGTACTGCAGCCACTCGGTCCTGCAGATATCTAACCTGGCTTTTGCTCTGATAGATGTCTGTTGCTTGTGGTTGCAAGACAGCAAGTAAAAGCACAGAGAAAGCGAGGTATTTAGGACCATGGGAGGAGGAAAAGATAAAACAGCAACATTTGGAAGCAGGTGGGGGCTGGGTGAAGGAACTTCCTCTCCTAACCTCGCAGGTGAAGGCCAGATCTGACCAACAGGGGAGCGGTGTCACGCTGCAGCTCCCATGCTGAACATGAGGCAGCAAAGATGTGGTAAAAGAAACAGGATACTATAGTGACATATACAAACTGGAGCATTAGCCACAAGTCCACTTAGGTCATGGCAGGTTAAGACATCAGCTTAAACAGTGACTTATGTCAGGTTTTGCAGATCAAGACAGAGTGAATCTGCTCTGGAGGGCCCACCAGAGAATTTGGAGGAGAATCAGAGGGTCCAGATAATGCAGCTAGCAAGGAAAGACTGACGTGAATGAGGCTGGTTTTTTCTAGAGAAAAGCAGCTGGGTAAATAAGGTGCAAAGGAAAATGGCTGTTCTTAATACGGGGGTGAGTAGGACAACAAAGTACATGCCTAAAGAACAGAAAGGTGTAGCTGAGACACTAAGGGAAAATGGCAAAGATGACAGGGGACTGCAGCGGGTTGTCTGAGGAGGGCGTGCAGTCCTGCTGGTGGGTTCCAGGGAAGAGTTGAACAAACAACTGCCAGCGATGGTGGAGCGAACTGATGGGTGGACGGACTGCTGAGGTCCCTTTCTTCAGTGGTCCCTCTGCAGCCCAGTCCTGCCCTCCCTGCCGCCGAAGCAGCAGTGCCCTGAGCTGCTGTTGGGCAGAGTGAGGTCAAGCACACCCGTGGCCAGGCACTGCTGTAATCCACAGCAGGAGAACCAAAACTCTTACATCCCACCGGCTTCGTGAGACTGCCCTGTCTTCAGCAATTGCTCCCCAGCTCGGGGTAGCACTTGGGTGCCTGAAACTCAGTGCCCCACACCTTACAACCAGCGTACTCCACTCCAGCTTCAAAACCTTCCCTCAGATGGGGCGCTGGAGCCTTCTTGTACCTGGGAGCAGCAAGGTGCAGCAAGACAAGGATTTGTCCCTTGCCAGCCAGCAGGGCTGCAGCAGGACCCTCATTTGCAGACACATTTCCAGCCCCAGAGACAGAGTCCCACGGTCTACGCTCTCAGTGAACCATTTTCCCCCCAGATCATTAAACTCTGTATGGACCACTTGGGAAATCATCTCCGCCTACCTGCTGGAGAAGCACAACCGTGGGTCTGGGCTGTGTGCCCACGCTGTGGGCTCACTCCCGGGACTTTCTTGTGCCATTTGAAACAAAGCAGGTTGCATCCGGCACCAGCAGGCTCTCACTGGTCACCAGTGCCTCCCAGCACTACCAGTGAGGGTCCTGTCTAGCAGCTGATGAATTTTATGGAACTTGGTGTGAAAATAATACAGTTGAAGATGTTTTTGCATTAGATGAGAAGGACAGGATAAGAAAAACAGCAAAAAGGGCCGATGTGTATTCCACCAGCAAAAAATATCACCACATTAGGCACTAGTTAAAGGAAAGCACTGCATGAAAATCCTGTTCTGGACCAGGTGACTTGCAGAATGTTACTTTCATCAAGCTCCATTTTATCCTATTAAACCAAAATGTACTTCAGCCTGTCATTCCTCCCACCTGCTTTTTTTCCCCTGCTTTAAAGAACTGTCAGTCTTTACTCCAGAGATGCCTGGGACTGAAAAACATGCCTGTCCCAGGAGAGGATAGTGTCTCGAGGTCACAGTTGACGTGCACTGGTGAAGCAGCATGAGGAAACCTACATTGCGTGAATAAATAAAGGGCCATAGCTCAGCCCAGGCTCTGTGGAGGAGACAAGATGGATGAATCAAAAGGTCAGAGTCTTGTTTGATAATGGGAGCAGTTGTCCCAGGAGTGAAGAGGGGAGAAGAGAGTATTTGGTCTATCATTTGTTGCAGTCACTACACAGCAAGGTTGAGGAAGGAAGAAATACTATGATTTGAGGTGTACATCTCTGCAGCATATCAGTGTGCACTGGAAAGGAATTAAATGTGCCTTTGTAACACAGTGGAACAGAGGACTGGCTCCTCCTTGAAACTTTCTTTTCCCTGAAGTCTGCCTAAAAATACCAATCTCTCTCTCTCTCTCAAGGCACAAGCTATTGTAGAATCCGCTGGGAAAGTCATTTAACCAAGCGTGTCTGAGCTACACAGGCACACTGTACTGCGCCGCTGGGAGCAGTGACCGCTGTTTCAGATGCCGAGAGCCGCCCCACATGCCCCCACACAGCCGGTGATGCCTCAGCACTGCGGCTGCGTCCCAGCCTGGAGCCCTCACGCACAGCCCCAAAGGAGAGGTCTGAAACCTGCGGCAGAGAGGTGACCTGCTCCCATGTCACCAACACCACACAGGTCTCCAGCCAGATCCACAGGGAAGCACCAGGCCCAAGCAGCATCCTGCAGATGGCAGGGCCAAAATTCAGGGCTTTCCCCATCAGACAACGCTGCTGCTGAGGTGCAGGGTCCCATGCCGGTCTGATCGGGGAGTGCTACCGCCTCCAGGCTGGCACGTTCCTCCAGCAGCAGCACTGGGTAGTCTGTCTTGGACATCACAGCTCTCCAGGATGACACCCAGTTTGTCAGCAAGCTGGTGAAGGTGTTTCCCCCACAGGGTCCTTGCAGCAAAACGTTGGTTCCTGAGTTCCCCGTGGCATCAGGACACCACAGTACGGAGCCATGTCCCAGTCCTGCCCAGGCAGAGGCTGCAGTGGGAGCAGGCGGAGTGGGGTGTCCTGGTGCTGAGGACATACAGGCTGGTGGACTGAGGAGGGAGTGATTATGGCCCTGTTTTGTTGGTGTGTCGCCAAAGCCCAGACACATATTCCCAAGACCTGCTGCACAGCCAAGAGCTGAGCACAGGCATGGCCCCCATCAACCCTAAAACCATCCTCCTTCCCCCGGGCAAGGAGCTGCAGCTACACCACTGGCTCAGCAGCGCCTGTAGAACTTTCAGCCCTTGATCTTTGCCAAGAAGTAGCCTCTTGCTGTGAGGCCTTTGCAGAGCATGGCTGGGATTTGATTTGCTGTGCTTTGCAGTGGACCTCACTGGCTTTGGCCGTCTTCCTTAAGCGCAGCTCACAGGACACTGTTGCCACCCGCTCTGGAAATCCTAAGGCCAATTTGTCTGATGAACACTTCATTGTATTTTAAGGCAGCAGCCCTGGTCGCAGTTGGGAAGAGGAGTACCACCTCTGGTCTCTGCCGGACACGCAGGACCTGGTGTCCCTCCATGGCAGCTGTGGCCTGAGCAGCCTCCACCCACAGCAGGTGGCCCCTGCGCTCCTGCCCCGCGTAGTGTGACCCTGGGAGCACGGGCTCAGGCCCCAGCGCCCATGTTTGCCACGGCGGGTGGATGTTGTCTGTCCTGGCAGAGGTGATGGCAGGGAAGGAGCCGTGGCAGGCAGATGGGCAGTGGGGCGGCACTGCACCACCAAGCCGGGCTGCGGGAGGGCACCTGCCCTGGGAGCTGGCAGGAGTGTGGAGAGCGCTGCTCTGTGCTGCAGCAGTCGCTGGAGGCCAAGTCCATGCAGGGAGGTGGCTGTGGTTACTTCCCACCACAGCATGGCAGAAGGGGTGGAAACCACACTGTTTTGGCACCATTTTCTCACTATGGGGCAAGGAACGGATTTGCTGGCAGTGGGTTTGTCCCATGAGGGCACGGACCCCAGCTCCTGCCCCAGAGGCAGCAGAGTTGGGGTCAGGATCCCCCGGACACACTGTTGAGCTGATCCCAGCAAGCAGTGGGTGTGATTGCAGCTGTGGTGCCCGCAGAGAGCAGGACAAAATTAACTGCCTTTATCTCTGGTCATTTTGCTTCCCCAGCAGCTCTGGACCAGACCCGGCCCGTGGTGATCCTGCAGACCCGTGAGCCTCAGGACGGTTTCGCCCTTACCAGCAGATCTTGTTCCAGCCACACATCACTGAACGGCTCTTCCAAGAGTGCCAAGTTTTTGCCCTGTGAGTGACTCAATGCAAAAGCTGATCCCGGGTTCAGTTTGCCTGAATTGGAGGATGAGGACATCTCAACGTGTCAGGCTTTCACCAGCTGGATCAGCAAGGAAGGCCGCTCGCGCGCTGCCCTGTTTCACAGGCACCTTTCAGACAGGACTGCATTCTTCTGCCAGCAAGTCAGCAACCCCCACCAGCGACTGGCCCCTTCCCAGAGCTGCGTTTGCTTCTTGTGTAAAGGGATTTCTTCTCCCTCACCCACTCCTCACAGCTCCTCTCACCACGACCCCCACCACCCACTCACTAGTGGGGGTGCAAAGGACATAATCCAGCATCCGCAAAGACTTTTCCTGGTGGAAATGAGGTTGCATTCAGCTCACAGTGTGTGCATCGCTTTGGAAGGTGATTTGAGCAGGGAATTGAAATGCCAAGTCTGGGTTGAACCCTGTCCTCTTCCTCGGTGTCGTGGCACAAGCATTCTCAGGTGTTCTCCAGGAGGGCATCTCTTGCCCTGCAAAAGTTATTAAATAAGGCAAAAAAATATGTCAGGCTAACAAAGAATGAGTGAGGGAAGCTGCCCACATGGTACTGTGAGGACTGCTGCCACCGAAACGTCAGCGGGTGCACTTTCTAAAGCAATGCTGGAGCAGGAGGACTAACATCACCATGAAAGTCTGTTTCTGGCCTTATGACTTCCTAATCACTGGTTCCTGCAAAAATTCATTTTTATCCTGTTCTTTAGGGCTTAGGCAGAGCATAAGCTCTAAGAACCCCACTGCATGGGAAATTCAGCACATACTGAAGCAGACCAAGCAAAGCTTTATCCTCCTCCTCCTCTTAGCTTGTGTGTTAAGAGGCTTCTATTGAACTCCTGCTGGATTTTCTATGCACCATGGTTTTTCATTTTGTCTTGTAATTTTTCCTTTGATGATTTACTTTCAACAAAAGAACAAAGTCAACACCAAGCTATAAAATGATATATTTTTTAAAATACACACACTCACACATTCTGACCTTTTTTTAAGTTTTAAAATATATTAGCAAAAACCACCTCAGTTAAAGGTAGGAAGCACTACATAAAGTGGATGTTGTGCATAGATCATACCCCGCCTCATCATCTTTAGAGCAGTGATTTGGCACCTAAAGGCCTCTGCTTTTCTGCATGGGTGCAAGAAAGCCGAAGGAGTTTAGACTCATGCCCAACCTGTGTGTGCCCTGACAGGTAGAAGTGTCTCAGAGGAGCATGGCGGCGTGAAGAGCTGTTGCTTCCAGTCCTGCTTCTGCCCTCAGTCTGGGCAGAAGTCCGAGGCAAGGAGACACAAGCTGGCAGCTGCGTGTCCCTTCTGCTCCTTGCTGCAGGCACAGATGAGGACATCCTGGAGAGGGAAGGAAAGCCTCATGGCCTTGGCATAGCTTTTCCAAGCCCTTTGGGGAACGGGAATTCACACCAGCAGCTGCACAGCCCCTGCGGACAGCGCCCAGCAGCACCGACAGCCACCCGGCCATTGGCCATGCTCCCAGGCCATGATGGCAGAGCCGGAGGGGTGTGGGGTGGCTGTGCGAAGGCGGCAGTGGCAGGACAGCAGCGGGCCAACAGGGATAAGCCACTGGCGCCACGGCAGCATGCAGGAGCACTGCTGCAAAGATGGAAATCAAGGTGAGCCTGCGGCATCCGCAGCACAGAAAAGCCCCGCAGCTGCCTGGCTGAGTGACGGTGGCAAAGCAGGGTCCAGCTCACGGGACACATGGCAAAGCCCCACAGCCCCGCCGGCCCCCGCCTGGTTGTGCCGGCAGAGGCAGAGGGGACCAAACAAAGTGGCCTGCGGCACTGCTCCACTCTCAGCCCATCCACGTTTTGCCTCCCTGACCCTGAGTAACTCCTGACTGTCTTCACTGTGTTCCCCGGTACCAATGCAGACTTTCAGACAGTTACAGCCGGCTGTGGCACTGCATGGCACAGCAGCCAGTAATTGCACTTTTTTGCATTGCAAAACGATTATTAGCACCTCAGTTCATTATCAAAGCAAATTTAATTTTTCAATGTAAAGGAGCCAGTTGTATTTATAAAGGAAACACTGTTGATATAGCCAGAAAAAATTAATTCACGACAAATGTAAGGAAAATTAATAGTCTTTAACCAGGACAATATTTGACTGTGTCTAATTGTGCTTTTCCAGGTAAAGTACACTATCTTTGAAAAGTCCTGACAGAGATTCTTGCAGAAGCATTTTACACTTCTTCTGATGAAACTGCATTTAAACATTGGGTTTTTTAATTAATGTTGTACCAATCTGGTCAAATCATACAAAAACTGTTGTGGAAACTCAGTATTCTCTCGTGTATTTGTGCACTGGCAGAGGTGTCGTGTACACTCAGGACAGTCTCGTCTAATCCAAACCCATTCAGGCAGAAAAAAAGGACAGGGACAGGAGAAAACACCATGGGCAGAAAGGCCACGGAGAGCCGCTGGACCGCAGGTGTGGGTCCTGGCTGGTGGGACAGCAGCACAAACATCAGCCAGTTTTGGCTGGTGCCACGTCTGAGCCAACATCTGCCACTGCTTTCCTCCACTGGCCGTCCTGGCACGGGTGGGGAGGTGCCCGCTCACACCCCTGTAGGTGGGACATGGGACTGGGAAAAGGAGCGGGAAACTGATGAGTTCGGGCGATTCTGCATTTCCCTTTGAAGGGGAAGCCGAAGAACCAGGCTCTGCTCAGGGTCTGCTCACCACGGAGGGCTTGTCCCCACTGGTGCACATGGCAACTGGAGTCCCTGTGCCTTTCCCTGAGTTCCTGCTGGCCCCAATGGCTTTCCCCATGGCAGACAGACAGAGACCACCACATCGCAACAAAAGCCTGAAGGCTCCTCACCATCCACACACCCATGTTCACCCAGGGCAGGACAAGTCCCCAGGTGATCTCCACCGGGCAGGGTCTTCCCTGGCAGATCCCCCTTCTCTGGCTGACCATGGCCCATGGAGCCTGCAGACATGGGTGGCCACAGGGACCCCAAAAATGGAAGGCTGAGCAGGCGTTGAGGGTGTTGGCATGGGGGAAATCTCACAGAGATGCATGGGCATCTCAGGTTCTCTTTAAAAGAAGTTTTCTGGTGAGAATGTGCTGACATATTGAATGTTGGGCTACTTGTGTGTAGCAAGAATAGGTTTGGTAGACGAGGCAGAAGTCCAGTCAAGGCTTAGGTGCCACCTTGGGTCAGAGCACCGGAAGGTCTCTTTCTGCCTTGTTCTCCGAAGGTTTCCATGTCCCAGCTGTGGCCCAGCCCCTCTATGGCACCAGCTGTCTCCATCCCTTGGACACAACTGCAGCTATCCTGACCAACAGCAGGAGAGTTTCATCCTTCGTGTGGAGAAATCCCAGGTGCAGATCCCCCAGGGCAGAGTACAGGCTTGTTAACACCTTCCCCGCTAACCTTGATCGGAGGCCTCTCAAGAAGCTGGTTCCAGTGCCAACTCTCCCACTGCCTTCACAGGGACTGTGGGACCATGGGACTGTGTAGGGACCATGACCTTCCCCAGCACTCCCTCACCAAACAACAAGTCTGGCTCCTGCAGCACCCAGTAGGTTGAAGCTGATGTGTGACTCTGAGGCAGCCCTGCGCCACAGTCACATCTTGTCACCTCTGCACCCATGCTGTCGGCCGGGGGTGGGAGCAGGGTGGTACTGGCCGGGGCTGCCTGCTGATGGACTGATGCTTCCTGCTTTCAGGGGGGAATCAAAGCTTGTCCGAGCTTTGGAAAGGCAAACTGGAGGGCCTCAGAGCATGAAAGCACCGGGCGGGCAGCATGGGCCCCCCACACTTTCCTTGCGGGGTGTAGGTGTTGCAGAGGGACCGTATGCCCCCCAGCGTCCTCCCCCAGCCCCACGGACAGCCCCAGCCTCTCACTCTGCCACCGTGCTCAGCTTTCCTCAGGACAGCTTGGAAATGTGCCGTCTTCTCAACTCAGCCGGCCAACTTGAAGCCAATTTGCATTGGATAATTATTTTCAATTAAGTGATAACAATCCTGTTCTGAACAGAAATAATCTTGTCCAAAGGCCAGACAGTTTATCGTGTCTCAGAGATGAGGATGCAGCTCTGTGCAGGCACCCATCAGCGTCAGCACCATTATCGGCTCTGCTGCACTGAAGGGTATGGCTGGTGGCCGGGGAGGGCCATGCTGTCCCATGAACTGACCGGCTCAGCCCTCTTCCAGCAGCCCACCCCGGCCACCCATGCACCCTCCAGGCCCTCACCAGCACCCGCTTCTCCTGCGCAGGCCCACCAGCACACCCGGTTTCCCTTCCTGCTCCCCCAACACGCAAAGGGGTTTTGCAACTCTGGTGGTTTTATTCCAGTCCCCAGCTGGGAGCAGAGCGATTTTTCACCTGCAAAGCTCACCCGTCCCCTGTCTGTCTTCTGCCCGCAGCACCGCACAGAGCGGGCACATGCTCTGCATGGCAGCGTTCAGCCCGAACAGCGGTACACACCAAGACGGCCCTAATTCCCCCAGCTGGCCACCCCAACAGAGGAGACTCGGATGCATTTCTTACCGAGGTGGCACCTTTCTGCTCAGCATCATCCCCACTAAGGACATCTGGCCCCCACAGGGGCCATCCGGGTGCCCCTGTGAAACTTGGTGCTGGTTGTGTGCAAGGGTCCACGAGCCACTGAGGGCCCCTCACACACAGTGGGCAGCGAGTGTGGGCTGGTGACGTTCCCCCGAGAAGCTTCGCCCATCGGCCGTGCATCTTTACGTCAGCTATCATGAGAAAAGACAAGCGGGATTGTTGCCACCAAAGCACGCAGTCAGCTGTGCCCCATCCTGTCCTCAGTGGGGCAACAACCTGCCCCATCAAACCAATTTGATGGATGTCACAGGAATTTGGTGCCGAATTCAGAGGCTCTGGCCAGCTCCAGCTGCTGTCCCATCCCCAGCTGACACCCGGCACAGCAGCAACAGGTGAGGGGGCTCTGTGCCGGGGCTGGGGCCAGCCGGCTTGGCAGAGCTGCCTCCAGCGTAACCTGCTGGCCACAGCCATGGCCACAGCCATGGCCCGCCCCATCCTGGGTGGCCGCCTTGCGGCATCCTCCTCCTCATCCCTCCATGCCGGCACCACAGCCAGCAAGGGCAGGTGGTGTCTGCAGCTGCAGCGGAGGGCTGCAGGGCTTGTCACTGTACCTCGGACCCAGGCAGGGAGCTGGGCTGGACCAGTGGCCATTGTACACACACATTTCTATACCACGCTTTGCTGGGTGGAAGCTGGTGAGGGGGGGTTGTTGTTTTTTTTTGATCCACCAAAGCCCAGTCAGTGGGGAAGATTGGGCTCCGGAGCTCCTGCAAGTGAAAAATAGCAAATCCAATATCTTTTTAGTGGTGTTTTTATATTCAAATTAGACATAATCTCCATGAATAAAATTACTGTTCCCAAAGGGATCATGCCCAATTTAAATGTATAAAATGTCATTAAAAGGGCGCTGGCTTGCTATTAAAATTTAACTCCAGCAAACCCCCAATGTCATTTGTATTATAGTTTTACAATTAAGCCAGAGATGTTGGAAATAATAGTTTTGATGTACAATCTGGTACCATACAGTAGGAGTGCATTGTTCCTAAGAAGACTGCAGCCGGACCTGCTGCTGGAAACACGGCCACATCAGGGCTCTGATGCCACCAGGGCAAGCCAGAGCTCCCAGGGAGGGGTCATGGCCACAGCACTGCCAAGAGGTGTCTGGTTGGGAACAGGACTTGTGCCACATTGTGCCCTCGACTCCTGCTCACAGCATGGTCCCACCCTCAACCAATGGCTGCAGCAAGGACGTGGCCAGGGCAAGAACCCTGTGCATGGGGCTAGGATGCCCTCCCTTTCTGGCCCATGAAAGCTGGTCCAGGGCCATACCACACAGAGGATGCAGATCACCTTCCTCGCAGTCTTGCTGTCTCAAAAGCAAAATGCTGCAGGGAGGGTGCAAGGGCTGGAGAGCAGCACCAGCAGGGCATGGCTGCAGAGCAGGAGCTGCATGGAGGGAGGCACTGCCAAGGAGGAGGTGATTGCAGCTGCAGTGCTCCGAGGTCTGGTCCTCCCCCAGAGGGATGGGAGCATGTGTGTCACCCCACAGAATTCTGCCTCTGAGCCTGTGATGCCACCGGAAACGTCCCACAGTACCCAGCTCCGGCAGGGAGAGGTACATGCCCTCCTGCCCTGGCCCCAGCGAGCTCCCAGCAGGGTGAGGTGCAGCACCGGCAGCAGCTGGTGTGTACGCTGGCTGAGCTGCCCACACTGTGGAGATGGCTCGCTGCAGCCACAGCAGCCCAAGACGGGGGCTGAGGCACAGTGAGTGCAGGGAGCAGCTTGGCTTTGCTCCTGGCTTTGCCACTGGTCAGCTGCACCAGTGCTGTCTGCCATGGTCCGGATGCAGCGGGTGCACGGGGAGCTCGGTGCTGCTGCCGAGGTCAGGATCTCCCAGGGGCAGCCAGTGCAGCTCAGGAGGCGGCTGGAAGCAGCAGCATGGGGAAGCAGGTGGGAGGGAAGGGGTCTGCCCGGCATGATGCCCGCGCCAGAGGGGGACCAGGGGAGGGGGTGCGACCTCCTCCCCCACCGCTCCCCATCAGGGGGGTAGCTCATGCCAAGCCGTCATTCCATCTTTAATAGAGCACTGGTTCAGGTGCCAGGAGCTGCGGGTTGTTTTCCCCCCAACACAGGGGCAGGAGATCAGGGTTCTGGTGCAAAAGATGACATCTTGGTGTATTTGAGAAAGGCTGATGAGCTTTCAGACATACAGAGAGCCCCTCAGTTATCAAGTGACCTAATAAAAGATGTTTTCACTCCCCTAACAGATGGTGACCCTGCTCAGCCCTTGCTGTCATGTTCTATGGTCCAAAACCAAAACCAGGTAATCGTGAGAGGTGACAGCAACTGTGGGAACGGCCTGGCCTGTCCCAGACACAGGCGGTCCTGCTCCCCTCACACAGGCAGGCTCCTGCTTTTACTGAACACTGATCGGCATCACTGAGGCAGCTCCCAACCCAGCACACCAGCCCACCGTGGCCGTCAAAAGGGTGCAACCAATGTTTCCCACAAAATCCGGCAACACTAAGTGCCCGACTAATGTTATCAGGAGCCGCCCCTTTGGCGAACTGGTCACTGAGTGTGGGACCTTCCCTGAATTTGGCCATCTGAAACTGGGGCCTCTTTTGCTGGCCCCGGTGCTGGCCCCTTTGATATGGAGGAGAAAAAGGAGTCTGAGAGAGCTCTGTGGGCCCTTCCCAGCTAGCACTCCTGTCACAGAGAGTGCACATGGTCCCCCGGGAATGGAGCTGCTGCCCCGCACTGCCACCCAATGCTGCTGTGCCAGCAGAGCGCCTGTCACCTGCCCCGAGCCACGCCAAGTCCCCTGGTGAAGCAGAGCACGGCCACCAGTCCTTCCCCTTTACCCCCGAAGGCTACTCTCTGTACAAGCTGGGTGTTGCTCTGCGAGCACCTGCCCAGCCGTGGGAAGGGCGAAGTGGCCACGGCAGGGAGATGGCTGCTGGCAGCAGAAACAAGCCTGCGAGCGCCGTGTCCATGCCTTTGGCGTGCCATGCACACCCCGGGGCTATAGCAGGGCACCACACACTGCAGCAGCGCATGCAGCCCGTCCATGCCCCATGACCTCAGCAGACCTGACACAGTTTACCTCCTGGTGTCAACGCGAGACTGCGCACATAAACATCTCCTCCCTTGAACGGGGATGCTCAGAAAGAGTCTTTGCACTCTACCAAATAATTACTATGCATTAAAGGGTATAATGCATATTTAAATATGCCTTTAACTGTCAGAGTAAGCAGGTGAGTGAATACACATGTTATAAAAAATACGTATTTAACTAATATGCAACTAATGGGGCAAAACATTCAAAACTATTTATTACTTTTGGGAACAGAACACCTACCCAAGCATTTTAATTACTGCAGTAATATTCCAAAAACAAAGATCACATTCAATCTTTCTCATTCTCTCTTCTTTTTCCCCAAAGAACAGAAAAGCTATGTTAAAACCCAGCAATCCTACATGTAGGAGAGAACTGTTAAGCAAAATGGAGTATGCAGACCCCTCAGAAGGTCGCAATCGAACAAACGGCCACAACAGGAGAAAAGTAAATACCCCAGTGTGGACTTTGCAAAAACCAACCCAGCTTCTGGCCTCCACTCGCACCAGATGGAGCCGCAGCCTCCGGGGGACATACAGGCAGCGCCGTGGGGAGCAGCACCGTGAGGGGACACAGAGGTGTTGCAGCGCAGGCGGCCTTGGGGGCTGCTGCTAAAGCTGGCCCTCCCAGCCAGGATGGTGGCCGCCCCCTGGGCAGTGAGAGGCCCCAGCCACGCACCCCTGGCAGCACCTGCAGCGGTTGGTGTCACGGCATCCTCCTCCAGTCTCCCCTCTTGTCATCTGTCTGGCAGTTGCCTGAATTACTGCTGGAGCTCATAAAGCACATGCAAACAGCCTGCAAAATGGGAAGCATTCATCTGAGACATGCAGCCCCAGTGCCCTGCTTGCACTGCAGACGGATCACTTAGCCTTGTCATTGTGTTTATGAGGGTGAGAGAATTTTTCACTGCCGTGATATTTTCCCATTAGCCATTACAAGGAGATGCTGCTGGAGGGAACCAGGAAAAGGCTTCTCCTATGCATGACTGAGCTGCAAAGCCCAAATCAAAGGGACAGGTTGTGCCCTGGGTAATTCTTACCTTGATTTCCATGTTGAAACACAATAAGCCATGTAATAAAAACCCCGTTTCCTTCCCGCACACTCATGTCCTCACCACCGGGCTGCTCTCCGAGCCCAGCCCTGCAGCCATGAGCATCACCAAGATTTCGGTGGTGCTCCCTCCCTCCCCAGGCCAGCGCTGCCCCAGCGCCCACAGCAGCGGATCTCAGCGGACCGGGTTCTCCTGGCGGATCTCAGCGGACCGGGGTGTCCTGGCTCGCACCAGAGCCACTGACATGCCACTGTGGTTGTGGCAAGCTGCAGAAGTGCAGCAAAGGCTCGACGTGCAGCAGCACAGAGGGAAGGCCAAGGGACCACCCTGCATACCAGCAGGACAGATGGTGAGCTGTGCCATCAGCAGCCACCGCTGCCACAGGCAGTGCCCATCCTCTCAACTCTGGTGCCTCTGGCCGGGGTGCTCCCCGCACACAAGGGTTCTCCTCCTGCCAGACCATGGGCATGAAGGGACCATGGCATGAGGCAGACAGTGGCACCTCCTGCAAGCTGCCTCTGCCCAGCTCTCCCGCTGCTCCACAAACAAGCCCTGTGGGCCCAGGGTGCTCCTGCAGGCTCTGCTGCCATGCGCCTCCCCAGGGGCCGGGTGAGAAGCTGTGTATAGCTGTGCCGCAGGACCCTCATCACCCCAGAGCCAGCGGAAAGCAACCCAGGGCACCACTGCACTTGTCTGCCCATTGCTGCTTCTCCCCTCCGCAGGGGCACACTGGCAGAACCCCCTGTAAGGACCAGCAGGAACTGTCCTGGTTTGAGGTAAAACAGGACGTATTTTGGTCAGTGACTCTGCTTCTAAGCTGGTACGGGTAGTGGCGGCTGCGGAGCAAAGCCTGTATCTCTACAGGCTTCTCCTCACAAGCAGAGCTGCACCAAACAGCTTTCCCCCACGTGCACCCAGAGACCACGAACCGCCAGTGCCCTCCAGATCCCCCAGTGTCGAAGCTGCGCAACCTCCCCAAGCACTTTCTGCATGTCCTGCCCGAGGGAGGGCGTTTGCTTTTATCATCGGAGAGAAGCAGCAACTTAATGAAAAAGACATCTTTTTTTTCCTTTTTTAAATGAAGCTTCCAAATTTACGCTAATGTCAGACTGCTTCTGAGTCATTAGGTGGCTGACAACAAACCAGATCATATTTCGTGTTAAAATACATGAAACCAAAATGAAAATATTGGCAGATTTAACATCCAGCGGTCCAGTGGGGAAATGCCCCCATCCGGGCATTTCCAACAATAGATTGCATCTAAAACAGTTCTGAGTTTGGTCCTGACCACTAATGCTCTGCACAATCGCATGAAAAGGGTCCCTTTTAATTCTTAAAAGGAAAACAGTTTAATCATTGTAAGAAACTATACCTTCAGGGTATCATTTCAAAAATACAGGCAGAGATTAGAAGGGATTTGTGAGATTGTGTTTATTCCCAATTTAGGTGCTTTCCATAAATTAATTATAAAAGCAAGCCCAAACCAGTCAGAAGAACACTGGGAAATTCTCAGAGTGTTAGTCATTTTCATGCACTAATATTCATGCCATCTGCCTGCCTTTTTCCTCTTTTCTCTAAATGCTCCATTGTTCATCGCAGCCTGCTTTCTTCCACTGCATTTAGTCCCTCTACCCCTCACCCTGCTGCAGGTAGTTACCCTGAGCACGCCATTATATTTTTATTGAAAGGGCGTTAAAAGGAGGAAGGCTTGTTTTGGTAATTGGTGCTGGTGCACAGCAAACAGCGGCTCATCACGATGCAGACACCAGCGGCTCATTTTGTAACTGTTTAGAGGGTTCGCTCCCCTCTGCACATTGTCGCCTTCCCAAGCTCCCCACAGGGCTGTTTGTGGGCTCTACAGGCTGGAGGCCTCCTCCTGGTATCTCCAATGGGATGGAGAGCCTGGGACGGGGCTGCCTTGACCTCAGCCCCTCCAGCAGCTCCGCGTGCAGTCTGGGGAGATCCCTGGCGCCATGGATGCGGGGCAGCGCTGCCCCTGACCAAGGGACAAAGCAGTGCAGGCTGCCCATTTCTGCTGGTGTGGCATCCACATAACACAGCTGAGGACTGCCCTCTGGACCAGCGTGCAATGGGAACGGTAAAATGCAGGTGCCAAGCCTCCCCCAGAGGAGTTCTCCTGGCAGCCATTACACCCCTGGGAAGTGACGCCAGTGATGTAAATCCAGCATCCAGTGATGCAAATCCGGCATTGCTGCCCGGGATGGAAGCTCATCTGGTACGACTGGGGAACAGGACGAGGTCTGCCAAAGCATGGTCCCAGTGCCACCAGTGCCTCTGCAGCCTGCTCAGGAGGAGTCGGGGGATTGATGAACCTTCCCTCATCTTGGGAACCATATTGCCAGCTTGACCAGCCCAGCCTCATCCAGAAGCTTTCAGCCGGGGAAGGGGATGGGGTGAGCAGAGGAGCGCTCTGGGTAGGGTCAAGCTGCCAGGCCAGGGCTGCAGGCCATGCATCCGGGTGGCCGAAGCCCTCCCTGTGTGCCAGGCAGGCGCGGGGCCCGGGGAGCTGTGCCAAGCAGAGCCAGCGCTGCCATCCGGGACACCCCTCCCTCTGGCCTGGCTGGCAGGGGTCACCCCCCTCCCCGTGCTCAGCACTGGCCCAGCCGGCACGGGAGGGCGGCGCTGCCCATGTGCGTCTGGGGACGGCTGCTCCTGCAGCCTGACGACCAGCACTGGAGTTCATTCCCCTCCTCGCTCCTGCCACCCCTCCAGGCCCCACCGGGGTGCTGGTCAGTCACACCGCTGCGAGGAGTCCTCCCCAAAAACGGCTGCCTGCTGTGAAAATCCAGAAGCCCCATCTCTGTTGCCTCTCCTGGCCAGCCCGGCAGGTAACCTGCCAGTGGTGTTTTGGGTTTGTCCATTGAGCCACCTGGAAATGGGAAGGAAGAGCAGGAAGAGTGCGGGGAAGCCCCTGGGAGCTGCCCCCGCTCCAGGGCCGCATGGCCGCTCCTCCAGCCCCAGCCGGCAGAGACCCAGCGCAGCGGCCCAGGCCCGGCCAGGCCACTGCGCGAAAGCGACTGGTGCCCAGTTTGATCATACTGCTATGAATTCTCTCCAGGTAGAACTTTGAGTCTCCTTTTAAACATGGCAGTTGTCTGTTTTAAGAAAGGAAAATTAAAATATTGCTTCTTAGAACAGCATCGTCCAAAGGTTTTGGTTGCTCCTAAATACAAAATCCTAGCTATCCCTTAAGAAGGATTAAAGAAACTGGTGAGATTGAAATCCCTAATGGAGACGGTATGTTTTTGCTCCCTACAGGAAATCTCTGAAAATGCTTTAAAAATAATCTTGTGGTAATAGTCTAACAGCCTAAGTACACATTCACCCTCCAGTAAAGGCAGACTTTCATCTGGCTAATAGACTTCTGAACATCACGGAGCCTGAAACAGTAGTGCCCTGCACCCTGCAGCCCATGTGCAAAATCCCTGGCCCTGCAAACTGCACAGAATCACAGAATGGCCAGGGTTGGAGGGGACCTCTGGAG
>RSEF01000031.1:66552841-66563527 GCA_003993805.1 Himantopus leucocephalus
TGAGGTTAATGATTGGACTAGATGATCTTACAGGTCTTTTCCAAGCTAGGAGATTCTGTGACCCCTAATGTCATGAGAAATAGTTAAGCGTAAGTGAACTGGTATCTGAGCACTTGTATTAGATTCCCCAAGTATATTGAGAAATAGACATGAGCTTGTAAATAAGGCTGCCAGAGTGACCGAAGCACATTTCAGGTGTCACACCTTGGAATTTCTTCGAGAAGAAGATCATTTTGCTCTGCCAGCCACAGAAATCATCAGTATGCCCTTACAGAAAAGATTTTGCTTTCTAAAGATACTTTAAAAATTGTAAATTATAAAATGCTAACCTTACCTCTCTGCCCTGCTTAAAGGAACCTGTAGTTTTTTAGGCAAGTCTGAATGTGGCTGGTCAGAGCTGAACCTACAGACAGCAAAGCACAGGTAAGCCTTGCTAGGTCTCCATCCAAGGGCAAACACCTCTTAACAGGACTTCTTCCTCAGTAAGTTGTGGACATACTCCATACCAGCAATCACCAGTCAAAACTTTGTGCCATCAACAGCTAAATAGCTAGCCAGCACGGCAAGGTGCAGCAGCTTCCAGGGCAGAGGAGCTGTGCTGGGCCTCCAGATGATTGCAGTAACGTCTTCTCACAAGGAATTCAGAGAGCAATGACGACAATGGGTTATGGATTTCACAGATTTTGCGTAGATATTAACATTATTTCAGTAACAATCATAATAATAAGCTCTTACAAAGAGTATATTCTACCAGGAACAAAATTGTTACTGAGTAAAGTACAGGCTTTTATGATCAGTTTTTTGCTAAGAACAAGCATTTCTTTACAAGCTGGCAGCTTCACTGCCCTAGTTCAGAGTCATTCCTTTTTATAGGAAGCTCCAGACTGAACTTATTTTCATGTATTATTAAGAAAGATTAAGAGACCACAATATAGCATTTAAATTACAGACTGCTGCTTTTATGCCTTTTCAAAATCTGTTTAACTACCCTGATGTCTATTCAAGGCATGAATTATGTTATCATGTCATGCAATTTTATCTAGTCAGCACGAATACATTTTATTAAGCAAGTTACCAAACCAGCCTTTGGTAGTTGCTTTGCACTGCAGACCTGGAACGTCACTAATGGGCATTCCGATACTGTTACGGAAAATAATTGCACCAGCCACTTACCCTTGCTGCCTTGCCAGCACCTGTGCAGTTGTAAAGTGAACTCACCAGGGAACTGATACAGCTGAAAAAAATCTCAATGATCTCCACGCACAAGGAGGGGTGCTCCCAGAATGCCAAGGCTTTCCAGCCTTCAGCTGATGCGGGAGATGCAGGCGACGCACGTCTTCCATCAAGGCTGCGGCAGGAGCAAGAATCCCTGCAAACAGGTCAGCCAGCTGCATGGCATCTCAGATGATCTGCATGAAACATCTTCACTGTCACCTCCAGAGCAGAGAGCGAGCCAGATGACAGCCCAGCACACTGAGGCAGTGGCTCCAGGAGACACTAAACCACCCTGAGCCTGATGAAAGCCACCACCGCAAAGCCCAGCCACACTCTAATGGTTCAAACCAGCTCAGTGTTCATGGGGCAACACAGTCCTTCAGGACTTTATACTGGCTCAAATACAGACCCAGTTCTTGTTGATTAGATACTACATGTCCTCTCAAAATTGGCCAACACTCAGCATGAAGCAGCCAGCCACAGGCAGCACTACGTGCTTGGCCTCATTTGACAAAAATGCCTACATGTGTGCAACATTTCAATAGGATTATTTTGCACTGCCAAGTGATCTAGTAACACAAAGAGCCCAATCAGCTAACACACAAGCATTACTTGTTTAGTCAATCCATTATATGCTGTTGGCAAGGACACCAGGATAACATAAACAAGTAAATCAAGTCAGACACAGCAGCACAAAAATGTAGGGTTTATTTTCAGATATTTCATAATACTAGCATACTGACATCTTCACATGAGTTCTCACTGTAGCATTTGTAAAGTTAAAATTTTGAACAACAGTCCAGGTGATCAGCTCTTCGACAATGTTACCAGGCTTTGAGATGAGATACTCTCATTTTCTGGTAGGGGATAGCTAAGTGAAGGAACCATTCTGAGATATTGCTTCATACTGGAAGACTAGGAAAGCAACAAGCCGGCCACAGGCTCCTGGGTTTGCAGTGTGCTCCTCGAGATGCGCTAGATGTCAATGAATAACGAAATTTAAATTTACTATTTCCAAAAATGCTCCAAAAAATTCAAATGCTTGAATTTTTTCTTACAGAAAGAAGACAGAAGTCCTCCTGCACAAGGTCTGGTATTTCACAATGAGATTAAAGTTTTTATAAAAACAGATCAAAAGTACAGTTAAGTATGTTTATCTGCTCATATTAGTATTTAATTACTCTAATATCCTTACTCACATAGATGCTTATTCTTATGCATCATAAGAATTCAAGGAATTCAGATGTGCTCTAGGAAACAGATAGAAAATATTAAAAAACCCTATTTTTAAAACAAAACACTAAAAATGCAAAGACAAAACAATCAGAACGTTACTAATAAGGCAACACATGAAAATACTGAAGTACAAAATACTGCATTTTATTGATGTTTCAGTGAGATTTAGTATAGCTCAATGCTGTTAGTCCCCTGATAGCAAAATTATTATCAAACAAAATGTGGCATATCCTACTGCTTCAAAAAATGCAGCACATTTCCTTAATGCTTATAAAATCAAGAGCCAGAAATATGACCGTTAAATAAATCCTGTAACAAAATCTTAACATTTTAAAGGAATTAATCCAATCATTCACGATGTTTCCATGTTCCTGTTCACCTTGGATGCTCAAGGTGCAAATGACATGTTGACAGACATTTGGCTTTTTTTTTTTCAACGTGGAGCCATGTAATTAGAGATGAAGACACATTTCTTCATTAGCGGACTACTGTTTCACATAAAGCCAAGTACAGAAAGATGTCCACATTTCCTTTGGTGTAACAATGACTGGTTTCTGTGCTTCAACAATTTTGATAGTTCATCCTGCCAAATGACCTACAGGAGTGTACATTAGGATTTTATTTTCAGTTTATCCAAATATAAGTCCAAGATGTTTAAGAATGCTAACTACTAGGTAGCACAAACTCCATAAAACTGCTGAATATCATCACACAGAATTCATTTGCTATACAGAACAAAATAAAGAGGAGAAGGTTTGCAAATTTTTTTTATATTAACAGAGAGCGGTTGCTCTATGACTTAGATACCAGGAAGTGCAAATCCTCTCTCTCCTGAGCAGAGTGGACACGCTGTAGCCCTGACCCAGCTCCTATATGGTGGAGCAACATCTATCAGCAGAAGTGCTCCAAAATTTTATTTAGAAAGGTTTAGAAACCTAAGATGCTGAAATCCAGTAGTTAGTTCGTGTGCATCTTTAACAAAGAGAGACTGCAGACAGTATTAGTTACAATGGTATCAAAGAAGAGGAAATTAAAATAAGATTTACATGATTCACTTGGAGAATAACGATCACTGAATTTCTGCTATGCAAAGTGTACAGTGCTATTTTTTTAAATTAAATCTATGTTAGATTTTTTTAATTTATGTGGAAAAGTACATTTATGGCACTACTTTAAGTGGAAGGACTGGATTGGAGAACCACATTTTATAGCAAGACATAAATAAATATGGCAGATGAGGATCATTCCAGACTGGTCTGATCTGAGGAACAATCCATAGTAGTAAGTAAGTAGGAAGTAAGGAATTGTACAGAGCAGGAGATTAAAGCCTAAAGTTAAGTGTCAGAAGAGGACAATACGCTTACACAGTAACAGGGATCAGATTGACTATCAGCATGTGGAAACAGCAAGAGAATCTCTTACACAGTAAAAAAAGCCAAATTACCTCTCTCCTTCAAAATAACAACGCAGACAAAGACAAGCTCTTTTCAGACTTCTGTGTTTATAGAATTGTAACATAGGAGATACAAATTGATTAAAATACTGCTAAGAATAGCACGAACAAGAAACAGTACTTCACTTATCACTTAATACAAGTTTCTACAGAAAAAGTCAGTCAAACATCCAGATCTTGCTGTATTCAAAGTATATATACATCTGGCAGTCCAAAAGTTACTTGTCTTAGATTTAATTTAAGCACCTTCATTACAGTGTCCTTTACTACAAAACAGCCAAACATACATTCATAACCCTAGAACTATTTTTATAATTAGCGTATTTTAAAGCATTATGTCAGACAGGTGCATCCAAAGGTGTTCTTCTCTTTTAAAGATATGCAGTCTGCGTTAGTTACAGTAAACAGCTCTTGCATTACTGTCCATACATAATGCAGCAACTTGTTTTACATGTCATTTATTTAAATGCTGTCACTTTTACAAAATATTTTAGAAAAAAAAAAAAGAGGAAATTTGCACTTCAGTTTCTCATTCTTGAAACGTGCTACTTCATGAGATAACTATGCTCTCACCCCTCTGCCCTGCAAAGGAACTGCTTAGCTTTAGAGATTGCATCCCCATCAGACCAAGGCCTGAACGTACATCACAGTAATGCTTCACACATCCACAGTGTGACTTCTGACGATCTCCAAGTTCTTTGTTTACAGCTCTTTAAGCCTCACAACACCCCTGTGAGGTAGGTACAGTAATATCCCCAATTGACAGAACCAAGACTTTTGTGTGTGTGGCACAATCACACATTAAGTGTTCACTGACCAACAAGAGCAGCCTCTGAGCCTGCAGCCTTGAAGAAAATAGTGTTTGTGTTCCTGTGGTGCTTTAGGCAGCTCGGCGTCTGCACTGGCATTCTCCTTCAGGCCCAGGGTGGAGAAGATTAAAGCAAAGTGCTAGGCAGATTGCTGCTCTGCCACCTCAGGCAGGTTGTCTTGGAGTGTTTATACAGATGGCTGGACTGGCTGAACCGCTTGCCACACTTCAGGCAGGCGTAAGGCTTTTCTCCTGTGTGCACACGGATGTGTTTCTTGCAGTCTGTCAAGGTCAAAAACGTCTTGCAGCAGATCTTGCATGCATACTTGCGCGCACCTTCTACAACCAAGACATTGTGCTCAGATAAGGCTTTCTTGCATTTTGAAAGGACATCTGCAGACGCCCTCGTCAGCTGTGGGGGACCAGGTTGTGACGGATGCCCATTTTCAAAAGAAGTGGTCCCATTCATGATCAGCTGAGAACTGGGTGAGTTATCTTGCAGCTGGGAGCTCCTGACAGAGGTCACCACAGGCATTTTTGGGGCTATGCGGCGGTAGCCAGGAAAGCTGCTAGCTCCACCTCTTACTGAGCCCATCATTGCCCTCGACAGGGAGTGTAAACCCAAGCCTGACCGTGGAAAATCCATGCTGAATTGTTCCGCTGCCCGGTACCCAGAAGTCTGCACGCAGGGGAGACCCATCACATCCTGCATTGGTCTAACAAAATGAGAGTCCGCGGGCTCAGTAAACGGATTCTCGACGTGAGAGACGGTGGCAGATGAATGGCCACTGGCAGGCCCCGACTCTGGACTCATCAGGTAAGAAGCATCACTGTCCATTCTGCAGTCACTGGTGGTATTTGGAATGTTGTCATCACTGTTTTGACTAGCACTGAAGCCACCACCTCTGCTTTTATTTAGGAAATTTGAGATACTGAAAGTAGACTTGTGTTCCAGGTTATTTGACACCTCCATAATATGGATGTCTCCCACCCTATCAGTACTGGACTGTGGGTCAGAAAAGCTGCGATCACTGCTCTCGGGACTCAGCTCTATCTTCTCTGCGCTCACTACTCCTCCTTCTACTTCAACAGACTCACTGCCTTCCGCTTGGGAAGTGACATCGCTCACCTCGTCTTGAGGCTCTGGGGAACTCAAGGGCTCAGACTTCACCACCACTCTCATGTGCTCTTTTTCGTTCAGACTGACCTCTGGATTCTCACATGGGAAGTTGTTCTTCTCAGAAGCAGCCTCCTGGTCAAAGCTGTTTTCCACTTGCGTTGCCTGGGTTGCCATGGACATCTGTGAAATGTTTCCTCCGCCATTGTCAGACTGGCTGGGCACTTGAGCATCTTCCTGAGCACTGAAAGACTGATCAAACATAATAGTATTATCCTCCTGGTTATCAGCAACAGCATCGGCCTTAGAGTTGTCCACAATCTTCAGCGAATCTGGCGAGAAGAAATCTTCTCGTGAATGAACTACCGACTGCCCGCTCTCTGCAGTCACATCGGAAACAGACTCATCCATGGTAGGCCTGATGCGCTGTCTGGCCCGATCTTCAGAAGACTGTTTACGTTTGTGGAGACGACGGATAGGGAAAGTAGTGCGCTGCTCGATGTTACTTCTCATTGAGGAGCTCATAGTATTAGGTTGTTCCTCTGTGTTTGGAGTGGAATTTAAGGCAGAGCTCACAATGCTTAGTCCAAGCTGCTGGAGCATGAAAGACCTCTGCATACGTGCATTTTGCTCTTGAACTCTATCGCTCGGTGGAGACATCGGCAGCGTCCTGGTAGTAAGGTAGTGTTTGCATGCTTTAACAACAGAGTTCAAATGTAAATGAGAAGCAGCCAGCAAGACATCCATAACGTTGCTCTCCCCAAGCATTAGTGTGGAAGTATACATCATGTCTATCAGAGCAGCAAAAGCTTCTGCTGTCACCACTTCACTGTCCAGCTGAATCATATTCATAGTCTGATCTCCTTCTGCTACAGTAAATAGAGCTCGGAAATGTGTGCTACATGCTGCCAAAACTGAGCGATGGGCTTTGAAATGCCTGTTCCCCACCACAATGACGCAGTCACAAAGCTGGCCATGAAGCCTCTGGTAGTTGAGCTGCTGGAAAATTTGCTCAAAGTGTCCCGGAAAATCCATGATCCTATAAAACAAAACAGAAAAAACTGTAATATTAAAAATGGCTAAAGTCTTATTCAGACCACAGTGAAAACAGGTTTAAAAATGAAAGATGACAGCTGAAAGACAGATGAACAATAACTGATCTTAATTTACCACTGCCCCATTGGCACTGTATCAAAGCTGGCAATCCTGCAGAGGAGGACGAGGAAGAAAATACAGGTTTTGCCATGGAGCTGACCTAGTGTAGCAGCTGCCTCAGCATCAGACATGTCACAGGCAGCTCTGCTGCGAACTGAGTAACGCAGGTTATTTCACCTCCGTTAGCTCCTGTCCAAACTAAAACACGCTCTTTAGTAAACCATTTAATCCTGTTTTTAAAAAAAAAATCTAATTGTGAATAATCTCCTGCAACCTTTGATAAATTGCTCACATTAGATAACCTCCCACTGAAAAGTCCGAACTTTAATTCTCATCTCATTTAATCCAGCTTCACCTTCTGCAAATGACTTTCTGCAGTTTCTCAGCTACTGCGCAGAATTGCCATTCAAGTATCTGCTTTCAGCATAGAAACATAGAAAAGAGAGTTAATGGAAAAAAAGGGAGACACTTCCGCACTGGAGCAAGTGGTCAGTTCTTATCTCAAACTGCCACCTTTAGCTATCCAAAGTGCAATACAATTTTCTTATTCACTACAGTTTATCAGCTGGGGTGCACTGGAAGTCCTCTGTTTTTCCCACAACATAAGTAAAATGATAGTAAGATAGAAAAGTCTGGCAGCATTAAGAGCCTACTCCATACTTGCTACTCCTTATGAGCCTTCTTGGTCCATCAGGAAGTTATGGGAAGCTTTTGACAAAATGACGCCCTACTCAACAAAACAATGAGACAAACTCAGGCGTGTTAGTGATCAAAACTAAATAGTTGACTTTTGGTGATACCTCTACTTTTTCTCACGACAAATCAACGAAGTATAAGATTTGGGGAACAGAAAGGTTGTGTGTATAGGGCATACACACACACATTTTTGTGTTCACATTTATTTTTCATTAGCAATACCATAGTATCACGTGACACAGGACTGTAAAGCAGCTAAAATAAAAGGTCACACAGAAAGAATTATACTATTGAAGAGGGATCAATGTGGGTCTGCCAATTTAGAAATTCTGTCCTCAAATGCACACGTTGTGAACAAACCATATGCTGCATTTGCATATGTGCAGTCATGAGCTATATGAGTAAACTGCATACAAAGCTTCCCATAGTCACATTTGACCAGTAAAGAAAAGTTTGCTCAGAAATAATGTATTTCAAACTCTTTGCAGCTGCTTCACTTTATGCAGCGACTTTGCTCAGAAAGTATGCTCAGGCCAGAGAGAGTGGCTGCGAAGTACACACATTCATTCAGAGGAAAACAGGTACAGCTGTTGATGTAGATTGTTAATTACTTTGCAATTTTATTCACCTGGATGGACAGAGATTAACTACTTCCTTGGAAGGATCAGCAGAAAAAGCAAAACCTCAGACAGGCAAACAGCAATTCCTGAGATCACAGGCATGGAGCAACAGCAGCACATGGCCACGAAGGCTCCCTCAGCCTTCAGCAGCTCAAAGCTCTGCGCTCTCAGCTGCTGCAAGGCAGGGCAGGCTGAGGACTAACACCTTCAAGACACATACTGCTGTAAGACCATGCTGGTAAAGGTCAAAAAGCCAAGTCATACACAGAAGATCACGGATGGATTTACACACTTATGCATACATAAGCAGGCAGCTGTAGAATTAGAAAGATCCGTGGGCTTCCAGGAGCAACTCAGTTCAAACTAGGAAAGTACATCTGCAAACTTGCCCCACCTTGGATTACCACCATTAACACATCATGGGAAAGCGGAAGGGTTCTTGATCCTCTTTTATAAAGAATATGCTTCTTTTGAACTGGTTCAGGAGTTATTCTGCAAGCAGCATGAGATTAGGTTTCTCATCAGCAAACAAAGTTAATACATGCTCTGTGTGCCCTCGCTCCCTGCACAATAACCCTGCTTGCTCCCACCCTGCGCACCATCAGACCGAATACTCCCAGAGGAGGCTCAGGCTGGGCCTGGGGCTGATCGAGGTTTCCCAGTCAGACCATCTGCTGGCACAGCAGAAGAAGGACGAGCTGAACACAGGATGGGTTCTCCATCGAGCACAGGTTCAAAGCTAGGTCCCCCTTTTCTTTTAGGCCCACAGCTATAAGCTGTGTTGAACTGAAATACTAGTCTCTTCAGTCAAAACTTGCCAGTATCTCCAATAGCTACGGAAGGGATGGGCAGAGTAATTGTGCTCTGTAACGCTTATTGTCATTAAATAACAAAGTTTTGCTTTGTCAGAAGCAACTACGGACAGCTATCAGGTAGGAAGGCCTTAGATGCAGATACTCTCCGTTTTTAGCCTCTCTTGAGGCTACTACGGACACTACCGTATGATGAACTACCACCATTTTCTGATTCCCAGGCTTATGGAATCCCTTAGGGGCAACCTGGACAAAGAGACCTGCTCAAGACTGCAGCTTTTGCTGCACTTGGATTAACATCGGGCTACGTAAAATTAAGGGAATTGGTAGCATAGTAGGTGAAAAGATCTGAATTGATGCCAGAAGAGGTGGCAAACTAACATAAAAGTGCAAAGACAAAAAACATTAGGTCACAAAAACTCCCATGAAACAGCCCCTGCCTGCCTCAGATGCCAGGCTAACACAAGAGCAGCTGCGGTTCCCCGGCTGAGAGGCAGCTAGCATTCACCCACCTCCTCCTCCAAGGCACACAACATACACTTTGCAGGTCTTTGCTGGAGAAAGATTTCACCACCTAGTCCACTGGACAAAGAACCTTGCCCCTCTCCAAAGGATACAGGCTTGCAAAGAACAACAGTTTGACTGGTTCCTGTGTGTTTTAAAAAGAATAAATAAATAAATTACACTTTATGGCTTTCAGCAATGGTGAGAGTCCAGGCTTACCAGTGGCATCAAAAATCCCCTAATTTGGCAGCACTAACGCTATGATGCCTGAATGCCAGAAATAAGCACCATAATGAGATTTAATTAAGTATTGTGTCACAGTCTCCCTTACCTCTATAAAATTAAGTTATGTAATAAAACAGAAGAATTTGAGTTTGCTGCTTTTTTTTTTAATAAGAAATAGGAATACAGATAATAGCTGATTTTATTTATCTTTTTATCTCTTACCAATGCGTATTTGACAGTAAAAATAAGACGACATTTTCAAACACAAAAATATTAAACAAGACAAATTTGGAATTGCACAGTTTTTATTTCTACACATTTTCTCTGAGAAAATTATAACACAAGGGAAAGTGAGGAAATGCTTCCTGGTGGCTGTAGGAGGGAAGAACAAAAGAGTGGACCCTGAAACTCACTGACCTCAGGCAGACGGACAAAAGGAAGAGGGGAAGCCTGTGACAAGAGCCACAAGTCCCAGCAGGAATGTGGGAGAGGCCAGGTCTGCATTGTGAGCAGCTCCATTCCTGTCTACCTTCGCTCCTCAGGCACACCTGGTTAAACTCACGCCCTCCCTTGTCCCAGCAAGCACCGTGCGACCTCCTCTGTAAGGAAAGTTCCCCTCCAGCCAGGTGTCTCTAGGAAGTTGAGAGGGGACTGCCAAACAATTCATTTTTCTTCTTTTGCTCGCCTCTGAGAGAGGCGGGGTGTTATGCCAGAGATAACTGTCTGTCCTGGGCTTCACAGGCCTAAACCACAGGATCCAGGGGGAATTTGGGGTGGGGGGTGGTGTGTGCAACAGTTGCCAGACTGTCGTGGTTTAGGCCAAATCGGCCACTGGGGATGCTGGG
>RSEF01000031.1:66598030-66664899 GCA_003993805.1 Himantopus leucocephalus
TTCTCTTAAGTCAAGGCATTTGGGAAAAAAAACCCCCACAACGTGTATTTAATTTCAGGTATCCCCTTCTGTGCTTAGACACAAACAGTGTGTGGCCTGAGCGATCACCCTTATTTTCTGTTGGCTTCCCCGCCAGAGGCAGCACCAGGCCTGCCCCCGGAGTTCGCAGTCGGGCGAAGGCAGCCGCTGCCTTCGGCAGGAGGGTGGCCCGCGCTGGGGGGAGCTGGGCATCGGTTTGCCGTGGCCATTTCCCAACACGGGACCCGATCTGCCTTCATGCAGGAGGGTCCTCCCCTCCGGCGAGTGGCATTGCAGCAGTGCAGGCAGCGTGGCTGTGACCGCCTCCGTGCTGTGGGTCCCACAGCGCCCAGGGAAAAGCAGCTGGAGGCTGGACCGATGCCGGGGAGGCGATGTCCGGTGCCGGGGACTGCTGGGCTGGGGGGGTCTGCCCTGCAGAGGCGTGCGAAACTCTCACACAGCTCTTCTTCTCCTGCCCTTCTCCCCCTCCCCTGTGTGTTTCAGGACATGGAGGCGTGAATCAGCTGGGGGGTGTTTTCGTGAACGGCCGCCCCCTCCCAGATGTCGTTCGCCAAAGGATTGTGGAGCTCGCCCACCAAGGGGTCCGGCCGTGTGACATCTCCCGGCAGCTCCGCGTCAGCCACGGCTGCGTCAGCAAAATACTTGGCAGGTAAAAGGGGGAACGACGAATCCTTCTGTGACCATCAAGAGAAAAGCGTCAGTGCCAGTCCCTTAATTGAAGGCTGCAAACAAATGGGGAGTAGTAGAAACCTCAGGAAACGAGTCCAGTGAGGAGAGGGGCTTCCTGACCACTCATGGTTTTATATGCCCGATGTGGGGTAAAAGTGCCACTATTCGCGTGTCTGGTTTGCCCCTTCCACCGTTTCTTATAGGTAGTTATAACACAAAGCGCAAAATGCCACGTGGGGGGTATTGGCTGTGTATGTGCCGTATATCCCACACCTGTCTGTTCTGAACGAGTAGAGAAATCTGGGAGTCATCTTCAGTAAAATGGAAAAAACATAGAAGCTGTGCAAGTTACTTGTTTTGCTTACTGAAGAAGACTCTCTTTTGGCAGTAATATAATTATATATGATACATATACATCAACATAGCTGTGCATTCATTCACAGAGGATATTTTGCAGTCTTTTCCACTGTTTAGTTTTACATCTTTTTATACTCTTGTGCTGGAACATGTTTTTAATTAGAACACAGAATACCATAAGTAACTATTAAGCATCTTAATTTTGGCTATTTTGGGAGTAGCCCTCTGTTCAGGCTGGAGCTGCTTGAACCACTACGGCAGTAGGCAATTAAACTCCGACTGCATGTAATTTCCTGTTTTCATTTTAAAGTTTGACGTATATTGAGGTCAAAAATGCCATCCTTGCTTCTTTGTATCTTGTGAACAAATCTGAATGTAGTTTTCCTAAATTAGACTATTAAAATGGTTTTCGACTGCAGGTATTGTGAGATAGCTAGGCAAGTCATATTAAGAAAAACTTTTTTTTTTGTTAGAATATGTTTTTCTTGATAATCTGGAAGAGTTAATTCCTGAACTATTAACTAAATTTTCACAGTTAACTGTGTGCAATTTTACTCTATTTTTATTTTTACCGCCTTTCTCTTTTCTGATTTTTAACTAATTTGCTGCCCTGGATATAACATAGCTGCAAAGACCGTTAAGGCAATTTTATTTTTTTTTTTGTAGTATCATGCAGGGGATCTGCTCGGATTAGCAGCATTTACGGTCTCTCAATGGCCATTTAATTGCTCAGAGTCGGGCTGACTTGCCAAAGTCACAGGCCCCTGGTTTTGCAGCTCTTGGTGTTCTTTTCCCTGTAGACCCCTTGTGCCTACCCTCGCCGTAACTGGCGACCACCGTCCCCCCAGCCCCGTGCGCTGTGCTTTCGGAGAACTGCACGAGCCAGCACCCGGGTCATGCTCAGCTCAGCGTCCCTGCTTTTTCTCTCGCGCCTTCGTTGCAGGGAGATGCAACCCCCTGCACGCTGCATGCGTTCCTCCTGCTGTAGGTCTGAGGACGCCGCTGCCTTTACTGCTTTAGAGAGGAAAACTTTCCATGGGCGCTGTCTGAGACCCGCTAGCCTGTCGCCCCGCCGGGGCTCTGCCTCTGCTGTGGGCGCAGTCTCCTGCTCCCAGCCCGACTGGTGCGGTTCGGCCGGTGATGCTCCGCGCCACAGCAGACGTGCCTCTGATTCCCATCAGGACCAGCGCACAAAGGGGCCTTTTATTTACCTGCCAGGCACATGTCTGATGGTTTTACTTTTGATAGTTTGAATAGATGTACCGTTAGATGTATTTGAACTATGGAGCTAAGAGCGAGGCTCCAGAGCTTTGTCATTAAAGTTGTCAACAATAAATTGGAATTTCATAGCTCATTATTTTCATAACTAATAATTACAGTGGGTAAAATGTCACTGTAATTGGAGCTCTGTGTGTGTGCGTCTTTTTGCATGTGTGTGTGCGTGTGCGATAAACAGGAGTTCTTAGGCTAAATCCTTAGGTTTGGAATTTTACGGTCAGATTTTTGCAGTCCCCGGTACAGCCTTAGGAAACACCCGGCGGCAGGGCGCCGGCGGCGGCAGTGCCGGACAAACTCTCACCCCGCGGAGCAGGGTACCGCGGGGGTGCCCACCCCCTCACCTGCAACTTGCTGGGGGCAAAAGGCCCGGACCTGACGTGCGTGAGGTGAAGCCGACTGCAGCCGTCCTTCCCTTTAAAATGGAGCCGGGAGCCGGGGGTGCGGGTGCCGTGCAGCCGGCAGGCTCTTTGCTGCGCCCGGCGTCGTTCCTGGGGCGAAGACGAGGGAGGTGGCGGCGGCGGCGCTGGGTGGGAGCCGTCCCCCGTCACCGGGAGCTCCCCCGGGAAAAGGGTCTGGGCCCAATCCTGCACCCGCCCCTGCCAGGCACGTCGTTCCGTGGACGTGCGCGTGCCTCTGCGGGGCTCGAGGGGGTGCGGGCGGGTGGGTCGGCAGTGGTTAGGGGGTTTGGCAGCGGAGGTTTTGCTGTCCAGAGGGCACCAGGGCTTTGTGCCTCGGTGAGCTCGCCGCAGCGCCATGGCGCAAGGGCCTTTGCCATCACGGCTTACCTACCGTGGCGAGTCAGCCACGGGAAACACCGTCTCGTCTGCGCCGCGGCAGCTCCCCGAGCTGCTGGCTGATGCCCGGCTTAGCTTGGGCCATCCTGTGTCGTGGGGTGGTTACCACGGGCACTGTGTGACGGCGCAGCGAGGCACTGATGGAGAGGAACACTAAGGAATGTTTGAAAAACCCATCGTTTTGACTGGAACTAAGAAAATTGTGACTTTTTTTGTTTGGTAGCATTCATGGTAGCGCTCTCCTTGCAGGAGAGGTGCCAGCAGTGAAGGCTTTGAGGCCAGGGGTGCGAGGTTTTAGTGGGTTTATGGTCCACATTTGCCATCGTTTTGTCGTGTCCTCAGGAAGGGCGGGAGGAGCTGAACGTCACCCCCCCTGCCTGAAGGCTCGCTCGTGGGCTGTGTTTAGGGACAGCAGGAGGTTAATCCATCTCTGACACTTGATGCTTTCCATTAGTAATACTGCTTAAATGGCTCATAGAGACTGGTAGGTCTGAGTCCGCACGGGCATCTAGAATATCTGAAAACATGTACAAACAACACGGTGTCAGGCTCTGTAAAGGAATTTTAGGCCCTGCACGCAGAGCTCTGCCAGAAAGACTGCAAACCGTCAGCCTGGCAGGAATGTGATGAACACGGTTGCGTGTTACAGTGAGACAGACTTCGGCTGCACAGCCTGTTTGTGTTCTGCTCACGCTGGAAAGATTGGGGAATTAATTTTTTTTTCATATAATGGGTATGTCAAGTAGCTGCAGAGAAAATATATTAATAAGCAGTCTTATGTTCTTACTTGGGAGTCCTTTCTGAGCTCTCTGCTATAAATACGGGCACCGAGCACCGAGTGGACATGTTTAAGCTGCCGAGAGCGGGCGGCTCGGTGGGCGTCTGGTTGAAAGGCTCATGGAGTCGAGGTCTGCTCTGTGTGGAAAGGACGTGCTGGGTCGGGGCAGCTGGGGCAGGTCGACACGGGGTTCGTTTTTCATTTGGTGATGAGAAAATTCACGAGATACATGGAAGTGGGTGGCCGGGAGAGCGCCTCGAGCGTTGCGCAGCACGGAGGAGCACTGGTTCCTCTGGGTCTCCGTTCCGGCCCTCCACGGACAGGAGATGACTTCTGCTGTTAGCAGCACGGTCAAGGCTTCGGTTAGTGAAAGGGGAGACTTGTGGGGCCGCGGATCTCAGCTGCGCTGGGTGGTTGCAATTCTACCAAAAGCAGTCGCTCTTCTGTGATTCACACGTGAAGAAATCCGGCAGATTTCTCTCTGTTTAGGGATCCGGTCCTCCGCCTTTCCCAGTGTGGCACCAGCGGAGCTGCTGGTGTGGGGAAGGATGCTGTGCGTGAGGAGAGGCTGCAGGGCTGGTCACGGAAACCGACCCCCACATCAGCTGGACCCCTCCGGAGCAGGGGCAGCTCCCTTGTCCTTGAAATTCATGACTGAAACGACTGAAAACATAATGTTTAAAAGAACACATTTTGAGAAATATTAGCTATTAAACCCATAATATGCGTATTAAAATTGTAAAATGGGAAAAATATGTGCTGGGATATTTATTCTGGAGGTGCAAACAAAATAAAATACCCAGCCTTCATTTCACTATGAAATGATAACAAGCCGTAGATATTAATGACAGAGAATTTCTGTAGAAACAGTAATTTACTACAAAAGAGTCCATTGCGAAAAGTGGTCTTTGGTGTGATTTGTTTCTATTATTGCCAGTACCACTGATTAATAACACACATTTTCAGTTAATTTTGGATCCCGGCATGCCCTTTAATCTTGCATTGTTTCTTTTGTCTTGCTATTACAGAAAAATATGTATTGTATCCTGAGGCCCAATTCCAATTACTATAAGTTAATCTGTTAGGTGATAAAGCACTACATAGGCAGAAAATGTGTATGTGAAAGTGAAGATGTATCTCAGGATTTGCTGGGGTCTGGTTACCTTGAAATTATGTTCTCTATAAATCTCAAGGCATGTTCTCTGTCCATTTGTGATAACCAAAGCTTTGTTTTGGATGTTGTCCCAGGTATTACGAAACCGGGAGTATTAAGCCTGGAGTGATTGGAGGATCAAAACCAAAGGTCGCCACACCCAAAGTCGTTGAAAAAATCGCAGAGTACAAGCGCCAAAATCCCACCATGTTTGCCTGGGAGATCAGGGATAGACTCCTTGCTGAGCGAGTGTGTGACAACGACACCGTGCCCAGCGTCAGTTCAATTAACAGGTAAAGATCTGCCTGGTCCTGGGGAGGGATGCTCCGTGGGAGCCCTGCTGCTGCATCCTTGTTTGTTAGTAGGACTGGCTGTTTGGGGCTGTTTGCGGGAAACGCAGCTTGCGTGTGTTTCCGTGGTGCCTTTGGGGCTGGGGAGCAGCGGTGGGCTCACCTCGGCGGCTGAAGCATCGCAGGTCACGAGCAGTTCCTAGGGGTGGGCAGGTTCTGCTGCTGGCCCGTGCTTCCTTGCCGTCCCCTCCCCAGTCCGTGCGTTGCAGTCCCCGCTGGTAACGATCCCCCTCCATTCTGCTCGGTGGGGTGGGGGGTCGGTGGGACACGGTTCCCCCGGGGCGGGGGGAAGCTCACGTGGCTGTCGAGTGGGGCAGCAGTCATGTGGGAAAAGGGGGGGCAATGTTCCTGGAGGAGGGGACCCCGGGCGCGGGTCCGAGGTGCCACCTCTGTCGTCCTGACACCCGCTTGGTCTTGCCGAAGTTGGCCCAGAACCGCACTGCCCGCTGCTGACAGCGCAAATATCACTGGGGGAATTTGGTCAGTGGCTTTCAAGTGCCTCAGCCGTCTGCTTTTACATGGGCGCATTTAAGTGGCCTTGAATTGCTCTTGTAAAAATGCAGGAGAATCCCTTTTGTAGTCTCAGCCCTGCATTTGGGAGTTTTGCCCCAACCTTGCCAGGCAGGACTGGGCTCACAGCGGGGTCCGGAGCCGTACGAACCTACTGCAGTGGCAGTTACACCTTCTGTACTCGCCTGCTTCCTTCTGCGTCGAAGGATGCCTAAAGCTGGTGTTGAAAAAAACCCGGTGAAATACCCTGTTAGGTCTCCAGCCCTGCCAGACCTATAGCGAGGGATTAATACTTGGAAGGCAGAGCGCTTGGGCAGCCTCACGCACACCCACACCCCAGGCAAGCAGAGTCCTTTTCCCTTCATTTCCGCTCAGGAGCGCGCTCTGTGCCGGGCTTCGACCTCACCACGCTGGTGAGATGGTTTTCACTTGTGAGATTGCATGCAAATTCTTTGAATGCAGCTCGCTATAAAGTCCCATCTGTGTCCATGGACGTGAAATAAATTGATGCAATATTCTTTTATTGGCTATCCCAACCTGATTTGCATTCATGGAGTTGCCGCTTGAGTAGCCGGAGTGGCTTCCCTGTGTTAGCAGAGAGAGGTGTCTCTGTCTTGGCAAACTGAACACTGAGTCATATGTTGGTGTGTTTAAGAGCAAAAATGGGTCAGTTCACGTGCAGCCCTCGCTGCTCCCCGGGAGCTCCGGCCTTGGTGAGGCTCCAGAGCAGTGTTCAGTAACCCAGTGGACGTGGTGTTTTCAGTTTTAAAAAGGATTTGAGAAATAATACGGACACTGGGAAAACTGAAGGAAAATCCCACTCTGGCTGTCCCCGAGTAACTAAGGACAAACGCTGCTTCCGTAAGAGTCAGCTCGAGACCTGCTGTGTGAGCAGCATTGCTGCTGTGAGCAGCCCTGTGTGTGTCTAGTAGGACTTCAGGTGTCCTCCAAAAACCTACCAAAAAGGCACTCATAGCTCCAGAAAAACAAGAGACTGAGTAGCTTCCAGTCACGTTTTGAGCCCGTTTCCGTATTCTCTCTCTTGCTGCGTCCTTGTGTGTTTCCACGCTGATAATGTCCACGCACACACTGCCGTTGCATCAGAAACCCGTTTCATGATCCACCACAAAGTTTGTTGGCCAGAAATCTCATTCTTTCCCATCCGCTTGCAACTGTGGCTTAGATCTTTTCCTTTCTGTAAAGGTGTGAAGTGCCTTTTTTAAAAAAGCACGCAATCTTTTTTTGAGCCAGCCTGCTTACCCAGAGACTTGCTTTTGCCAGCCTAGGAGCCTGAAAACCCAGACAAAACTGTCATGACAAGAAACCTGGAATTCACACCAAAACACTTGGCTTTAATGTTAAATCCTCCCAGTTCCACCTGGCAGTCTGTGGGATTTATCGTTATATTTAAAATGAGGTGTATACCTCAAGGCGGGGCTCGCAGGGACATTGCCCGCCGGGGGTGCGTCCCCTGCTCAGAGGGCACGGTGGATGATGCCCTTATGCACTGCCGAGGGGCGGATTGGCGGCTGCCCGGTGGCCGCAGCCCTGAGCCCCTGGAGAATGGCGCGGCGCAGTTCCCGCAGTTGGCATTGCTGCGTGGGGGAGGACGGAGCTGCAGTGCTGCTCCCCGTGGCTGCTCCCTTTGGGGCGGCTGTCGCTGCCCTCGGGGATGCACTCAGCACAGCCCCGCTGCCGAGGGCGCCTTTTAGCAGACGAGTTTGAGCTGCTGCCCCCGTATACGAGTGAATAATAACTATTATTATTAATTAATAACATTAATTAATATTAATAATAGGCCACTCTTCCGCAGCAGGAGCAACTCTGTGTGATTAAGGTTTAATTAATCATTGCGATTAGTTTTGCTCAAATAAGCCGAGAGCTGCCCAGCTGCTTTGAAGTGCTCCGTCCCTCCGTCCCTCCGGAGATGAAGACGTTGATGTGTCAGAAGGCGCCGGACACCCTTCCCTCGCCACGGTGGTGAAGACGCTGTGTGCGGGGGGTTACTCCTGCTCTTGCTCACTCAGGGTCCCAGGTCTCTGCCTGCACAGCTCCCTCTGACGCCCGCACCGGGGGCGGCTGCCCTGGCCCCCAGCAGGGGAATTTGCTGCTAGGGATGCCGCCGCAGGACTCATCTTGGCTCTGGGGCTGTCAGCCGAAAGCTGGCTCACCGATGCACCTATCCCCCACCAGACGGGACAGGAGGGGATGGGGACAGCAGTGTGTCCTCTTCTGGGATGGGACCAGGCGTCACCGGTGGTGGCTCCTGTACTGGCTCAGGGGGTGATTTTTGGGCAAACAACTGCTGTTTGTCGGTGTGAGTGCATCCCTGTGCCAGCTCCGTATCATGCCTCCCCTCCTCTCCTCTCGTCCAAATTCATGTCAGGCAGCAAAGGCAGAAGGATCTGTCAGGTGGAGAAGCGCTTACCGCAGTGCTACTGCTGCGTACAGCGGGCGCTGGGCAGGGAGGTGTGCGGGGGGTGAGCAGCGTGCCTCCTTCCACCCCATTCCGATGCCGCTGCAGTTGGCAGCAGAGCCGTGTCACCTCCAGAGGTGTTTCAGACCCCGTCTTTCCTTTTGTTTCACAGTGCGCTGGCAGGCGGGGAGTTGGTCGAGCACTGCCCCAGCTCCTCTGAGCAGCTGCCCTCTGTCCTGCAACACAGCACACGCCTTCCAGTTTTTCTGCATCTCTGAGTCTTTCCTGACTGACATCATTATAAATCAGAGCAGAGGCTGTCCCCAGTGGTGACAATGTAGTTATTCAGCTTTTAAGATTAGCGTTTAATCCAACACGTTTTTGTTTCAATATTAATTTGTCTAAGCCGGTCCTTTTCCGAGGTATCCAAGCTCCTTAGCTGTGTGAGTTCAGTACCCGGGTTGGTCTAGGGACAGCCTTGGGAATGCGTCCCGGCACCCGAGGGTGCGGATCACAGCCTGCTGGGACGCCCTGGACTCAGAAGTGTCCAGCTCCCCAGGGAGGGGGTGCTGGGCCCAACGCGTGCCCAAATAGCGGTAGATATCTCTGTGCTGGGTGGTGAGGACTGGGTCCTCCAAGGGACCGAAGCACCAAACTCTGCAGCATCCCGAGGAGCGTGTAGGAGTTGGTCACCCAAACGTCCCTAATGGCAGGGGCTGGAGGCAAAAACATGGTCCTGGGACCACCTGCCAAACCTGGGTCTTTCGGTGGGTGATGAGGGGGTGATAGGCAAAAAAGCATTTTTGTATTGATGTAGGTGTCGTGAACTGAAAAAACAGCGTCTGATGCCCCCTGCAATTGTGTTCTTAATGCTAAGTAGTCATTTCTGTTCAACTACGTACAGGATCATACGGACGAAGGTGCAGCAGCCGCCCAATCAGCAGGTCCCAGCCTCCAGTCACAGCATAGGTAAGGAAAACTTTTTTTTTTTTAAATGTTAAAAAAAAATAGCATAATGGATTACAAATATTCTAAAGAACTTTTAATCATTCTTATGGACAGATAATTCTGCATAAAACACTTCGGCACACGTGCTAATGCGCCTTCTTTGTCATTCTCCAAGGGCTGAACATAGTAAATGAATTTTATAAATACTGCTAAAAGGTTTTGAATTTTACTGATTATTATGATAAATAGCTTTCACCATGAGACAGAAAATTGAAATCTAAACCAAAAAACCCCCACTAATGGGGGTCTATAGAATGTCAGATAATTAAAGTAATAAATCAAGAAAGGGATACTTATTCATAACATTTTCTGCATCATTAGTCAGTAAGTAGTTTTGAATGTGTTTTTTTTCATCTATCAACCGTCCCTTCCATAATTCTTTGTGCACTTGCAGTCTTGAGTGAAGAGGTAGCGAAACTTTCTGAAACTTTAATTCAGCCGCGGACCAGTGGTGCCGCACCCCAAGGCAGGCCGTGTCCCCTGCAGGGGCATCCCGGCTGGTCAGGAAAAACATCCCTTGGTTTGCTACGGTGGCTTAATGGCTGTCTCTCCTTGAGGAAAACAAGGGAGAAGAGAAGAGGAATCTTGTTTCTCAGGGCTTGGGGTTGAAAGAGGCAGCAGGGGTTCCCGGTGCCCGTTTGCTCCATGTGGGCTGTCTCTGGGGGTCTTCAGTGTGGTCCTGCAGAGGTCCCCCCCCGTGCTGAGGGGCTGCACGCTGCTGTGCGGGCCGCGGGGACGTGCCAGCGCCGGCTCAGCCTGTGGGCGGATGGAGGTGACGGCGGTGCTGCCTCCTCCGCCTGCCTCCCTACGGCCTCGGGCTCCCACAGCGTCACGCAGGCGCAGTGTCTGCAGCCCTAGACGGCATCTCCGGGCTTACGTCGGCGGTGATGAGTGACCGCCCTTTGGCCGGGCACAGCCAGCACCCTTTCCCAAGCGCTCTGTTAAGGCAAAGTGGATTTCGTTCATATTTTGGGGACCCTCAGGGCCTTTCAGCGGCGTGGCCCACAGCTGGCCGTCCCTGGGCAGTCCTAGCCACAGGGGGTTCTTCACTGGATGGAGGCTGGTGGCTCGGGCCAGCAGGACGCAGGCGGCCAGCCAAGCGCAGCGCGTGCTGGCTGCGCCGCTGCCGCGGGGTCCCTGCACTGGGGGGCCGGCAGCCAGCCCCAGCGCCTCGCTGGGGACCCCCTTTGTGGAGGGGGGCTCCTCTCGCTGCGCGGCTGCGCTCCTATCCGGCCTCATCCACCCTGCTGATGACACGGGCTGGTGTGTCACCCAGCGGTGTCTGCTGGCCCGAGCAGTGCGCCTTCCCACCGTGCCTCGCTCAGGACGGGGCGACCGACAGCTAAAGGACGCGCATCCCCCGTCCTGCAGCGCACGGCCCCGGCCCCTCCTGATGGGGGCGAGGGGTGACCGTGCCTCTGCTCCCGCCCCTGCCCACGGCCGCTGCGGCTGCGCTGGACTGGGATCCTTCCCCAGCCGGAGGGGCCGCGGTGGCTGGCAGAGCCCCCGCACACCTCGGTGACGCCGCAGGGGCCGGTGGCTGTTTTGGGTAGGCTGGCGCTGGTGTTGTCCTGCCCGCTGACCGCCTGGCCTTGCCTTGCAGCCTCCACGGGGTCTGTGACCCAGGTGTCCTCCGTCAGCACCGACTCCGCCGGCTCGTCCTACTCCATCAGCGGGATCCTGGGAATCGCCTCCCCTGGCACTGAGAGCAACAAGCGCAAGCGGGATGAAGGTAGCGGGAGCCGTTTTCTGGCGGGGGGGCGAGCACCGGTGCGCGGTGGCCGGTGAGGGGTGGGATGGGGACGGGGCAGATGCTGCGTGCCTGTGACGTGGTGGAGCTGCGGACGCCCCCCATCACCATCTGCTGTGGTGGGGTTTGGTGGGGTTTTGGCAGGTCTTTGCCAAGGTCGCAGCCGAGCAGGGGACCTTCGGCATGACATGGTGGCCAGAGGCAGGGCCTCCCCAAGGAGCAGGGGCTTGTCTGGGTGTATCAGAAAGTGCCGGGGCTGTGTCACAGTTTTTAACCAGACGCTCCTCTTGACCAGGGAACGTTTCTCTCCTGCCAGTGGACAGGGGAAGAGTCGCCATTGTGCTGACTCTGTGGCCACCTGAAGTAAAAAAATGTCAGGCGGGTGTCCCTATCCACAAAGAGACAGAAAATTAATGGCAGAACTGTCTGCCATGCTGCATCCCTGCAGGTTCCCCCCAGCGCCAGGGGCTTTTATTGGCGCGGGGGTGGGAATGAGCGCGGTCTGGTTTGGGGTTGGACATTGCTGGTGCTCCTCAGATCTGCTGCTGGGTTTGTGGTCCTGTTTCTTTCTGCATCCTGGGCATATTCCTACTGCAGACCCTGCTCTGGAGAGAAGGATGCTGAGGATAGAGTGGAAGGGAAAAGGAGAAGTCCTGCGTTGGTGCCTTATGGGAGTGCCTTTAACCTGGAGGATCCCTTTCATGTAGCAAGAGTATACAGAGAGGAGTTGAGGCCAAGACTGTGGGCGCGCGTGTGGTAGCGGAGGGGACACCAGAGCCTCAGCGCGGATGCTGACATCCTGGCTGCAGGCGGCACTTGGAGGAGGGGTGGCCGCCCACCCCACGGCAGCACCAGTGGGGGGCTGGGGACCCCTGTTTACCCTCGGTGGGGGTGCTGCTGTCCTGCCTGCCCGGTCAGGCTCCTGCCCCTTACTGTGCAGCGCCCGTGGTTGCTGGCTTCCGCGGCACCGGCGCGTGTCCAGCGCCACCCTGCAGCCCACACACATCCACGTCCCTGTGCCTCCCGCTGCGCCCCCGGCCCCGACCCACCGGGGTGGAGGGAGGGATGGGCGAGTGGGCAGAAGCATTAACCGAACGACAGGGGAAACCTGGCTAAAATCGGGCGAGGAGCCTGGCACCCGAGCTGCACAAACAGGGTCGGGTGTCTGCAGATGTGCTGGTGGAAATGCCTGGTCCGCTCGCGGAGCAGCGCTGGGTTCACCAAAACAGGGGGAAAAACTGCAAGAGGGTTATGGGGCCAATTTCAGCCATGTGGGGACTGGTCCTGTGGTGGGAGCATAAAACTCCCTGTGCTGAATATACTGTTGTTAGTTAACTCTGTGATCGTCCATCTGGTGTCTTTTTCCAAATCAAGGACTCTGTAGATAAATATATGCATTAAAGCAAGCAGGGTAGAAACTCTGTATTTTATCAGTCCTGCCAGGAGAGAGGCCGTCTGTTGAAACCACACAGCTCTGTTACAGCCCTGTCCCGCAGCACCGGTTCTTGGGTGCCTGTGATTACAGAAGACTCTCTGGTTTAAGCCAAAGGCTCTCTGGCTAAGAAACAAGAAGCTTCCAAAATTGCAGAGGAAAGAATTAAATCTTTCCTTGGAAAGATCGGAAGCAGAGCTGAGAAATGCCCCACCTTTTGGCAGTTCATTTTTAGAAGAGAGCACATGATTTCTAAAACAACCCCCGTCGTTTTGGCAGGATGAGTCATGATTTTTGAGCTTGAGCTCCGGACAGTAGTGCTGTCCTCAGCAGAGCGTTTGAACTGCTTTTATAATAGGCTCAGGTCTGCTGATTTGGAGAGGCATAAACAGGTATTTCAACACCTTTGTCTGTTTGAGGGGGACCCCGGGAGCCTCCACAGCCCTCCCCATCCTGCTCAGCACAAGGTCCCTCTGCACCGGTGGGCACGCTGCTGGTGACGGGGCGGTGGACCGTGTATGCTGGCCTCTAACATAGAGAAGAGAAGCACGTCGTCTTCTAATTACGGCCTGTATCATGATGCAGATGCACAAGGGGGCAGAGTTAACTTTGCCATTTCCCGACTTCGGAGAGCCGGAGAGAGACCACCTCCCTAACCGCCTCTTGCACCGAGTCTTTTGCCATGTCGTGCTGTTTCTCAGGAGCTGCTGCAAGGTGCGTGCCCACTGCTGCGCCTGCCTGGGTACGTCTCCGGGAGCCACAGGCTGCGCGGCGCTCGCCCGGCCATCCCGGCTCCCCTCAGCCGGGCAGCGAAGTCGGGGGGACTCACCCCTCCGGCTGCCGGCTGCATCGAGCACTCGGTGTGATTCATTACCCGGTTTTGTTCTCCTCACTCTTGACATTTTTTTAGCAGATGTCACCAGTCTTTAACCCAGCGGGGAGTGTGCTGGGTAGCAACGGGGGCAAACCAAATCAGACAGTCTTTATTGGTTTATATAGCTGAAGGTGTCATTTTTTCCCCCTGTTGTAATATGGACTTGGAGCAGATGTGCCTTCGTGGGGGATCGGCTGCTTTCACTTGTGGTTAAAGGACATGCTACTGGAGATTGACACGAGAAGCAGGCTGTTCTGTAACGAGGCAGAGAGAGACCGTCAGCGCTGCAGCCCCAAGCAGCGGAGGCTGCTGGGCGGCAGTCTTGCTGCTTTGCCTGCAGATCGCCTCCTCTGAGTCCTGCGACTGCGCACCTGCCTGGCCCCGCAGCTCGGGAAGGGGCTGTGGAGGCATGGGTGGATGGCGGGGATGTGCGGAATGATCTTGCTGAGCTGCCTTCTAGTGAATGGGGTGTGTTTTAGGGAAGCCGAGGGTGGGCAGTGAGACCCCGAGTCAGAGCGGACGGAATGCTCTGTCTGGTGCTCGCAGCCCGCGGCAGGGCAGGGGCCAGTTTTACTGCGCTGCTTACCGCCGGTCGGGTGGCTGGTGATGGTCCCACGATGGGACACCTGATGGGGTCTGTGTTTCTGGTGAGTGCTGAGCATACCCTGTCTGAAAGTCAAAGCTTTCAATAATCCTTGGCGAGAAGTGAGAGGAGGGTGAAGGCAAGCCATGTCCCCAGGCAGGCGCGCAAACCTGGGCAGAGGTGGTGTGCAGGGCACGTTTTGGGGATGAGGGAGTTGCTGGGTGCTGGAGGAGGGACTGAGGATCCCGTGAAAGGACGGGGAGGAACAGCCAAAGCAGGCAAGGCAGAGCCCACCCCTCGTTCTGCCTTCATTCCTCTCTCCCCTAGCCCTGGTTTCCATCCGGCACGCTGCGGAGCTCTGCAGAAGGTCTTAAACCCAATGGAGGGACACTCCTGGCATGTTGGTACCGTCGCGGCTGAGAGGGGTGCTGAGTCAGGCACGCACGCCAGGGGCACGGGACGTGTCTCTCACGCAGGGTCTCCTGGAGGGCTGGTGGTGGCTCTGCAGCAGAGCGGTGTCTCTCCGTCAAAGCAAGGCAAAGCCCGTCACTCCTGCCCCCACGAGAGCCCTGTGCTCCGCACGAGGCACGCTGTGTCTGCTGCCCCTGTCTAAGGGTGTTTACCTCCCCCCAGGGCGACGCTGGCTGCTGTAGGGACAATTCTGGTGGAAGGGCACCGATGTGCCTCATGCAGAGCCCTGTGCTTGCCAGCCCGTGGAGCGCTCGAGCTGCTCGGTCTGAGCCGGCGGTCGCTGCTGGGGCTGGGCTGGGGCCGGGGGAAGAGTCTCAGTTCCCATTCCCTCGCAGCGAGATGTGACCGGCTCCCACTGCGCTTGTGAACAGAGGTTGGAAGAATTGCGTGAATCTCTGTTCTTATGACTCTTCCTTGCTTTATGCAAATACATTTCCCTGTATGGGAAGGGTGACCTTTGGAGCAGATCTGCATGTTTTGGTGGCGAACTGCATGCCTGGCCGTTAGCCTTCTACCAGCCGCCTGATTCCGCACCCTGAGACATTCCCTTGTTTTTAGCAGCTTAGCCCAGTCCCAGACCCACAGCCTGACAGATGCAGAAATGCGCCGTTGCCCTCACTGCTGATGCTGACACGCACAGAAATCTCTGATACTGGCAGACGATGGGGGCAGCTTGTGAATGCGAGCAGTGGCCAGGCCAGGCTGAAATCTGTCTGCCCACACTAGTTGCTCCATAAGGCCAGGACTGTCATTGATGCTCCCTCTGTGCTGCTAAACTGGAGACCGTTGCTGCACGGGCACAAACTTTGGCTGTCCCATCCTGCTACGGTTCGCACCGCCCTGGCATGACTTTGGCGTGTGCAAGCTGGCGTCCCCTCAGCTAACGCAGCAGTTGGCACGGGGGACATTGATCGCCACTCAGCTCAGGTGCAGCCGTGACAGTGCAGCAGGTAAGAGAGTTTCCTTGCAGGCACGCAGGCTGTGCTGGACCGGCCAGCCTGTTTTCTTCCCTCCTGTAGACACAGCCGGTTAGAGCACAAGGCTACGTGCAACAGAGAGCGCAGTGCCACACGCTGCCGGCCCCGGCCCCGGCCGGGAAATGCTGTTGGAAGCAGTGCGGCAGCATCGAGCAGGACACCCTCAGCAAAGCACCGCGCAGGATGCGGGTGTCTGCCTCCCACCCACCCACCCCGTCTTGCTGCAGAAGAGGTCTGGCAGATTTAAATACCTGCACCGAACAGCTGCGCAGACCATATTTCAGATTCACTGGTATAGAGTGTTCTCAGCGGCGGCAGCATTTGGGGAATTGAAACTAGCATAGCAGGAGACCTTCGCTCGTACGAGTTGTTTTGTTTCCGTTCTCACCGACCATAACCCTGCGTTGCTGTCAGCATCTGGTGTGAGGATGTAGGTGCTCGTGCTTTGTTTTCTCAACTGAACTCTTTGAAAAATGCCTTTCCTTTAAATGAAGAGTCGGTATATTTAAAGGCATTTGGGTCACAGCCTTCTGTCTGGGAGGGTAAGCCTCCGAGAGCGGCAGGGACGCTAATGGGAGCGAGAAGAAACAGGGAGTGGGTGCAATCCAATGCTTTATAAAACCACGCGATGTTGCGATCAGGGTGTTTTCACGCAGGGATGCCCCAGGTTAGGCACGTCTGGTCATCCAAGCAGCGCCGACCTGCGCAGCCGGCTGAAGCTGCCGGGCACGTCTCCGACGGTGGCAGTGCAGCAGCGGCGGCGGTGGGAGACACCTGCCTTCGAGAGCGGCTGTCGAAGTGCTGTGCACTGACAAATGCGGACACGAGCTCGCCCAGTCAGTGACACATCTGGGGGGAGAGACCAGGAAAAGCAAAGCAAGCATGACTAAACATGAGCGAGGACTAATAATACAGACAGTATTTCTGCATTTTGTGTCTTTCCTCTGTACCGGGCCCATGTATGTTTTCCCAGTGGGACAGAAGCAAGAAGCTGCACTCACAGCTAGGCAGAGACTGGCAAGGCTGTGGGCGTAAATGCCTCGGAGGCTGCACGACAGGCGGTCAGCGGCCTCGAAAGGGAGCACAGCGCTGAGGAGGTGCTGCCAGGGTCTTCTGTCATCGCTGCTTGTAGCTGAGGGTCAATGCGGCTTCCAGGGCATCTACTCTAGAACTTTGCTGGGAAGCCTCGTAAAGTATTTTTCCCCTTTGGTGTAGCTCCACTTCTTCAAACACTGAACACCAGAGCCACAGCCGGTACCCCACTCTGCGGAGTGTGCTCAGGTGCGATGTCCACAGCTCTGTCCCCATCTGAGCTCTGCCCCACCACCTGCAGCATATTCAAGTAGGGCACGAATTGTGTCCAGGGGCATCCCAATGCTCTGTCTTCCTGCGGTGGAGACAGACATCTGCCCGTTCTGCCCTCTTGGTCCCACTGTCCTTCCCGTGCCCTCCGTCTGTCCTGCCAGCAGGAGCTCCCACCTTGTTGCTGAGCACCGTGCTGCGGGCATGTCCTGGCTGGGCATCACCCTGGATGCTGAGAGCTGCTGCGTCAGCCTGCGGCTCACCTGGGGGGGTTATAAGGAGAGCTCTGCCAGCCACGGGGTTTGTTGTGAGCCTGTAAGCCCCCCTTTCTGGCCATGGCTTTCCAAATCTTCATAAACACAAAGTAGATCTCATTGTAGCTTCCTTGGCAATGGAGGATCTTTGTTCTTCTGTCATTGAGGGCTGCAATGTGGGGTCACCCTGGGCACCCCTGGGCACGTCTTCCGGCAGCCCGTGCTGGCAGAGGACCTGGGTCCTGGTGTTGTGGTGCTCTCATGGTACGGCTCATCCCGGGACACCTCTGGTGAGAGACTGCTCTGGTGTAAAACCCGCTCCTCTCCTGAGCAGGGGCTGGGATGTCCCTCCCGCTCCAGACCTACTCCTTGCAGTTCCCTGAATAGGTTTAGGCACTTTTGGCCTGGGGAGGCCTGGGGAGTCCTCCCTGTCGGGGAGGACTCACTGAAGGAGAGGTCACAGTGCTGCCGGGGACTGCAGGGCGTTGGACAGTTGGTGTGGGAGTGCGGGGGGCGAAGGAGCCCACAGACGTGTTTGTACTCCCTCTCTGCACGCTGAGACATCAGCAGGAGGAAAATACACGTTGCGGCCAGCAAGTGATGGAGTTCAGTGCCGAAGATAACCACCGCTGAGGTCCCGTGTTGACAGAAGTCCCTGTAACTCCTCTCGCCGCAGATAAGGACCTGAGCCTGACAGTACGTGGTGGGGGTTGATATTGTCCTGTCCAGCTCTTCCTTGGGGTCTTCTGCACTGTGCAAGTGATGTGCAAAGGACTGGAGCCTTTGGGGGTCTGAACTGCAAGGGAAACAGTCAAAAACAGAGACTGTGAGGGGGAAAAAGGCAGGAAGTTAGGGAGAGAAAAAAATCACCTGCCAACAGAAACTTGAACTTTGGGATGCCCAAGTGCCGAACTGTAAGTCCGGGCAGTGCTGACTGGGGAAAGGGTACCCGGAGGGACCGCCGGGTGAGTGGAGAGGGGCACCTGCTGTACCTCCAAGCTGTACCGCACCATGGGGGCGATGTCTGCCAGGAGCACAGGGGGATGCAGACACAGACCTCGCTGCTGAGTCAGCGGTGGCTGGAAAGAGGCGGTGGAAAAGTGCATTAAAAAATCCGAACTCGAAGTCTGATAGTGGAGGCGGTCGGGTGAGGCAGGTGGAGTCACCCAAGTCGAGGCAGAGGTTAAAGAGAAAGAAACCTCCTCCGGAGTCCCAGGGAAGTGCTGAAGTTTACTTTAATAATTTCTAGGCCCGCTTCCGCAGTGCTCACTCACTGGAGTTATCTTTACTCCTGGGGATAACTTCAGTGACGATAATGAGATGAAGCCTTTGAAGGGAATGAGGTTTTGCAGGGTCAGCAAGTACTGATTTGAATTTCTCCTGCTGATGCAGATTGTCCTCTGCTCTCAGGGATCCCTTCCCAGTGTTGCAGAGTGGGGTGAGCTGTTTGTCCCATCGCTTCGTTACCTCTTCAAAAGAGATAGTTTTCCTTCACAGCATGGACACTGAAATCAATCTTTTAAATAGAGTTTGATCTGGACTTTGCTAGTTACGTTGCAGCGATGGCTTCATCTGTGCTGTATCCAATGCAGTCTATGGCTTGGTGGAGATTTTTATCTTTTTTTTCAAATTTCATTGAAAGCTTTTTTTCCAGAATCCTTGCATATAATTTCCCACAACACTGGGGCTTTTTTTTTGTTTCACTCTTTGCATTTACCTTTTGTGCACATTACACAGGGCGTTCTGAATGTGCTGAAGTGGCAGCAGCCTCTGGCCACGCTGGTGGTTTGACACCAGCAGTGATAGTGTCACCCGTGGATGGTGTTGGGTGTCTGGAGTAGGAGTTTGACTCCCCTGTGGCGTGAGACTAAAACCCTTAGGTATTCCCAAGAGCTGCCCTCCATCCGTGCGGTTATTGGTGGTGGGTTGGTCATCCCGGACATTACCAAGTGGAGCTCAGCTGGCACAGGAACTCTCTTTGAGAGAAAAAGAGAATTTTTTGACATTCCTCATGAAATTCTAGGGAAAAAAGGAATAAATGTGGGTCAGTTCAGATTTCAGCTACGGCAGCATTAAAACAGTGTAGTCTTGGCTTCTGAGAAAGTTCTGCACACCTAAATTTATGAAAATGAAACAAAAAGCTCTTTCAGTACCCAAATGAAACTGTTCTGACGTTTGAGGGCGATGTGTTCCCACAAGCACTGCTGAGGCAGGACGGTGTTTCTGGGGAGGGAAGGACCAACCTCTGCCCAGCCAGGTGATGGAGCCTGTGGGCTGAGGTCCTCCATTGCTGGGACAAATCCCTTCGGCTCTGTAGGACAGCGGGAGCATGCCATGCTCTTACAGCCCTCGGCGTGCTTCCCTGCGACACCCTGAGCTGTGAGTGTGCGGAACACCTGGGGCTGCCCACATCCCTGTGCTCTGGGGTACCGGTGCCAGCGGATGAGCTCTTGGACATGGGGCACGGCCGGGCGGCTGGCAGCGGCTGGCAGGCAGCCATCCCCAGGGGCAGACATCCCTGCGCCCTTGTTTCTGAAGGGTCTGGAGGGATGGGCTTGTTCTGCCCCGGCCGTGGGCGATGCTCGCCCGTGGGTGGTTTTGCGCCTTCACAGCTCAGTTGCAGGAAAACTCCCCGCCAGCACAGCTGCCCTTTCCGAGTGAGCGGGTTACCGGCTGTCTTGTGCGCACGTCAAGCGTGTTTGTCACTTTCCTCCTAATGCGGTCCCCGGGGCCCCTATTTTCAAGAGAGCTCTCCTCCAGCTCCGGGGTGAAGCCCTGCCTGTTTGCCACCGGCTTCGGCAGAGCGGGGATTTTCCTGGAGCTGTGTTAATGAAAAGCCCAGACTTCCACCGCTCCGTACAGCCCTGCTGTAGCTCCAGCTGTTCTCATCAGGAGCTGTCGAGTGCTAGATGCTTTTCAAGGAATAACCTCTTCATATACATTTAGCTAAAATCCAGTTTAGGGGTAGATGTCTTGTCAGATTGTCCTGATGGTGCCAGTGGCGGGTCTGGCCAGGATTCCTTTCTGGGAATGCATTTTCCAAAGAAAAAGCAGTTTTGTGGAAAAGCAGGACTTGTCAAAGTTGATGGATATTTGTTGTAAATGCTAATATAAAATAAAATGGAAAGGTCATGAGCAAGATGAATCATTCTGATTTTATCGAGAAATTGGTAGCATCCAGAGACGAGGAAGTACTGTGGTGCAGTTACAGCGTAGGTGTGTACGTATATGTCTGTACAGAACACATATGTACATACCTCTAATGTGTCTGTCACTTACAGATACATACAAAGTTTTGTCTTAGGATGGTTATATTATATTATTCACAGAATTTCACAATTAACTTTCCACGTGATGATGCTAGTGATCTTTGAGAGGACTGAAGAACAAAACCAAGAAGAGAAAAAAATGTTTGTTTTTGTTTTTGTCGGTGTACCCCGTTATTTTTATGATGTTCTATTCAAACAACGCGCTTGAGCGAGGTTTTTTTGTGAGAGGTGGGTTGCACGCTTCGTGTTGCGATGCGTGCGTTGGATTTCCCCTTTTTTTCCCTTCTGTGTAGATCCCCGTCGCTCGTGTCTGTCAGAATTCTTCCACACTGTTAAAATAAATGCTTCGGTTTCAAGTGGGTAGGGGGAGCTGTGGGGGGCTGCGGCCAGCTCAGCGTGCGTTTGCCCTGGGAGAGCGCGATTTGGCCATTCGCAGAGGGTGCCTGGAGAGACACGGGGCCGTTCCCACGGGAAAGGCCCACCGCCAAAGCATTAAGTCAATGACTTGGTGCCTCCGTGGCAGCAGGAACTCCTGGAGTATCATGTATTTCTGTGTCAGGCTTGGAAATTATGATGGGTCTCCCATCGCCCTGTGTTCACGCTGCACAAGCGGGGGTGTGGGTCGGCCGGGGTCTCTGTCCCACCTCTTGAGTCTGCTGTTCTTCCTGGGGGAACGGGAACCCGGATTCTCCTGTGGGCAGTGGCAGGTTAGCTGACTTCTCCGCGGCTGCATAAAGTGCAGTGCTGGTACCAGGATTGTCACGTAGGACTGAAATCTGCTTCTGTCGCAGCCGGTACAAGATTTGATTCGAGCTTACTGGGATTTTTAAGTAAGAATTATTTTCTTGGCTGAAATGACAAACTCCTGAAATCCTGAATGATAGTGGAAAAAACACTTTTTCTGTTGGTGCTTTGGGAAGAACCAGAGTTAATATTTTAAGCTGTAATTGCTGTTGTTGCCAATGGGGAAGTTCCTGGTAAGCGGACAGTGCAAAATCAGTGAGACGCAGAAAATGAGGGTGTCCTGAGGCTGGAGGTTTTCTCCCAGTTTGGTTTTGTCTGCCCTGGCCTTTGTGTGTACCCTTTGCACCGCGGCTTATTTATTGCTGGAGGTGGCTGCACGGTATTGACTGAATCCTGCCCGTTTTGGCCTCTCCTAGCGTTTGCAGAACAGTCCCATGATTTACAAATCTGTCCTGTTACTCAACAAGCGTTGGGTGGAAATGTGACACAGGCTGTGGGATTCTTTGCACGAGACTCGGTGGCTGCGTTTCACACCGTGTGTGGGTTCTGGCTTCGTGCATGAACGGCTGGTCGTACCCAGTGTGCAGAAGTGTCGGGCTCATACCTGCAGGATGCCTGTATCGTCTGGGTGTGCCTAAGCCAAGAAGAGCACCTTCATGAATTTGTCCCGAGGCATGGGCAGCCTGTGTGTGCCCAGCGGCCGCCCCGGCTCCCGGGCATCCCGCGGCACAGGCAAGAGCGGCAGCAGCCGTTGTCAGCGATCAGCAGGAGCTTTGAGCAGATGGCGGGGCATCCAGATGTGCTGCACAGAGAGCCAAATCCCTCTTTTTGTTCTTTTTTTTTTTTTTTTTNAGATGGAAAAAGAAGACCTAGTTGGGAAAATGCAGAGATATACGTCCCTACCTGTCCCAATAATAGCACAGATATGAAGTATTCCACTGATGATTTGCTGCACTTCCACAAAAAGATAAATTTCAACTTGTTTCCCCACATCATATTCAGCTAGGCTTTTTTCCTGTCTGTATCTCCGGACAGTTGCCCGAGGTGGTCTGAGGTTTGTTTCCCTGCACTCCAGCTCCCCTGTCGTGACAGGAGCGAGCACAGCACTTGTGCTGATGCACCCCACTGATAACTCTGGAGCAATTTTGCAAAAGCTTTTCCTTGGAGTCAGTTTCAGAGCCGTGGCCTTTGCTTTCTCTGTTTTCTTCATGAACCTCAGCTGTGGAGACCGGTGTGTACGTGGAGGTGCCTGCACAGCTGCTTCCTCATTTTTGTACATTCTCGCTTCTGGGACAGGGACCATCCACGTAGATGCCCATGACTTCAGAGGTGGGTAGAGCAGTTGAACTGCCTGGAGTTCTGAAAGAACCGACATCTTTTCTTCTGGCAGATGCCCAGAAAACTTTAGTGTGGAGTTTTCCCACATTTCGTCTCCTCTGAGAATCTGCTGAGAGGTAGTTGTGGTTAAGGTATACTTATGTTAATTACTTCAAGGTTATGGCTCTAGCACGAGACTGATTTTCCTTTGCTGCTGCAGTTCCATGTTACAGGTGGAGGTTAGAAACCAAGGACCTTTAGCTGAGCTGCCTCCCCAGACCCCGTGTTGGAGGGAAATCCAGCTAAAATCTCCTACCAGCTGGGCACTGATCTGGCTGATTTGGAGCATGGCAAGAGAGTTGTCTACAGTGGAGGTCAGGGTATTAGAAATCTGTCAGGTACTAACATCAGCGAAATGCAGTGGCTTTCTGACCATATGGATGCTTCATCTTCATAAAACAGCTTCCCTGTAGCCATGCACCGGGGTGCCAAAACAATGAAATGGCTGAAGGCTGTGTCTGCTGCTCCCTGAATTTCTTTGGTCATGGGCTGGGTAAGGATGTGTGGCTGTTGGCAGCACTTTGTTTGTTCAGGAACTTTCTGTAACCCTGTCACTGTGGTACCCCAACATCCTGCAAACAGGTGCAGAGCCAGAGAAAAGATGTCCCTTGTAGGACTGAACATCAGGAATGCTTATGAGCAGAGCAGGCCAAGGGCTGTAGGGGTGCTGTTCTTGTGGGAAATGATGGCGTCAGTGACGGAAGGTGCTTCTTTCAGATGCTTTACACAGGTCATGTCAACTTCCAGTCAAAAAAGTTGCAATCTAGAATGCAATCTAGAAAGGAAACTTGCAGTGAGGAGACGTGTGGAAGAACAGCTTTGGTTGAGTGGTGGCCACCTCAGGGGCAGAGCTTAGTTTCGCCACGTTGCAGCAGTGACTGGTGCTGGATTTTGCCTGGTGGGCTGTTGCGTTGCCCTGCAGGAGCTTGTGTGAGCTGGTTTTGCTGCCACACCACTTCTGATGGCCTTCTGACGTCTCCTTTTCGCCTGTTCTGGTGTGTCATGAGAGAAAGAAGGCGCAGCCCCAAGGCAGAAGCTGTGAGGCAGTTGGTGCACAAGTGCGCACATCAAAAGCTTCTTGATGGCTGAGATTTCAGGTGAAGACACCAAAACACCTTATATCAACTAAACATGCTTCAGCCCCAACCCCTTTTAATTCTGAGCAATACTATTGTACTTTGTGGTCAAGGTATTCCTTACAGTTTCACTTGCCTTGGAATATAATTTTCTGTAGCTGCTGTCTCTGTGCCATTTGCATGTCAGGTTGTTCTTCATTTGGAAGGCCTCATAATGAGCAGTTGTCGTAGGACACGGTGGGCTGTTGCTGCCTGGCAGCCCTCAATATGGTTCCTTTGAGTTGGATTGGTTTTGTGGTGGTGATCTTTTAAAAAATTCAGATCCTGCAGATGTGATACTGAGTTCTTGATGGTCTGATGTAAGGGCTCGAGGCGTGTGCCTGAACGCAGGCAGCTGGCACAGTGACTTGCGTGTTAACTGCAAACCCTTCAGCGATGCCCACTGGTTTGAGGTCGGACCCCAGCAGTGTGGGGATGGGCATGTTCCTGCTCCCTCTGCTCAGCCCGTCCTCAGCCAGTGGCGAAGGGAAGCCGCCAAACCAGCTGGTGCGTCCTCTCCCCGGCTCAGAGACTGTGCTCACTAGCTCCTGTGGTTGGAGAGAGCTCAGGAGCCTCCTGCCGTGTCAACGGGGCTCCTCTGCATTTCCTCCCGTCCGCCTGTAATGGATTTTACACCTGAGCGGTTATTTTTGGTGGTACAATTCCTACCTGTCCCAAATGGGACATTTTGTCTCTTGTTACAACTCACAGAGCTAGACGGGGCTGCTGGTTTCATGCTGTGCGGCATCGACACATGATGCCCTTGTAAACATTACTGTCAGCAGTGGCAATTCCATCTCTATTGTCCCAATAAGATTTCATGCTTGACAGTGCCTGACTTTTTTTTTCTGTAAGTCGACTAATAAGAAATAGTCATGTAGCAGGTTTTTCCTTCTCTGATTCCTTGGTTTCCCAGTTGCTTCCCTGAGAGCTGGCATCTGGCCGTTCTCTCCTTGTTCTTGCCCAGGTTTCCTTCCAGGTGGGAGGACGCAGGAGGTGGCATTTCTGGAAGACTGAGGTTTTGTGACACAGCAGAGCCTGTCTTCTGTCTAGCCCCAGTTGGAGGGACCCAGAATGGTCCCCATCCATCATGGCCTTGGCTGGCAAGGGGGAGAGTGGGGAAGGCCGGGCGCGGGTGGTCCAGGCTGGGAGGAACATAATTACAGATGTGCCTGAATCCAAGGAAGTATTTTTTTGGAACTGTTTAGGTGTGTGGCTTTGAGTTCTAAATTTGAGTAACTCTTCAGTTTACCCATTCTCCCTCTCTTACACCCACATGGTCCTTGTTGCAGAGGTGTTTGGTGCCTGATGGTTTAACCACCCCAGCACCTTAGTGGGTCAGTTTACTTTAAATAGGGAGGTCAGAGCGTGGGGTTGCTGAGAAAACTGCCCATGGTTCCCTGGGAAGTTAGTGTCCAGTGAGTGAAAGCAGCGTAAACCTCTGGGACCTCTTGGTCTTGCTCCTGTTTGGCAGGTCACCCTTCCAGAGCCTCCTCGCAGCCAAGGAAGGTTCCTGAATACGCTCCCTCCCAGGATGCCACAGATGAAAATGGAGCTGTTGAGTTGGTGACTTGGCTCCTGAGTATGAAACTGGCACCACTTATCATAGAATCATAGAATGGTTTGGGTTGGAAGGGGCCTTTAAAGGTCATCTAGTCCAAACCTTTGCCACGAGCAGGAACATCTTCAATGTAGATCAGGTTCCTCAGAGCCCTCTCCAACCTGACCTGGAATGTTTCCAGGGATGAGGCATCCACCACCTCTCTGGGCAACCTGGGCCAGGGTTTTCACCACCCTCATTGTGAAAAATTCTTCCTCATGTCTAGTCTAAATCTACACTCTATGACTGGAAAATTTGTTTGGCAGTGGAGCATCCATGTGTGGTTCCCCGGGTCACTGCTGGGGTGGGAGCCTCTGACTGATGGTAGCCACCAAGGACGAGTTCTCTCCAGGCATCCCGGGATGCTCACGTCCTCCCTCCCACCCTCAGGCCCTCTCCTGCAGAGCAGCGCTTCCCCCAGCAAAGTGAGGGCTGTGGACCCTGTGGGAGAAGCTGGTGTGGTGGCACTGGTGGGCAGGCGAATCTGGGCAGACCCGCAGGGGAGCGGGCAGGGGTGGGGGGCTGCCCTCCGCACATCGCCGCTGTGCAGAGTGGGTCCCTCAGGCAGCGGTGGAAGTGGTGATCACTGGCCAAACCGATTTCGCTCTGCTGAAGCTTCCAACGCTATCCTCACTTCAGGAGAAACACATACCTTCTCGTGCAAGCTGTGAGCTTCAGCATCGCCTTGCACCACCAGCCATGGCACCACGCCTGCTGTGCACCCGTTTGTCACCTTGGAGACGAAAACAACCCCAAATCGTTAATCTCTGTTCTGTCCTGTGGCTCTTTCAGCTGGGAGGCTTTCCTCACCTCTGATATTTAAAAATGTAATGGTGCTGCTTGAATTTGCTTCCTGACGCCCATGCTGAGTTTGTAAGCTGGTCACATCTAACCAGTTGCCACAAAATTGATTCTGGAGCCTTCTGTTTAGAAACCTGCAAGGTACATCCCAGGCAATCACGCTATCTCCATCAGGCGCTGAATGAACCAGTCAATAATCACCATTGCAAAGGGTGCAGAGGTCTTTCTTATTACCCTTGATATTTTTTTATGAGCATCCCTACATTGGGAATAGCTGTAGGGATGGAAAGATGGGATATAGATTGTCACTATGCATGTGTGTATATATGGTATATATGTGTACAGATCTGTATAATCTAGATACGTATACATAGACCGACGCGTTCCTCATAGCATGTTCTCTTGCTTTCTGAATGTGTCATTCAAATACACAGGCCCAGATTTTTAAACCGGCTTTAGCTAAACCCGTACAGTTTCTGTCCAAAACTGGTGCTGTGGAAGAGCCAAGGCTTGGAGTCAGGTTTGTGGAGACCCAGTTCATGGCCACCCCCATGAGCATGGGGCTGTGACGGCTCATCCCGGTGTGTCCCAGGGAGCCTGTCCTGTCCTCGGAGGAGCCGTCATTGAGGCAGCCATGGTGGGATCGCTCGTGCCTGCTCACACGCAGGGCGTCCTCGCCTACACCTCCTCTCATGAAAGGGACGTGGTGGCTTGACAGGTGAAGCTATGTCTGTTTTCAGGTGGACAGGATCTGATCTCTTTGGTGGGTATCATGCTTAGCTGGAGGAATGTGGGTGTGTGGGGATGTGTTTGCTCTCGTGTTGTACCTCTGTGCCCCGTCCTCCCCACCCACTCATGGACAGCGTAGGGGAGTGATGGGGGTGCCTGAGTGAGGGTTCCCTCTGCATCCAGAGGGGTTGTAACTGATTTTCTTGGGCTGTTTTGATGGGCTTTTGCTCCCCCCTGCTCTTCTCAGGGTGATCCCACACGCTCTGTGGAAAGCCGAAGGTGGCGTGGGCAGCGTGGGGCAGGTGGGGCTCGGCGCTGCACCATGCCCGTGGGCCGGGTGCACTCTGCATCTGAGGGACCTCACCTCTTCATGGCCGATGAGCACTGCCCTGCTCGTTCTGATCGCGCTTCTGCTCCGCTTTGCCTTCCCGGTCACCCTCCAGATCCCACCACTGCTGTTGACCTCTGGCTGCCGGGGACGTTCGTTTTTATCACTGATGCTCATCTGCCATCCCTCCAACCCTGACGGTGTGACTTGGTCCCATCCCGTTTCCCTCTCACTGTGGGCACAGGCAGAGGCGTAGTGGGACATTGTGATGGGGTGTTGGTTTGCTTGTGAAGTGGCATGTTCTGGGGTCTTGTGCCGGCGGTCATCGCTGGTTCTGGAAGGGGGCAGCAGTGAGGGGAAGGTGTCTCACACATTGCTTTGGTACATAAGCACGAGCAGGTGTCGTGTCTTGCTTAGACCTTTCTCCAGGTGAGAGGAGACCCAGTGCTGCTGGGGCAGGGAAGGGGAGGTGGGCAGCCCCCATCCCGGTCATGAGGTGGGCAGAGCTCCCGCTCCCCGCGCCTGCTCCCCGTCTGTCAGAGCCTGCTCACGCAGCTCTTTGTCACGGGAACTGCTCGTAACCTCCAGCAGCTCTGGCCACCCTGTCCCCTCCTGAAATATGGCTGCTTGGGAGCAGCACCCGGGCTAACGAGAGCCTGTGCCGATGGGGCGAGCGGAGATGCTGGTGAGCATCGCGGGCGAGGAGGTGGCCATGGCGGGAGTGAATGGGGGGGGGTGGACACACCGTGTGGGAACCAAAACCCATCTGCCTGGTGGGTACTGGCAGCTATTAAAAACAAATCATAAATGGCAATACCAGGTACAATTGCACTGAGATGGCAGAGGTCCTGAGGAGTCCTGATGGGCTGCCGATAGTCGGTTGAAACAAATTGCCCAGCGCTGTGATACCTCAGCTCCCAATAACAGAGGGCAAATGGCCTTCCAGGGGGAGATATAGATTTTCCTTTGAGATATGGAAAGGGAAATAAATTAAATTATGTTCAAACATAGGGTTCTCTCTCTCTCTCTCTCTCTTTAAGAAAAAGAAGGGGAGAGAGAAGAAGGAAGGGAAATGGGGGGAAAGAGAAAGAGAAAATAAGCTTCAGCAGGCATTTGCAATTTAATTGATATTTGGCGGCAGGAAGCCAATCAGTATAAGCAAATTGACGTTATAAGATAAAACTAATCGCCTAATGGAATGCCTTCCCCCACGGCTGCGGCAGGCCAAATAAATACGGCGTCGCGTGTTGAAGCAGCGTGGCGGCCGTTCCTGGGCACAGCCTGCTCCACCGCGCCGGCGGGGCTCGGTGCGGGCTGCGGATCATTTTTATGGCATCTGTCTCCGCTCCCCAAGAGCAGGCAATGAGGGGTTGCGCATTGATTGCTGCTCCAGCCAACAGCGGCTGACGGAGAGACCGTAATTAATGGCTTTATTTGCTGGAGCACCGCTGAGAACAATCGAGTGTGTTATGGTAACGACCGGTGACTGTGTTCCGGCGGCGTGGGGAGGCGTGGGAGCCTGGCAGGCACCTTCTCGAGGACCCGGTGGCCAACGGGAGCCGGTGGCGCTCGGGGGACTCGTCTGGCGTGGGAGGGCAGCCGGGGGATGACGGCAGGCGTGGGGTGCTGGCAGCGTGCTCCTGGTTCATCCCAGCAGTGGTGGCGGAGCAGACCCTGGGTCGTTGGTCCATCTGCGGCATCTTCGAGGAGAGGGAAATCAGCAACGGGCACTGGTGAGCTGATGGAGCAACCCCTCATTTCCTACCAGGTGGAGGTAACGGCCTCGCCGCCGGACACCCCTTGCTTCGCACCCACCCACTGTGCAGCGGTAGTGGAGTGAGCTTCACACGTTACAAGTTTTCTTTCTTTTCTTTTTTTCTAAGAATTTTTTTCTAAAAAAAAAGTCTCTTCTGGAGGTTTCACCTGGAGGCAGAGTGGTGCAAACCAGCCATTTTTGTGAGTGGCGCCTGGTTTTGTAGTGTCGGCGGCAGCGTTGGCGGGGGTGTGGGAAGGCAGTCGCAGCTCTGCAGAGCACGCCTTGTGAAGAACCCATGGCTATGTGTAAATGTTGATGTCCATGTGCATGTACGTATGCAAGGAAGAAAAATTTTAGGCAGCGTGCATCCCGAATGTGCTTCCTTTCTACCTGAAGGGAGTAACGTCAAGAAGAGAGTAAGACCTGTAAGTCTTTTTTAAAGGAAAACTGCTTGTCTTTTACTTAACTATTTGTTGTTCATTGCAAAGTACAAAGTAGGAGATATTCTCAGTTTTTGATTAACTGAACTAGTTTATCTTAAAAAGCATGCCCATTCTCCCTAAAAATTTTTAATTTTTCTTTTGCAAAGTATTGTAGACAAAAGCTACAATGAATAATAATCATGCCTTGCACAAAGTTGTAGAAAATAATTTTAAGAGTTTGCTTACACCTACAACACCGATTGTTTCAAATAGCTGTTCTGTTGCCCTGGTTGTGCAGAGCGGCAGTTCCGTCTCTGGGGTTGGTGCATTTGCGCTGGCAGTGAGAGAAGTGCCTCGGGAAGCACCCTGCGCCCCGTGCAACGTGCTGCACCACCAGTGCAGGCTGCAGCGCAGTCAACTGCAGGAAAGGCTGAGACCCTGGGGAGAGACCCACCTGTGCCAGGGGATGCTCCTGAAACGGCGTGCGAGGAGGGGCTGGCGCCTGGGCTTGATCCGTCACGAGGAGTGAAGGCTTATTTACTTTTTAATACTTCTACATGTATTTATATAGGGAGGTATAGGTGTATAGGTAGATGACAGGACAAGAGGAAACGGCCTCAAGTTTCACCAGGGGAGGTTTAGGATGGATATTAGGAAACATTTCTTGCCCGAAAGGGTTGTCCAGCATTGGAACAGGCTGCCCAGGGCAGTGGTGGAGTCGCCACCCCTGGAGGTTTTTAAAAGACGGGTAGACGTGGTGCTGAGGGACATGGTTTAGGGGTGGAGTTGGCAGTGTTAGGTTTACAGTTGGACTTGATGATCTTAAAGGTCTTTTCCAGCCTCAATGATTCTGGGATTCTATAGAAGCTGATTACTTTATATTTAAATGGTATTGAACTGGAAAGCTAAAATAACTTTCATTTGAAAGTCTCAGGGTGGGCTCTCTCGACACATTCAGGATTTTCCCCAGTAGGGCTTTGTGTCACGCAGTTCTTCAGAAATGATCCCTTCTTGTGACCAAGATTCAGTTTCAGTCAATCAACATTTTCCTATAGAACAAAAAGTCTCAAAAATTTCCCTGTCGGTGCAGGTTTGCAGTGCAGTGAGAGTTGCGTCCCCTGCCCTTGGCTGCTGGGGCACCCAGCAAACCCGGAGAGGCGAGACTGATATCTGCCACGCTGCACGTTTGCCCTCAGACCACCGTGACCGGTTCTTAGAAAGTATTGGTTTGCCAACAGCTGGCTGTTGGGAAGAGAGGGGAGACATTCACATCCATCAGTCTTCAAAAATTATTTGCCCAGCTCTAGCCATATATATATATATATATATATATATTTATATTTTTTTTGCCCCTGAAGGAGTTACCCTGTTAGATGGGAGGGGAACAAGTGAGTTGGGGAAGACTGGCGCAGAGACGAGCGGGACGGCCGTCTCAGCTGGTGGGGCAGTTCTCGGCGTGTCTGTCTCCAGTGAGGCTGCAGGAACAGTCTTGCCCGCTTGAGAGATTGTTGGCAGAATTTGTGTGGTGCAGCCAAAAAGTGACCCACTCAGGCTCCCTCTGCATGCAAGTGGGTTTTGAAATAGTAGAAATACATGCAGTGAGATTCTCTCGTGCTTGCTTAAACAGGGCATCCGTGTGATAAGCATAGTGTCAAGGGAGTTGTACTGTGGATTGCTGAGTTCACTGCTGGATAAATAATTAATGTTTAGATGACACTAATTAATTATGGTAATTAGCAAAGTGCTACACTGTTTTTCCTTAGAAGTAAAATCTTGGCCGATTAATTTTGTTCTGCGTTCAGTGCCTCAGAACCTTTACAGCAGAACTGAGATACAGACATATACAGGGAGATCTTACTTTCTTTGGGTCACCAACCGCCTTTTTGTCCTCTTCTGTTCCTCAGTTTTAAAAAAGCCAAGAGTGTGGAAGCGTGAATACATTTAGAAAACTAAAACAGTGATAACAGAAACAAACATGACATTCACCTGGTCTAGTGGGAGGTGTCCCTGCCCATGGCAGGGGGGTTGGAACTTGATGATCTTCAAGGTCCCTTCCAAGCCAAACCATTCTGTGGTTCTGGAGGAGGGTGCTGGGGCTGGAGGACACCAAAGGCTTCCCCGCGCAGGATGGGTTGCCGCTGGGAGGACCTCCCGGTGGTACTGTCCCCCTGGGCACCGGTGGATGACCTCGCGGGCTGTGGGAGCTGCTGGACCACGCTGCGGGCAGCACGCTGTGTCCTGAGTGCTGTGGCGGTGGGTGACAATTGGGGGAACTGCTCAGAGGCACAGACTGGGCATTGTCTCACTACCCACGTGCCATGCTCCCGTGTCTGGCTAACGGTGGCAGCCGACTTCACCGGGATGCAGAATCCAGCTCGGCATCACTCCCTCAGGAGCTGGTCTGATGGCCCTTCTCCATCGTCCATGTCTCCGCTCGCAGGAGGACAGAGTGTGTGGAAATGCCGTGCTCTGCTGGTGTTGCTAAGCAAAGTTGATGGACACTGTGCAGCGGCAGTAACGGCAGCGTGCCCGGCAGCACCCACCTCCTGGCCTTGGTGTCGGGTGGGGTTTAAGCACGAAAGGGCGCGTTGGACCTGGGCCTGGGGACGCCTGTGGCTTGTGGCCAGCACGGTAGAGTGCACCTGTCTGCATTCAGGCAGACAGCAAGCACGGCCCGAGGGAGACGGACGCACAGGAGCAGCTTACAGGTGTAAGAAGTTAAGGGAAATTTTTGAGGCATAAAAATCGGCATTACACAGCTATGGAGGATCTTTAAAAATTAATTTTTGCCCAACCAGTGCATGTCGATAAAATACAGAAACATACCGTTACATTTGCACTTTGTATAACTTGTAGAAATCTATAGGTGCATATTGTATTATATTTTATAACGGTGTTATCCTTGTGTTTTGCATTATGAGGGTAAGCCATTCTGCTGAATTCTGTCGCGATGTTTCTTTGCTTCGTTGTAAGCGTGCATGTTTGCAGGCTTGAGATCACAGTTCTTGATTTTGTAAAATGAGGCTTTATTTCTTTTATGCACAAGAAAAGTCTGCAGGTATTAGCAGGTTATTGTGAGTGCCCTTTTTGGGTAGGTGGATGGAGAGCGTGGACTGACACCTTCCACTTGTTGGACGGTGCAGAGCATCCACCCGCAGCTCGCAGCTGCGCTGCTGGTGGAGTGAGCTACGTCCTCCACAGTCTTTCCCTCTCTCTCCTGTGCACGTGGTGAACGCAGCCTTGTCACAAGTTGGTGATGCTTTTTGGGTGGTTTCTTAGGAATTTGCATTTTAGGAGGAGCAGCATAGGTGCTTGGGAATCCTCTGCATTTCTGAGGAGCTTTGCCACGGTCTGTGGCAGCGTGGAGGAGGAAGGCTTCCCTCTCCTCCCCGGGGAGAGCTTGCTGGGGGTTTGCGAGCGGTCAGCCTGCTGGGATGCAGCACTGCTCTCGGTGCTTCCAAGTTCAGCTCATCAAGTGGGTAGGATGCGGGTGAGCTCTTTGCCGCTTTTGTTTTCTCTGGGTCAATCTCCCAGGTAGTACTTTGCTGAAGTATTCAAGGTGGAAGCTTTGCTTTGCTGTTTTAAGCTTGCATGGAAAGATCAGTTTGGATTGACAGCGGTTGAGTTGCCTGTATTTTTCTCCTCAAATGTCAGTTCCTGGGGAGGGCAGAAGCTCGGCGGTCTCCGTTGGGTCCCCACAGGCTGTTGCAGGGTGTGCAGTGCCAGCCGATCCCGTCGTGTGGACTTCCTGCTGGCTCCCGTGGGTCCGTTACCTGCTCCGGTGTCCGCTGCGGTTCACTCCGCTAGGATAACAACTGCCCCAGAGTTGTTGTACCCCGTGGCCGCTCCTCTTTGCACAGACCCTGTCGCGTTGCGTTTGCGTGTCCCACCACCGCTTTCCCTTCAGCTGTCAGATTTCGGTCTCCCGAGTTTTTCAAGCTTTAAATCCTCTCCCAGTCGGTCATAACCAGAGGCTGGTTTGGCATTTTCCAAAGACACGCAGAGCACAATTTCATCTTCCACCTGCTCTAGTCTGTGTCGCCCAAGCATACCTAGAAATTATTTTTTGAAAGAAACGATGAAAGGATGTGTTGTAGCATGGTATGGAGGTAGGTATAAACTATGTTAAAATAGCTTCAAGGAGCTTATAACAGCCGTTTGAAAAGGCACTTTGTGCTGGGAGTGCATGAAATAAAGTGCACGTCTCCACAGCTGAACACAGCTTACAAAAATGGATTAGGAAAAGAATCAGTTTCTTGCAATCATTTGTTAATAAACTTGTCATGACTTATTTTATATGTACAGTTACTGCAGTTATATCTCCCCTTAGATATTATAGAAGTCGTAGACAGGTAAGCCTGTTCCTGCGTGGTGCTGTGGCTCGATGAGGGGTCCTGAGTTCCCCACCGAGGGGGAGGGAGCTATCACTGACATCATTTTTGCTGCTTTTCAAACCTCACCAGGAGAGCAATCGCAAAACCCACGGAGCCCGCTTCACTCCCTCCAGCCACCGTCCTCCGCTGCACTCTGCCCCGTGGTGGGGACGGCGGCCGTGGGCATGACCATGGCTCCTTGAGGGTCCTGCGTGGGGGATGAGGGCTTGCAGGTTTGGGACGGCTGGGACGGCAACCTGTGACGCTCGGCAGATCGCCGCCGTCTCCTGTGTGCTGGGACCCGCGCTGGGGTGGGCACCTCTGTGCGAAGAGCTTTGCCGCTGCCCCGGAGCGTGGCAGGGGGTGGTCCCGAGAGCCGCAGGGCACCGGGCTCCCCTCCGCAGCCCTCTCTGGGGCCGCCGGGCAAGGCCAGGGCCGCCCGAGGATGCTCTGAGGCAGCTGGAAGCCCTCCAGCCCGCAGAGTCCGTCCTGCTGACAGAGCCCCCGCGGGTGTGCAAGCGGTCGGGCTCGGCGCGGTGTCACTGTTTGCACAGGGTTTTTCGGGCGTGTGGGCTGTCCGCTTCACCAGCGTGAGGGCTGCCCAGCTGCGAGGTCCCACCGCGCCGTCGCTGACCGCTCTGGTGGAAAGTGTGGGACGGGGGTGTCCGCAGCGCTTCCCTAGCACAAATGACGAGATCTGTAATAAAACTGCCGTGTGGTGTGGCTGCTGCGGGATTATAATCGCTGTAGGAGGAGACAAGCAGTAATCCCACAGGAAATCCTTTCTGTGAAATAAAACTCCCACTGTTGGTGATGCCTGTAACCACCTTGGTGGTCCGGCGTCGCAGCCGTGGAGGTGCCCACCGGGCGTGTGGCAGCACCGCGGGGCGGCACCTTGTGGGTGTGCAGGCACGGCTCTACCTCGTACATCTTGTGGGGATGCGGCATGGCTCCGGCTCGTACATCAGGGCGGACCTCCAGCTGTCCGAGGGAGCAGAGACAGATGTCCCCGTGGTGGAGGGGAGCTCCATCACTTCTCAGCGGAAGACCAGTGGTGGCTGGTTGATGATAAAAGCACTAATTGCTGTGCTGCTGAGCGCCTCAGGAAGAGCGGCACTGACAGGCCAATGGCGCTGCTCAGATACTGCCATCTTACTTCTCCCCTTTGCTGGAGCCGGTGCAAACGCGGCGCTGGGTGTGCAGGCACCGGTGCTGCCGCAGCCGTGCGGTGAGGGTTCGCCACTGGGAGCCAGGAAGGTGCAGACTGGTTCGCAAGACCGTGCATGGTGTGAAGGCACCATGTCCAGAGCCGGGACCCCCCGTGCTGCCGGCTGCGGCAAGGGCAGATGGCACCGGGGAGGCAGCAGGGCCCGAGTGGCCGCCGGCTCCAGAGACTGTGTGGGATGGAGGCGGGTGGGAAATGGCTGAAGACCCCCCCGCCACCGTCCAGCGCTTGCCACGGGTGTGGAGACCCCCCTGCGCGTGTGCCGGGCAGTGTCCGGCGGGTCCGACTCCAGGGCAGTGGCACAGGTACCAACGGCAGCTGTGGCGGCCAGTTTGCCACTTGTGCTGGACCCAGGGGCTGGAGCACAGACGTGCCGCAAACTCAGTGTTCTCCCTGCTCGTCCAAGGGGGGCACAGTGTGGGGTGGCAGTGGCGGGCACTGACCGGAGGGCTCGGGCCACTTGGGCTCCGTGTGTCCTCTCACCCATCCCGACCGCGAAATCAGTGAGATACCCCTAAAAGCACAAGGCGAAGGTGGGAGTGATCAGCAACCCCCTCCCGAGCTTTTCCAAGGCTGGAGGCAGGACAACGCGCTGCCGTCGGCGGACGCTGGTCTGTGTGTCTCCAGGAGCAGAGCTGGTCCAAGTATATCTAACAGGTCAAGCCTTGAAATGAAGAAGCAATAAGCCACTGAAATGGTACTATCACCGAAACATGATTGATCAATTGAATTCTATCAGAGACAGTGGGCAGTGAGATTAACTCAGGCCTGATGGGTTCAATGAGTTAAAGCATGATGTTCATTTCAGCTTCATTTCACCAGTCTTTGCTTGTGAAATTGGTCAATCAATAGAGGTTGAAGATCATATATATATATATTGGTGACCATCTTATAGGGAATATAATCTAGCGCAGTCAGCTCCTGACTCCGGCTGCCTTCAGTGGGTAATGGAGACAGAGCAGAGACTCTATCAGTGCCATCGAAATGGCCTGATATCTTCTCCAAATGAAAAGTATTTTTGGATCTCTGATGATTTATCTTTTTTTTCCCCTCTTTCTCACTTTGATCTACGGCAAAACCCATACCCATCTTCATGAAATATAGTGATTTCTCTTGAAAATATTTGCGCGATGATCAGCTATAGACGCTTCAAAATATAAAGCTTCTTTTTAGTGATACTGTCCTTTGAAAAAATAAATAACGGTGCTTAGAAAACTCAAATAGTGTAAATGCAAAGATCTCTCACTGTGTACGTCGTTCTGAAAGTAACGCGTTGCTGGGAAGAGCGTGAAGCTGCTGACTGCCAAATGCACACGGTCCTGAGAAGGTGGCATGAAAATTCAGTTTATGTTTTAAACAAAGCCTTCCAAATGGTAATTAAACAAAGTCTTTATCTTCTCCGGACTAATTTACAGGCATGCTACAAGGAAACAAATCACCTTTTTGCCTCCTGGTAATATTTCATTTGCTTCATAATGTTTTAAATGTGGTGAATAACATCCTTCCTAATTAGCCTGCATTTCCCTATAAGGTGGAGTAATTAGGTATGATACCAGGTAATGAAGTTGGACAGTACAAATTAGAGACAGAAACGATGTCCTTTATGAATATGGGCTGTTCATGGTGCTAGCTATTTACTTCCTTGATTAACCCTGTAGAACCACGTTGTTTAAAAAAAAAAGAAAACAACCTGAAAACCTGAAACCAGAAGATTCTCTTTTTTTCTTCAGCAAAGCACCACATCAGACAGATGTACCACGGAGGTGTGCACTTCATGGTACATCATTATTATTAATTACACTGGAAATACTATTCCAGTAGGATTTGCGGATGGTGCCCATTTCTCAGCCTCTGTCACCCTGTGGAGGTCCCTCACTGGAGCCCCGGGCAGGGTCCGTCCCGTGACATTTCACAGCGCTGCTTCATAACGCTGTAATTGAATTGTGCTGCTGTCCCTCTCCCAATAAAAAGAGTCAAGGTGGAGTCGATATTTTTCTTTATTTCAGTGGTTTTTATTGGTACTTTTGTATTCTGCCTCTTTTTTTTAATGCTAAGCTTTAGGGCTTTTAAACATGCTCCAGTGTTTTGTGAAGATAGGGTTGAGGGTCGTGTGCTCTCCTTATTTTGGCCCATAGTCTCAGAAATGTGTAAGGAAAACAGTATTTTAAATCGAGTTATGTGGTGAATATTGCTAAAATCTGTTTTAGGTGTATTCAGCAATTTCAAATATTCTTCTGCAGTTTCAGAAAACACGTTATGTACAACATCCTAGTTTCAGCTGGGATAGAGTTAATTTTCTTTCTAGTAGCTGCTGTGTTTTGGATTGAGTATAAGAATAATGTTGATAACACCTATTGTTTTAGTTGTTGCCAAGTAATGTTGACATTACTCAAGGACTTTTTCAGCTTCTCCTGGAAGCTGAGCGGGAGCATAGGCAGAACGAGCTGGCCAAAGGAATATTCTGTGACACAGAGTCACGCTCAGTGTATAAATGGGGGTTGGCCGGGGGGCAGAGATCCACGATCGCTGCTCGGGACGGGCTGGGTAACCTGTCATCGGGTGGTGAGAGTGACTTGTGTTGTATCACTTCAATTTGTGTATATATATATATATATGTTTTCCTCTTCTGTTAACTGTTGTGTTAAACCGTTTTTATCTCAACCCATGATTCCCCCCACCCCTTTTCTCCCTCTTCTCCCTACCCTACTGGGAGGGGGGTCTGGAGGGAGAGAGTGGCTGCACGGCCCTAGTTGCCGGCTGGGGTTAAACCATGACAGACAAGTATTTAACTGTAAAAGCACGTTAAAAAAAAATAAATCACAATTTATCAAATTCTTTAAACTGACCTTGCCATTTGCTTAGGTCCCCAGAAAATGCCTTGTTCTTAATTAACGAAGCCATAGTATTTCTGGATGATAGCCACACCGTTTAGGCAGCCTTTGGCAAGCAAGACGGTGTGTGGTGTCTCTTCTGCGAGGTGGGTCTGTTCCGTGCCTGACGCTTCCCGGACTGTTCAGACTCGGGTTAGCCCTAGGAAATCTTTGCAAGTGTGTAATATTAAGGTTACGTTAGCCTTCAGCTCTGTGTGATCTGCTGGACATAAGGGATGAAACACTTGTCTAAGAAGAATGTCCTCCTTTGCGTTAAGGGGAGTGTTGTATCTGTGCTCTTCATTAGCATTTCTGGAAAGAAGCCATTGGACTGGGAACTAATTGTTTTGCAGAGTAGGTAGGTACACACGTAGTGCTACTGTCAACAAAACATAACCCTCCTAGGTGGATGCATTGATTATATGAAAAATGTTTTTACCACTCCCTGGAGCGTATTTATAACCCAAAGTGTTTCAAACCTGCCAACAGTATTTTAATTATCGAAGATATTCGAGTGTATTCAAACAATGCATAATGCTAATGGTAATTATCTCACATTCATATAATGTCTCACAGCCAAACGCATCCCAAAGACCTTCACGAACTTTTAGGTGTCATGCACAGCTTATAGAAGGTCCTTTACTTATGCAGCGAAATACAGCGCTTACCTGCAGTTAGTCCGAGTTTGGGAAGCACCGTGCAAAAGAACAAGCTATCCCGTTGTTCACAGGGTGCTGAGAGGGAGCGATAATGAGGGTGAGTGAGGTTTAAGCAGTTCGCAGTCGCCTTTCACAAAGATGCTGGGTCCTCTGGGCAGTGACATCCACCCCGGTGGTCCCAGCCCTGCCCCGTCCCTGCCGGGTCCCTCCATGGCAGCAAACCCTGTGTGTGATGCTCCGTCGTCTGGGCACAGCCCGGCTGCCATGGGGCATGCTCCTCAGAGACTGGGATGGAGGCGGCCGCGCCGGCACGGTGGGCGCTCGGCGGTCTCTTGATCCCTGCCTGTCCCCAGCCGCTCCTCTGGACGTGGTGCCCCCGGATCGGGGCCGGAGATGCCCCAGCTGCTGTGCCTTCGGCCGGCTCCTCTTCTCCAGCGTATTCACCCCAGAAACATCCGGAGAAGCCCTCCGAAACGCGAGTGCTGCCAGTGAAACATGGGTCGGCTGCTCAGTATTTAAATACGATGGGGTCTCATTATACACCTGATCTCTGGGTGTATAAACAATGTGCAAACCGTATTGGCGTCGCCAAGAACATTTTCCAGGTCATACCACGTCTTGGATCATTTCACTCCCTTTCATCACCCCCTTTAGACCAAAACTGCATAAAGCTTTAACTTTGATGCCAAATTGTGAATAACATTAGCTTAACCTGAAATTTAAAGCCAGCCTTTCCGTGCTCCAGAGACAGGGTCTCCCCGGCCTTTTGCTACCATGCGGCTAGCAACCAGAATTTTAATTTTATAAGCCATGGTTGACTAAACCCAGCACTAGGTCTATTAGATATTATTTGATTTAGAATAGTAAAAAAAAAAAAAAAAAGATTTAAAGACACATTGCTCTCATATCCCTTTGTGTTATTTTCACGGCTCTGTACACATGCTTAGACTTTCCGTTCAGAGGACAGGTTCAGGGTTTTTTTCCTGTGTGGAATAAACAGATCCTTGCACTTTACCAAAGCCAACGTTGTCTACTCTTGATTTAAGTTGCATGACTTTGTCTAAACAGGTAAATATAAAGCTAAAAATCCCTAAATTGCCAAACTAAAATTTAGAAGGACGTTTCCAGCAGTAATTGCTGACACCAAATAACCTGTTCAGTGTACGCGGTTTGTTACAGAGTGACTTGGGTTGAAAAAGTATTTCTGTGGGTTTGAGAGATCTGTCTTAAAGCAGCCTGGTTTTCTGGATACACAGCATTTTCTGCAAAATCCAGCTGCGCTGAAAGATGATCTCAAATCAATAGTCCTCTGTGAACAATCTTGTCCACCGGACATCACCTGTGTTTCTGATGGCCAGCAGATGTCTGGGGACGAAACTGATGTTTACAGCGGCAGCAGGGTGTCTTTGCGCAGATCGCCTCTGATCCTTGCTGTCAAGAGACTTGATGCAGAATCCACCAGAGGTGGTCTGAGTGACGATACACCTCTGCAGACTATTTGGATAGTAAGCCACTGCAACACTCATGAAAATCTTCTTGTTAAGGATGCATTTGAATTCTGCTCCTCAAAACTGTCTTGGCAGCGAGATTCTATTTTTAAAACGTTTCCTCTCTCTGTCTCTGTCTGGTGCGGTGTTGCCATCTGGAGAAGAAATCTGATATTTACTGTTGTTCTTGGAGTTCCACCTCCTGGAGTCCTGGGAATACTGCAGACCTCAGCTTTCAGTGCGTAAAAGATACATTTCTAGCACTGACAGGTGAAGGAAAAGTAGAAAAACCACTGTGAATCTGCAAAAAGCAAATTGAAACAAGCCCCTCTATTGCAAGAGTCTTTTTGAACTGCCAATCTAAACATTTCTCAAGCTTGTCTCATGGCTTTTCAGCCATGGGCAGTCACTTATGACTTTTGCTAAAAAGCTCTGCCAAAGGGGAGAGAGAGAAAATCATGGCTTGGAGCCTGGTCTTTCATCATGCCAATAAGCTGCAGAAATACAAAGTGAAATTGCAGTGCTGGGAGAGCGCGTGGGATCAGGCCCTGCTGAGGGTGCTGCAGCCCCAGGGACATCCCGTCGCAGTATGGCATGGGCAGTCCGGGTGGTTTGGAGGTTGCCTGGCCAGCTGCAGCCAGCGGGATGTGGTGCTGGACGGAGTCCCTGCTTCCCGACACGAGCACGGTGTAGCTCAGAGCTCGTCACAGGATGGAGCTGATCAAGACCTGCAGGTCCTGCAGGATGTGGGTGAAGCGTACAGGCGGTGACTGGGCAAAGGGGATCTGCTGGAGCTGACCTGAGTGGACTGTGACTGTAGCATCGGGTGGTGTACTTATCCTTCCATGTCCTCCTGCATCCAGACCATGAACCAGACAGGTTCCCAGGTGGTGGTGTAAAAGTGATGTGAGCAAAGGTGTGACCATTATCCTTTGTCCTGCCTTTAAATTAAGTGTGAAACTATTGATGGTAAATTGTGTTGAGGGTTGGCTGTGGGGGAAGGCTGGTCAGATAATCTTCTGGCAATACGCGTCTTACTCGTACCTCCTCTCAGAGAGTCCTCATGGTGTCACCAAACTGGTACTCGCATTTATTTAGGGAATAAAATGAGACACTACTCTGTAGGTCTCATCATTGTTATGCCTACTTATCCTCTGTCTTCTTTCTCCTCTTCGAAAGGTATTCAGGAATCTCCAGTACCAAATGGCCATTCTCTCCCGGGCAGAGATTTTCTTCGGAAACAGATGCGAGGAGACCTTTTCACTCAGCAGCAGCTAGAAGTGTTGGATCGAGTCTTCGAGAGGCAACATTATTCCGACATTTTCACAACAACTGAGCCCATCAAACCAGAGCAGGTACTATTGCAAACATTCAGTGTCTTCCAGATGTGCTTTCTGCTGGCAGAGGTCTGCTTGGTGGACATCACCAAGCTCTTCTCAGAGTCTCAGTAGGAAAACAAGTAGAAAAGGTGTCACATCAAGCCCTTCAGCCAAGTGCACATTAGCCCGTAAAAGACTTGAGGATTAAAAAATGAAGGAAAATGCTTGTTGTATAAACGTTAGCAAGTGTTTGCGTATGAAATTACACCTGATCTGGGCCAGTTACATCAAATGAGTCCTTAAAGAGCGTCACAGCTTCTGATGCTTTTGTTAGATCAAAAGCAAGCTACGCAGGTAACAAGGAGAAGACTTGCAAAACTCAGTGCCTAATTTTGGTTCATAGTTAGCATGATTGTGCACACAAATTAGATTTTTGTATCCAGAAGTGCCTTATTAGGCATGTAATTGGCCATTTGCTGAGAGAAACACCCAATTAGTTTGTGAAGGTAAATTAGTTGCACCCACAGTTTAGCGGTGTGTTTGAGAAGGACTTGGCACTAGTTTTTTTGGGAAAGTTCCATTTTTGCAGGCACAATACAGAAGCACACACAAAAACTGATGAGCTCTGTCTTTCTGCATTTTCTTCTTCTTGGCTGGCAGCGTTTAATTTAGCTGCTGAGAGGGAGGTGGAAATGCATATATCGCTGTCAGCACCAATAGTAGCTTGCTACTTAATGATGTATCTGGCCATTAATCTTCGGTGTTCTTAATATTAGACCTGCTTTTTAGCGAGGTGGATGAACTCTCAAACTGCAGACAAACACTGATTTCCCTTGGAAGACTCTATACATTTGAGGGCCACTGGAGATTATCTCATGGCAGCCTACTACCATCGTGGCTCTAGTTAAGGAATATGTATTGGTATAAATTTTTCTGAAAAATTACTTACTTAGGCTGGAAGTCATACGGTAGAGTAGAAATTCCTCACGCCTTTAAGCTCACCTCTGTCATTTGTTATTTCATTCGTAGAGCCATTTGTTTTTGACCAGTGTCTGCTGGTTTTGTGCTTTCCCTGGTTCGTATTTGCTGAGAAACTCTGCAGATCTGAACTCAAGCTGGAAAGAAACGGGAAAGATGCTGAGGTCAATTCGATTTTTTTTAAAAAACTCGTTAGGAAAGCCAAAGAAGCCGTGTCTCTGGAAGGTGAAGTGGCCTTCGCGTACCACTAGATGGTGGTTATCCCATCTGAACACGGGTGATACTGGTGAGGACAGGCACTGCGCCCACTCCTGCAGCCAGCCTTTCCAGTGTTGGTCACTTAGGAGTTGTGTGGTGTTAGATCTGTCCCTCTTTAACTTTTATACGCCAAAAAAAGTCATTACAAAAAGAGTGGTGATGGAAGAGGATCGTTTCTTCGTTTCTGTGTTCTGAAGTCTTTGAGTCCTGTCACTGTAGCTCAAGGGAGAAAGTCCAGCAGTGAACATTTATCCAGAGATAAACTTTTGCTGGTTTAATAGGAAGAATGGGAGAATTGAATGAGGATGTTGCTGAAGTATTATCCCGATTGTCAAGTACGAGATATTTGGCTGTTGGTGGAGCAAGGATCTCCCTGGGTCCACGTAAGCAGCTGTGACTGGAATGGCTGTGCTGCCAGAGAGGTAGGATCGGAGATATGCCCCTATTAATCTGGTTAACAGGGTACTCTCTGCATGCCCTGGGAAGTCAAACAGGTGCTGAGAAATGTGATACTGTGATGTACAAAAGGTGCTCTGCAGAACTGCCTTGCCTAGGCGTTTTTAAGTTTGATTACAAACGGAGTGTGTAGTTGTTTGCTTTCATATAGGTTGGAGCATTGTTGCTTGCTTTTGGAAGTCTGGGCCGTGGTTAAGGGCTTGCGGCTGTTTGGGGTTGGCTTCTGCTTTTTGGTGGATGTAAAGTATAACTTTCAACATGAACGCACGAGATGTGTGTGATCACCTCTGGTTCACAAGGTTGCAGCTTGACCTCCACCCCTTACCCAAGCAGTCATGTTTTACCTCTTTGGCAAGTCAAGCAAAGCTGTCGTGATACTTAACCAAAGCAGAGAAGGTGTCTGGATCAATTAGCAAGGCCAAAGAAATCAATGAGAAAGAAAATACTGAGAGCATTAATGATGTGAATTGGAAAACCAGAGTTGTCCCTGCAATAGATTGTTGTAGTAGACCAACACCTGCCTCTGGCACCTGGCTGTCGGGAGTGCATGGAGCCCAGGAGCCATGCGTTAGGAGCTCAGCCAGCAGTGGGTGTACGGAGTCCCGAGCTATTTCTGCAGAGGAAAATAAGAAAAAGATGCTCCTCCCCATAGGGACAAGATGTGGGGAGAAGTCTAGTAGGAACTGCTGACCCACTGCTTATCTATTTTATTGGAAACTTGGTCCAGTAGCAGCCAGCTGAACATCACTAGTTGTACTTGAGCACAAAAAGCTGTTGCTGTCCCTGTGCTGTTCACCTGAGGAGGGCTCCAGCTGTTTTACTGGAAGAATTGCTGTTCTCTAGACGAGGAAGTTCCTTTTCCTCCCTATTTTGCGGCTCCTCTCCAAGTCTTCCTCCTTGCTTGTGTGCTGGGAGCAGTCCCTTGGCCATGGTGAGTTGTGGCACAGCGAAGCGTTTGCAGTCACAGCATGCTCGGTCCCTGGCTGAGGCTGGTTTGTGCTGCCCAAAGTCCTCCTGATGCATTTTTTTGGACAAAATTTGGACTTGCCTGTTGGAAGGTGTACATTGCCCCTCACGTAGGTAGTCGTGTAGATGGGCCGTGTGAGAGCACTTGCTCACTGCTGCCACAGTGCTTCCAGTCTATTTCCTTTACTTTTACATGTTTAATGTTTCCCTCGGTTCATCTGTATAAAATGGAGACTTGTGAGTTATTTCTCACCTCAAAATATGTTGTGCTCTTGACAAGCATCATCTGAGTTTTCACATCTGCTGTGAGCTGAGCCGTCCGTGGAGGGACCCACAGGGAATGACTACTTGTCTTTGGGGAAGGGCTCAGGCAACGCTGAGAGGGAAGGCAACCGCTGGACAACGACAGGAAAATAAAGCAGCAGACAGTCCTTTGTTCAAAAACGGTGCCCACAGCACGCGCTGGGTGAGGCAGGGGTCCCGCTGTGGGCTCGGGTAATTAAAGGCTGTGTCCGACTGTGTTCATCGGGGGGCAGAGCTAAGGCATCTCCTGGTTTTTGACTCATTTTGCCACCTGAAGCCCGGTGGTGCAGCCATGCATGCGGCGCGTGTGCGCTGCAGCACAGATATGTGATACCTACGGGTGCGGAGTGTAAGAAGTGTTTGATGGCGGGTGATGCCCATCAGCTGGGAGCTGGGAGTCCCGCGGCTGAGGGGTGGCTGTGCCAACGCAGTTGAGTCCTCTCGTGTCTGTGTGTCACGGGGAGCCACCATGGCATACAGTCTGTTCTCTAGAAGCGCCCTGACCCACCTGCCCCCGATGGAAACCTGCTACAAATATGAATCCGTGTATAAAATGAATGCTTTTCCCCTCATGTTTGTGCCCTTTTGTGCTCATTTTTTGCAAAGAGCCTGTGATCGATTTGCACTGGCTGCAAATGTTTGTGGAAAACTGATTTCACGTATTTCTGGGCACGGATTTTGAAGTACACGTAGCGGTGTGTTCACAGCACCACCATTGCGCTGCTGTTCCACTCGTGGCTGCGGCCACCAGCACTGTGCAGCTCCTTCATCGGCCAGGATGAAGTTCGTGGCTTGAATGTCATGTCATCCTTGGGTCCCAGAGAAGGAAAGCCTCCACGGCGTTGGCCTCCTGGGCTGGCAGCAGCTCCTGTTCTCCCCACGCCTCTTGATGTGTGCGGGATGGGCCCTGATGCTCACCGGCGTCGGCTCTCCGGTGCAGTCCCGCTCCACGGGGGAGGCTGGTCACGGGGATTGTGCCCCTCCGAGCAAAGCCATGATGATGCAAGGAGCAGCTTTTCCCTGCTGCCCTGGAGTTGTGCTGTACAGCTATGTCCATGGTGGACCACAGTACTCCCACCTGGCCCCTGTCACGGCAAAACCCATTGTTCATGGTCGCTGCACCGCCAGTTTAGATTTTATCCAGAACTGGGGCTCATCCCATGTCCTTCCTATGCACAGAGCTGCTACACCGGCTGGCGTAATCTGCCAGTGCTTAGACGATTAGGAGCACCCAGCTGGAGGAACTGGAGGTGCTGGCTGTACTCAGCAGTCCCCTCTGCGTGGCTGTGAGGCCGATCGTCCCCCGGTGGCGTCCTGTGATTCCAGCTGGAAGGATGGAGGAGCTCTCCCCAGGGGAGCCATCCCGGGCTGGCCGAGTCCATGGCGTCGCTCGGGTGAACCGTCAACTCAAACGTGTTCTCCAGTTAAAGCAGGAGATGTTCCTGGAGACCAACCGAGACCCGGGAGCCAGCCGCCCGCCGGGGCAGGGGAGGCTGGACGGTGCAGGGGGACACCTGGGGCTCACAGACCGGCGTGTTTTTGGTGGCTGTGACAGTGGGAGGAATGTCTCTGCAGGGGAAAATGGTGGGATGAAGGATATACAGCATGATGGGCTCACCGGGAGAGGCAGTGCGTTAATTTCCTCAGAATACAGAAGAGAATTATCTCTGCTGGTTTTCTGTCCACAACAGAAATGGATTCTCTTGTATTTTCTGCTTCACACATGGGTCCAATCGAATACTCATTGAAGGCAAGAGGAATATTTCTATTGACTTCAATAGACTTCAGATCAGGGCCATAATGAGGCACAACATGATGTGACCAGATTCAACACTATGTAGGTCACCGACTTTGAAGAGAATTGCGTGCTGCTAATAGCAGATAATTCCCAGGCCCTTGCTGATGCTTTCCCATTGCTTTTAGCTAGAACTAAACTGAATATCTGTTCTCGTATTCATTTCTGGATAAAATGTAGGTATTCTGGGCTTAGGTAGAAACCAGGCAAACATATACTAATATACGTATTCATGACATGCAGTGCGGATGAGACTGGATCTGGAGATAAGCACAGGCAGATGAAATTTGGATAAATAATGAACCTGAAAAAATTACTAATAAATTGAAAAAAGTTGGAAAAATTATCATAGCATCATAGAACAGTTTGGGTTGGAAGGCACCTTTAAAGGCCATCTAGTCCAACCTCCCATGCAATGAGGGGATTTTTGCACAAAGGTGAAACCCGGTTGCCCTCTGTTTCAGAGAGAGTTGCAATGAAGTTCTCTGAACTGACCGAGAGAGGGGCGTAAGTCCTTTCGAAAATCTTCAGGTTTTACTTTTATCTGGCCAAGTATTTGCCATCTTGGAAAGATAAAAGTTTGTTTTTCACCGTATGGAGCTGTGAGATGAGAGTGTGGAGATGTACAGTCCTCCTTACAGTTGTGGAGTTTGATCTTCAGGAGTCACAGGAAAAAGTCAGAAAAAGTCAGTTAAATCCAGAAAGAGTGACTTATTTTTCTCTTGATGTGAATAATACGTTATTTCCTGAGGGACACTACCTTTGGGTGGACAGTGGCTGCTGAGGATCTTCTTAAAATACCCTGAGACTTGTGATGAGAAATGCAGAGCTAGTATTTGCTTGTATCTTCCCAAAATTTTATGTTGTCCAGCCACAGTGAAAATTATGGCACTAACTCATGGCTGTAGTGAACGTCCAGAGCCAAACCTTTTCCTGACCTGTAGAAAAGATTTGAGCATGTAAATGCAAGCTCTTACCCATGGCTTGTGTGGCAGAGTGTGGTAAACGAAGAACAAGTTAAAAAGGGAAACAAGACAACAAGCGGCTCTGTGGTTTTTACATCTGCGCCCTCCTCTGACCCCGTCTGTGGCTTTATTGGTGGGAGGGGAAAAAAAACCCAACTCTAAAATCCAGCCTAAGAGAGCACGTCAGGAGAGGAAAAACCTTCCCATATTTACTCTCGGTAGACTATTAAACAACACCAGGCTATTAATTTGGCTTTTGAGTCTTCACTAAAGCCCATAAAAGCGCACAGTTGTCAAATGGAGTTCATTTTAATTTCCTTTCAATCACAGTAAATTATTCAGGTGATAAATCAGCTGGGGCAGCCTCCTGGCTGTAATAGAAACCCTAATTCCTGGCTAATTATCCAGCCCATTGCTGCCAGCAGATCAATACCCCTACCGAATGGAAAGGGCGCAGGGTCCGGGCGGGCAGGGTGGCGGAGGGACGGCAGCTGGGAGCGCGCTGGGCGCCCGTGACCGCTGCGGGGGGTCAGGCCGCGCAGAGCTCCCTCCTTCCCCCACCGTCCGTAGGGGAACCCGTCCCCTCCCAGGCGGTAACGTGGGCCAGGGCAGCCGTGGCTCGGCCGATCGGTGCCGGCCCGTCTGCCTTCGCTGTGCCGGCGTGGGAGCGGGGTGCCGTGTCCCCGTGTGTGGCTGCAGGAGATGGAGCAGGAGGGGATTTCGGGGGTCTCCCCCTCCGGGGTGACCCTGCTGTACTCGTGCCACTTAGTACATGCTGTGCCTCCTCATGGGATACGGCGCTGGCCCTTTGCCGTGGTTGTTCTGCTGATTGCCTGAAGGTGGGACTTCGCTGCCGATGTGCAAGATGAGCCATGACAGGGTGCTGCGGGGAGCGGGGTGCTGCAGGGAGCGGGGTGCTGCGTCCCAGGCAGCGCGCGTGTGCCGCAGAGATGCGCTCGCTGCTGGTGCCGCTCGTCTCTGCTGGCTGGTGGTGAACACGGGCAGAGACGGGGAGACCGTCCTTTGAGGGGCTACTCAGAAAAAGATCTCAGGGCAGTAACATTTTTTTGTGCTGGGTAGTACCTTTAAATAATGGCAAAATTTAAAGAGGATAAGAAAAGAGTGGAGAGGACCACTGGTCAGCCATAACAGGGCACTCCACTGGGAAGGAGCAGTGGCTCTCTGGAGACGACAGTTGTGCTTACCCCATATTCCTGCATGAGGTGGCTGTTCAAGGGCTGCTCTGTGCACAAAGCCCTTCCAGCCCTGGGTCGGTGCTGCCTCCGTTTCACGGGCAGCCATCAGCTCCCGGCAAAGTAACAGGGTTATTCTGCAGAGGTGCCGGGTAGAGCTGCTCCATCTGCTGGCATCCCCTGGGTGCTCGGGGGAGCTCAGAGCTCTGCACTGCCCTTGGCTTCTGGAGGATGAGCCTTCAGGATCCCCATTCCTGTTCTCCGTCACCATGGCTGGTTGGTTATTCACAGTACGGTGGTGCTGGGGGGGCCCAACAGGCAGCACGGGGCTAAGGGCGCTGCGCACTGGCTGTCTAGGGAAGGGGAATGTCCCTGAAGGTCTTGCTGTCAGGACGGGGAAGACGAGTGATGGTTGGGGAGAAGGAAGCAGTTTCACAGAATCACAGAATGGCCAGGGATGGAAGGGATGTCTGGAGCTCACCCAGTGCCACCCCCTGCCAGAGCAGGGTCACCTACAGCAGTTGCACAGGATGGCGTCCAGGCGGGTTTGGAGTGTCTCCAGAGTGGGAGACTCCCCCACCTCTCTGGGCAGCCTGTGCCACTGCTCTGCCACCCTCACAGGGAAGAAGTCCCTCCTCAGGTTGAGATGGAACTTCCTATGGTCGAGTTTGTGCCCGTTACCTCTTGTTCCATCACTGGACACCACTAAAAAAGACTGTTCCCGTCCCCCTGGCACCCTCCCTTTAAGTATCTATAAGCATTCATAAGATCCCCCCTCAGTCTTCATTCACCTGCAGTGCAGATTGACAGAGCAGCCGAATGCCGTGACTCGGCCGTGGTGCCACAGAGAGGCTGAAGCCTCCTCGGGACAGTCTCTTCCCTGAGCCCTCCGTCCTTCCATGGCACTGCTGGGGCGGGAGGGGTGCACCTCCTTTTCGTGTGGCTCTGCTCTGTTGTAGGGTCAAGAAGGAGAAAAGAAACCCGCCATGGTGTTTCTTCCTGCTGAAAATCAACTTTTATGAGTATAAAGCCTTTTCTGTTAGAACAGCAGCAGAAGGCACAGCTCCTTGGGCCAGCATGTCCCGTTCGCATCCTTGCCGCTTGGCCCTCCCTTACAAGTGGCTTTTTTGTGCATGAGCTTCTGAAGACTGCACAGAATTCCCCACGTGTGCTGCCTTGTTGTGACATGTGGTGTTGGGTGGTGACAGGCTGTGTTGTGTGACACCAGGTGTTTGGTGTGACAGTGGGGCTGTGGTGGTGGGGAGTTTTCTGGGGACGCAGCGTGACAGGAGCTGTGTGTGCTGCGAACGCCTCTCTGCATCAGCGTTGTTTTTGCCAGGAGCACCCTGCAGCTTGTGTGGACACCCAGGGGTGTCTGTGTGAGCCAGGGCTGGAATGGAAACGTCTGGTCTTTGAGTAAGCAAAAGAGGTGGGAAGAAGCCCCAGTGGGGTAACGCGAGGGATGCCCGCTCTCTGGCCCAGGCGGGCACCCGGGGCTACCGGGATTTCGGGGGTACGGGGATTTCAGGCTGTATTTGAGAGACTGGAGCTCTCCTGGTGCCTGTTAGTTTGTTGGAGGGGCCCTAGCAATGGCTGGGGTTTGTGCCGATGCCGCGTCCCTCCGAGCCTGCCGCGTCGCGTTGATTCCTGGGGCTCGTCCCCCGCTCACATCGCTTCGCCCAGGGACCACAACTGGCTCCGGCAGGGCAGAGCGTGGGTCCGTCTCCTACCCGGAGGAGTCCTTGTTGCCTCCTCCCCTTGCCCCAGCAGGGAGGGGGAATCCCAAAATACTGAGGCAGACGACGCCTTCAGGAATTGCAGTGTGTTCCTGGTTTTTAACACCCCCTTTTTTCCTCCTAACTGCTCTCAGACATGACCGTATGTGAAAATACAGATTCCCGAGCGGAAGGAAGAGCCAGCCCAGCTGTGTCTGGAGCTCCGACATCTCCTTTGTCCTCCTCTCTTTTCTCTGTGCTCTATACGGATGCAGTGGGGGATGTTTTTTCCCCGGACACGCTCCCCGGCTTGTGCGGAGGCTTGTGCGGAGGGGGTGTTGGTGATGTACAGTGTGGCCGGCAGCACTGAGGGCACGGTGGCCGGTGTGTCCCCGGCTGCTGGCCCCAGCATCCTGGTGATGCTCCCCGCACTCCGGTGCTCATGCGCCGCTGATCCTGGTCCAGCGCCTGCGAGGACAGACGAGCGCCCCGTCGTTCAGGCACAGCTCGGGGCTGCTCAGGGACTGAAATGCCGTCGAGGAGGATTGTGGTGTGCTCTTTCCCTGAGGGTCTGGGGAAACAGTGTTTGGAAATTGCAACCTTGGTGCCATTTCTGGTGGGTGATGCCTGTGGGGGATGCTTTGCCAGGCACCAAATTTCATCTCAGCACTTTGTACCAGCTTTACACCCAGAGCTCAGTGACGGCAGCGGAACACAAAGTCCTGCAAAGGCAGCGGGTGATCTCCTCCAGGAGACTCGGCATGGCTTCTGTCAGCGTGGTACAGAGGAGGGAAATTTAAGAAAAGCTTTCCGCTCCTGTTATCTTGCCAGAGGTGTCCACGTTTCCTTGAAGCTTGGGAGCTGGCTTTGCGTAACTGTATGTCTTTGTTCATCATGTGTTTTGTGATAAATAGCTATTTTTTTTAAAAGTTTAGAGAGATAAGCGAGGTCCATCACATCAGCACGTTTTAAATAAAAACTCACCTCTTCATCTTCAGTGGAGTCTTCCTTCCAAGGTGTCATGTAACCCGGAGACAGATAATGGGGAGTCTTCATTACAGAAGAAGTCACAGACAGTCGCCAGTCAAACAGTGGACTCTGCCCAAGAGCTGAAGGAGAGCAGTGATTTACTGGCTACCTGTCAGATTTTCAATATCACATCAAAGCGTAATATATGAGTAAGACGAGTAGAATTGTAATTGCTCATGTAGTCTTTGTCCCTTTGAAAAACAATGGGGGAGTCATCCATGCGCTTTGCGGCACGTATGTGTGTGAAGCTCCACTTGCGTAGGAAAATAAGCGTGGAATTGTCCTGAACCTGATTTTCTCTGTGGGAAAAGACAACGTCATGTAATGGCAGGAGTTCACCAAGATTATGTCACAGCAAAATTGACCAACCTCCTTATGTCTGTGTTAGCCCTGCCAGAGAGGAAGAGGCAAATCTGTGAGTAAACACACTTACCCGTTGATTTATTTAATGCCTGGCCTGCTTGCATTGTATTTGAGGGGAAGGGCTTGCACCAGCATTTGCAGAAGGGAACGAGACTTCTCTTCTTAGTCCCCGGTAAATGTCTGGATCTTGCAGGCTTTGAATAGCTTCAAATACAATTTCCACCCTTTGGCTTGGAAATCAGTGCTGTTCCATGCTCGTTCTGTAGGCTTTCTCTAAATCTGTCTATCACTTTAGTCAACAAAGATGGGTTTCTCCAAGTACGCTGACTACACAGTGGTTGAACACCTGGAGATCTGGATGTGCTACGGCATTGTAGAAGGAGCCAAACTCTTCACAGCAGTGGGGGTACAAGAGATGGGGGCATGAGCTGACGCAGGAGAGTCTCTGCAGGGCCCAAGGGAGCACTTCTTCCCCCTGAGGACAGTCAGGCAGGGCAGAGGTTGCCCGCAGAAGTTGTGCAGTCTCCATCCGTGGTGGTTTTCAAGACACAGCTGGATAAAGCCCTGAGCGACCTGGCCTGGCGCTGCCGCTGGCCCTGCTTTGAGGGACCTCTGGAGGTTCCTTCCAGCCTGGATTATCCCACGACCTTCATGTCCGGCTGCCTGCTCTTCACTCCAGCTGTTACAGTGTGACTTTGTACGGTTGCAGGGGAAAATGTGCACGGTGTGGTTGGGGTGGGAGAGCAGCACCTGGTTCCGACGGTGCAGGGGGAGATGGAGATCTCTCTGGGATGAGGTGCTCAGCAGACTAAGAAGCTTGCTCGGTGTGTTTGCTGGGTTTTCAGGAGAATGCCATTGTTTTGGGCTGCCATTTGTTTAGGAAGGTTGAATGACACAACGTACAGAAGTGTCTGTACGATGACAAAAAGCAATAGTGGAGCTAAGCCACTTCCAGAAAAAAGGGCTAGTTTCAAAATTCCTCTCTGCTCATACGAATAACGGTCTCTTGAAAATCTGGTGGCAGCAGAATTTGCTGAAATGAAAGAAATAATTAAATCTGAAAAGACAGAAACTCTTACATTAGGAGGGCAGCTTAACATGCAGGGGGATGGTTCCAGCCCTGCTCCTCTCACCTTGAAAATATAATTGAATAAGGGCAACCCCAGGGAGGCAGGGGTTTCCTCTGCTCATTCTCCGTCCTGCGAAGGTCCCCTCTGGGCTCAGAGCTGACCTCAGGTCTGGGTCGGTCCAGACGAGCCACCTGCAGAGCCATACCCGGAGCGCTGGGGGGAGCGAGGGGCTGCAGGCAGCGGGCGCCTCTCCGAATCGGGAGCTGCGGAGTGGACCCGGGCAGAAAAACTGCACTTTTCAAATGCTGTGTTTGGCTAAGAGCGTTTGACCAGTTATTGAGACCTGCCTAAATAATTAAATCACACAATTAAATAACGGATAAAATTAAGGTAGACAAGAAATTGTCATCAGATCACGTGGCTGACGAGTGGTTTTCCAAGCCTTGCCGGGTTGTGAGGCTTTGCACAAGCGGGAGTTTTTGCTGAAGGCGCAGATCCCATGTCGGTGTTTTCCTTCAGGCAGGTTGTCGCTCTCTGGCTCTTGGGACTGCAGGGAGAAGTTTGAAAATGTGACCCCAGATACACTTCTGGCAGAAGAGTTGGGGCGGCTGTTGGGGTGGGAGAGACGCTGGGGTCATACCGGCAGTGGGTTCCCTCCCGGTGGATGCTGTGTCCTCGCTGTGATGTTTCGCTGTGCGTGCAGCGCCGGGACGTCTCCAGCGCAGCTGACGTGTGAGATGCAAAATGATGATTATAGCAACAGCAGCGCATCTGGCTGAACCTGTCTTCCCAGCAGAGAATGTTTTGATAAAAACTGAAATGTTTCACCAAAAGCTGTCATCTTTGATGATTTTTCTGCATAGAAGGTCCCTCGCTGGGGCCTTTCAGGGTAGTGAGGAGGTGCAGAGCCTCCAGCAGCGGCAGCCTGTGGGTGTCATCAGACACTCTTTACCTGGAACCAGCACCATATAGGTGTCCCATAGGTACCCTATAGGTACCACACTCTTTGGTCAGCCTGCCTCTGTTTTGCTTTGTTTTTTATACCAGTGTGCAGACAATTTCTGATGTTCCTGGGTGTTTTTTTCTGAAGATGAGGGGCTGGTTTCCCCGTCCCACGGGGTGTTGAAGTGCAGGAGCGGGTGTCACGGGGGTGGGTGATGCTCTCCCTGAGGGCAGACCCTCCTTCTCCGCTAGCACCTTGTGCTGAAGCCTCCGGACCTGCTGCGGGTTGGGTTGGTTGTCAGCAGGTCTCCACTAATCAGCAAAGGGGACAAGCAGCTCAAGATTTACCCCACGAGGTCGGTGGGGTTCAGTGCCCGTCGATCCTTCCTGAACGTCTCGGCAGAGCAGGCACTGCGTCGTCCCCCGGGTTTTCCCCTGCCCGGCGTTTCCATTCCCACACACCGTGCCTGCAGCACCCGCGACAGGGAAGGAGCGTCTCAGTCCTCTGCATCCTCCGAGGCCCTCCCTGGCACGTCCCGTTCGCTGCACGAAACACTCTGGTCCAGGGATCGGAGCCGGGGCAGTCGCATCACCCGCTGTGTGCAGGTTGTCCCTCAGAGAGTTTGGTTCCAGCTGCTTCTCTAACCCACCGCCCCCGAGGACTTCTAACGAGAAAGTGCTTCATAAATCTTCAGAAAACAAGTTTTGTCCTTGTATTTCTGGCTTTTCCCTAAACATGCCATAGTGAAAACTGGATTGCAATATTGTGGCCCTTCGCATTCCGGTGTTGGGCACAGGCGAAGAAATGAAAGAAAAATTATGGAAAATTATGATTGTGGGGGTTTTTTTGGTTGGTTTTTGGTTTGTTTCTTTTTTTAAATGAGGTCAGTTCCATGTTGGGGATTTGATGGGGAATTCAGGATTATAGAGAAAGTTGCCACCTCCATAATGGAAAACAGAAGACTCCTGATCCCCGTAGGGTCACCAGGCTCCCAGGGACACCAACGGGAAAAGTGAAAGTCTTTGAAAAACAACGAAGGTGTGTTTGCGTCCAGCTTTGGTAGTGGCCGGAAATTTGTGAGTTTATGGGTTGATAGAGTTTTGTTCAGCGTGGACTTTGCAACACGCCACAAAACACAGCAAACTCCGTGGCTTTCCCTGTTGGCCTCCGCCTGGGCAGAGGTGTTGTGAGAGGATTCTCAGATGGCATTTGTGAAATACCTTCAGATAGTTGATATGAAAGCATTACCGAAACGCAAATGTTGTTCTTGCAAATTTGCACAAAGACTTCTCAAGTGTCAGGAGCCGTCGGTAGGATGGATTGAAGATCTGGCGATATTGATTTGAACTTCACATACATTCCAAGTGCGCCTTCGTACTTCTGCTTTGTATTTCTCTGTAGGGAAAAACTCGACCGTGCTGCCGGTTGTGTTTTCTTCCCTGCTCACACATGCTGGGCGTGCCAGTGGAAGCAGTGGAGCCACTGTGACAGAGGGATTGTGTATTTTCCCTGCTCCTGTGGCTGAAATTGTTATTGTTGGGGGTGAAAGTGTCCGTTTCAGGTCCTGGGAAATAGCGGGTTTGAGCAGTATCTTGTGGTCATGAGTGGCCTAAAGGGATTACTCACTGGGTTTGCAAAAATCAAACTGCTTTTACCATCAGGGTGGGGTGTGTTACGCTTTATTTTGACTGGGTGTGTTATACTTTATTTCAGTTTTTCGGCGTTGTGCATAGGATGGTGGAGGCTGCTGGCAGAGGATGGGTCGGTTGGTGCCGGGGTGAGAGGAGCCGTGGGGAGGAGGGTCGGGGAGAAACACCCTGTGTGAGTCCGGGGGAGAGGATGGAGAGGAGCTGCCCCGGGGAGGAGGAAGAGGAAGAGGAGGAGGAGGAGGAGGGATGGGAGAGGAGAGGTTGGAGGGGGCACAGGGAGACGCAGTGTCGGGGAGGGGACACCTGCAGTGGTGGGACGGGTGCGCAGTGCCGGCGCCCAGAGGAGGCTCCTGCAAAATCTGTTGTGCAGTTTATGCGTCGCTCGGTGAACCAAACTGGGAGGTTCTGGCATGGAAATGGTGGGGAAGAGCTGGTGTGGGGTCTGCGGAGGCTGGAGGCCGGGGGGGGCCAGAGCTGGGGCAGTGCTGGGCACGGAGCGCGGGAGCTGGAGCCCGTCGCAGCTTCGTGTGCCGGAGGAGACCGAGCAGCGCTTGCACTGTGAGAGGAAGGAGCTGCTGAGGATAAATGTGTGAAACCTGCAAATCCCGGCAAAAGCGGAGGTCGGCGCTCACCGTGCGGTGCTGCCACGGCTCACCCAGTTCTTGTACCGCCCCGGCGAGGCTGATGCCTCTGCGGTGGTCTTCTCCTGGTGGTCTGGGGGGGCTCCTGTTTGCAGACCAGGAAGAGGAGTCCACCGGCCACCCGTGTCCCGGCCGGGCCGCTGGGGTTGGGATGGCTGGAGCCAGGGCTGGGCTCGTCCGGGGGCACCACAGGGCTCTGCTTTCTCCCCAGCAGACCTCCCAGGGCAGGTTCAGGGACGGTGGGTGTGAGGGGCGGCTGGGACGGGGGTTTGGTGGACGTAGGGGTCTGTCATCCCCCCATACGCCTGCCCGGACACTGCAGGCACTGTTTGGACCTTGCTCGTATTTAGTCTGCCAGCTCTGCCTGTGAAATAATAATGATAATAATGAAAAAGAAGATAAAAAATTGATGCTTTCAGCAGCAAGCACGGGTTGTTTTCTGCACTGCTGTTCCGTGGGGTTTTGTTGCTCGCCACGGGCAGCCGTGGTGCACGTGTGTGTGTGTGTGTGTGTGTTTGTGTGTGCACGCGGGTGTGATTTACTGGCCTGTGCAATGCCACACGTCTTTAAAATTACAGTGCCCATTTCCTGCTGAAATAATTCCTACAAAGAGAGGATCCTATTACAGTGAGAGGAGCGTGGACGTCATGATTTATTATTATTTATGGTCCCAGGGCCTTGTTTATGCACGATGGGTTAGGTGCTCAGGATAGAAATGCCATTATGCAAATGACATTGAATGTCCTTACTGAGCCTAAATAATTTTTGTGTTGGACGATTAAACCTCATCTGTTATTGATATGGGCTGCAGTCGGGCTATTAAAGAGTCCCAACAGTACTTACTCCCAGTAATGGGAAAATTGAGAGGAAGAGGCTAAACAATTGCCTCAAGTGTGCCGTGATTGTCTGGTAGGAGTGGAACATAACGAACCCCCTGAATGGAAATCGTGTTTACTACTTAGGGATAAATAAAAAGGGAGAACATGCAATAAATTACGCTTTGTGATGTGAATCGGCGCACCAGAGAATTTGCGTACTTTCAATTTATTTATTTGATTTTTTTTGGGGGGGGGGTGATGGGGGGCGTGGTGGGGAGGTTGGGATGTAGATACCGGGAGCAGCCCAGGGAGGATTCCCGCAGCGCGTGCCCCTGGCCGGGCGGCTGGGGAGAGCCGTCCTCCTCGGCAGCCGCGCCACCACTGCACCGTCCGCTTTGACACAGCTGTGCGGTCACATTTTGATCAGTGTTGATAGCTTATGAATTCCAAAATTGACAAAATTTACAGAAAAATGAGGATAATCCATCTTCCTTAGCAGCCTGTCAGGAGCTGGCTATACTTCATAATCTTCAATTACAGATGCTATTTTCAGACATTTACATGCAGATATTAGAACAAAATGAAAATGAGAAACAAAGAGCGAATGGAAATGCAGCTATTTATATGTATAAAAGAAAAACAACAGGTAAATTCTAGGCATTTAGATTGGATTTGGGGGTCCCTTCGGAAAATCTGAGAACGGCCGTGTCCGCTTATGGATTGTTCCGCGGAAGTGTAAAATGTGGCATGTTGTTTCCCACATGCAGATAATCTGAAGATTGGGTCAAAAACAGGTCAGTTATTCTGAAGTGTGAGGGCAAACGTGTTCATGGCGGGGTGCACCAGCTAATTCCCGCTGTCTTCCAAGGAATCTCTGGGGATGTGCACAATTCTGATTGGATTTGGTCTAAAACAAAGCACAGCTGTTATTTTTTTTTAAACATTTATGTTTTGTGAAAGGGTGATTCAGAAATACTCTGTTTAAACCCAGGGAAAAAGATGGTACCACTGAAATCAAACTTCCTTCCCCCGTGAGACAGCAAAGAGCCCGATGTTGCTGAAAACAAAGAGACACGGGGGTTCGGCCCCCATTAGCTGTGTAAATAGCTTTTACCCCAAAGCAGGATTGGTTCCGGTGGCCGTGGTGGGCAGTGCAGGGAGTGTGATGTGAATTATGGAACGCAGGGGTGGCTGGCGGGCGGCAGCGGCCAAGCTGTGATATATAGGTTTTCGGGTGCCTTCCCCGTCTGCATCCGAGGCGGCTGAGGAGGAGGGCGGCAGGATGGATTTTCCATTCCCATAAAATTTCAGGCAGAGCAGCACCGGTGCCCGTGCAGCTGCGAGTGGCGCTGGGTCTCTGAAAGCCTGGGGAGATTAATTAGGGCTGCTTTGGATTAAGCTCTCCGAACCATATCTAATGTTACAAATTTCTTCCCTTTGTCAGGCTGAGGTGGGGGTTTCTGTGGACAGCCTGCCTGGTGTCTGCCACTTCTGCCTTTATTTGTTAATTTTAAAGTATTACGATGTGATGACTTGGAGATAGAAGGTACGGATGAGGTCTGGCTTGCTGCTGCCGTGCGGGGTGAGCAGGGGGTTTGGTGGTTGTGACCTGCGAGACAGCACTGTGCCTTTTGGAGACCTCAAATTAATGTCTGTCTGGCTTAAAAGAGGAGAAGCGCTCCTTCTGGCAGCGGCGGCACTCTGTGCACCATGCCCGTCCTGCTGCCGTGGGCAGGGCAAGGTGGCACGAGCTGCAGGAGTGCGGCCACGTCCCAAAGCCCCCAAGCTGGCGCGGGGCTCCAAGGCTCCGAACCCGCCATGCTGCTGCTGCTGCTGCTGTGCCCTGAGCATCCCCTGCAATGGGGGGCATCGTGTCATGCCTGCGGGGTGTTTTGCAGGTGTGATTTGGAAAACTGAGCAGATGCAAAAAGCAACACGTGCGAGTCCTTCTGGTGGCCACTTGCCCCATGCAGCAGACGCTCTGTTCCTGTCTTTGCTTGGCATGGCCTCTGGAAGGGGGAGAGTGGTCTGTACCCCCCAGAAGGGACGGGGCAGGAGGGGGATGCATCTGTCTCGTGCTGCCCAGGTCGCATCAGGGCTCATCCCAGCCCATGGACCTCCCTGAGTTTCCCATGCCGGCACCCCCGGACCAGGCTGTTTTAGGGAGCCTTGTTCCCCACTGTGTGTCCATCTTTGCTGGCCACTTTGGGATAACATTCCAGGTACATCTTAGAGAGAAAATTGCTGTACATGTAGGGTGAGTTGACCTTTCGGTGGGTTACGCTCAGGCATCTTCTCTAGGAAAAGTGCAGGGTGAAGCCAGTGATGGGCTGTCTCACCACGTCGCTCACTGTACTGCAGCATGCGACGGCAGAGCCTGCCTCCAGCACGCTACGTGAATTGTTTGAAAATGGTACCGAAACTCTCCTGCACCCCTCTCCCCTCCGTCTGCCCATCACCTCCCCCCACCCCAGGAGGTCATATTTAGAATTAAAGCTTTGGCAGTGGAGCTGGATGTGAAGCTTCTCCCAGCGCGGAAACCTTCCTGTTGGCACTCTGCTGTCGGGGAAGGACCGTGCGGACTGCGCTGCCTGTGCCAGGGGGTGAGATGCTGCCCATGGGCACCCAGAGACCACCCTGCTCCTCCTCACCCTGGCCTGTGGGGGGGACCAGCCCCAGCCTGCGGCCAGGCACCCTGTCCCCGTCTGCCCAAACCCAGCGGGATGGGGCAGGGGGAGCACACGAGACCCCGTCTTGCCCCTTCTTTTCGGTTTGCCCTTCTCGGTCTCACCTTTTATATATTCCTCGTTTCACGTGTCTGTGTTTTCTCTCCTCCATGCTATGGCAGTGGTGCTCCATGCTGATGAGACAGTGCGTGGTACAACCGCAGGCAGTCATTTTTCAGGTAATTTCCAGGGTACTGAACACCCGACTCTTGCTTTTTCACCTACCGAGCAGCAGGTCGGGCTTCCCGCCGCGCGGGGAGGGACCCCAGGCCATGCCCGGGCATCCCGGGCTGTTCCTTGCCAGCAGCAGCGCCAGCTCGCCGGTGGAGGAGCCAAATCTGAGAGCCCTTCTGCTGCCCCCCCCGAGCGGCTGGGGAAGGTCTCCACGGGGCGGTGAGGCGAGGGGCCGCTCCACCGGCACTGCCTCCCCCCGGGGTTTCTCCTCTCTGGACGCGGCGTCTGGCAGGACGAGCTCTGCCGGGGGGAGCGGGAAGAGGGGACGGTGCTGTGCCCCTCGCCAGCGGGTGGGGGCCCGGCATGGCAAATGCTCCACGCCAGTGAGGCGTGCTCTTTTGTCAGGTGTGCGGTGATCCCCTGGCCCCTGCCCAGGGTGAGGAGGAGCTGCAGGCAGCATGTGGGCTCCGGGGTGGAGGCTCTTCTGCTCTGCACCCGTGGCTCCCTGCTCCTTGGGGGCCAGGAGGTTCCTTCTTCTGACCCCTGCGGCATCTCTCAGCGGGGTGGCGATGGCCACCATTGGCAGTGGTTCCTTCTCTGCCCACAGCTCTCGGCTGCGCTGTGCCGGCCCTGGCTGCATCCCTGCTGCTCTGCGGTGGGAGCTGTGACTGCAGAGGTGGGAGCGAGATGGGGGCTCGCTCCTCCGCCAGGACTGGGCAAGGAGTTGTGGGGATCAGCAGCCTCTGGAGCTGCCCCTCGGCCTGGGCTCGCGCTGCTGGGAGCAGTGGTGGTGGTCTGTGTGTGCTCAGTGTGGCTGCTGGTGGCCAATCGCTGGTGGCTCCGAGGAGGGATGTGGGCAGTTTTGCCATGAGAACGGGGAAGCGGCATGAAAATCCCCGCAAATCCCACTATTCTTACCTGTGGGAAAAGTTGCTGGGCCATTTCAGAAGCGGTGCTGCTCCTGCTGGCAGCAAACTGCTGGGGCGAAACCTGGGAGGGACTCCAAATCCACGTTTCCCACACCTCCATCGACCGGAGCGCAGCAGCGGTNCCCACACCTCCATCGACCGGAGCGCAGCAGCGGTGCCGCCTGGCCGCGGGCTCTCCCTCCGCACCATGCCGGGCAGCCATGATGCTTCCAGTCCCTCCGGTCTGCCAAGGCGGTTGTGTGGTTTGAGGTCATGCTGTTGCTGCCAGGTGAGATGGGACATCCACCCATCTCCCTGCGGTGGAGTGACGTGGGTGAGCACGGGGTACCGCCGTCCCGGCCCCCGGGGGGGTGTGCTACACCCCGACAGTGGCTTGCTTCTGACACGGAAACTGGTCAGTCCCTCCGAGCTTGGAGGGCCAAGCTCGCGGTTCATTGATGTGGTGCTCCCAGCTCGTTCGAGCTGAGGGGTGAGATGCGGTCCTGCCTCCCCCCAGGCCAGTTCCTCCCACCCCAGCAGGGAAGCACGCTGCGGTGTTTTGGTATCTCCAGCCTGCTCCAGACTCCCGTGTCTGGGATTTGCAGTCGGCAGGGGCCCGGACTGGTCCCGCTTGGGTTTGTGCAAGGAGCGGCAGCCCCAAAAGCCACTGTTGGCTGTGGTGTTTGTCCGTGCCACCCCCTGCCCCAGCCCCGCGTGCCACCCAGCCCGCGCAAAGCCTGGTGCTCGCCCTGCCTGAGCTGGTGGCCACGTTCACACCCTGCCCGTAGGGAGCAGCGGGCTGGTGTGCTGCGGGAAGATACAAAGAGGTCTTCTAGTCTGGATACGGTGCGGTTACGGCTTGCTTAGAGCAGCAGGGGTGAAACACAGTGTCCTTACCCGGGGACTGGTGCGTGCTCTTCCCCAGACATCAGAAACACCAAACAGCGGCGCACAAGGACAGCTTTTTCCTCTGCTGCGCTGCCGCCCTGTCCCACACCGCCGGTGCATCGCCCCCTGCCCGGGGTGTCTCTGCAGGGCTCCAGCCGTGCTCCTGTTCCCCCAGTGTCTCATCACATCAGGGCTTTGGGGAGCCAAAAACCCCAGCGGTGCGGCCGCACGTGCATGTACCCAGCACAGGGGGAAGGTGGGGTTGGGGACATAGGGCAGCGTGGAGTGGTGTGGCAAGGCTGAAGAACACTCCGTGGCAGGACGTGGAATGAGGAGAAGGCGCTTTGGTTGCACTCGTAGGAAGGAGAAAGGCTGGGAGCATTGCTGGCGTCCTCCACGGAGGAGGGGTGCTCAGGGGCTGTCCTCCCCAAGGTGCAGAAGTGGGGCTGAGGCAGAGCTGTGGTCTGTGTGTCTTTGAGGCAGTGGTGGTAGAAGAAGGGGGCTGGGAGCGTGAAGGCAAGAGAAACGTGAGGGCACAGAGGGTGTCAGAGGAGGAATAAGCTGAAAGGGCTGAGGAACAGGATGAGTTTAATGCAAAGGTTAGGGAAGAACATAGGAGACGGGTCCACGCTGGGAATCCTTCGGTGCAGAGGGCCCTGTAGTGCTGATCCGTGGCTGGGTGAAGGGACAGGGTGGCCAGCAGATGGTCGCTGGCAGAAAGTGTACGACATGCTCATCTGCAAGAGGTTTGTATGTGGGATCCTTCACGCTGACAGGGTGTACTCGTGCCTCATGCAGATTGCATCCTCAGAAGAAACGTGTATTAGCACAGACCTGCTAGTGTGGGGTTTTCCATGTAAAGTAACTTCTCTTTGAGTGAGAACTAAGCAGCAGACACAAACAGATATATCTGACCCGAAGTGCTGAGCTCATGGCAAATACCAGATAGTGTCCTGGGTTCTCGGACACTTTGCGGGGTCCTGGGTTCCCCTACGTTGCTTCAGCTCCGCTCAGCTTCTGCATTGACTTAGTCTGCAGAGACACAGCAGGGATCAGCCTTGGGGTGGTTGTTCTTCCGTTTGTCTGTTCCTATTGCTGTTCTTCACTTGAAGTCATCATCCTCCAGTTGATACAGGCGTGATTATGATCTCACAAGTAAGGGATTAAAACTTAAAGTGCCAATAGCAACAGGGAGGGGAGAACTCTGAAAGGAAACTTCCCATTTTTGTGCGAATGATCCTGCCATAAGAAATCATGGGAAAGGGCAAATGAAGATAAGCTTTCTGCCACATACATGGAAGTCCTTCTGGATGTATGGATTGGCCCCACCTGCTGTAGATTGCCATGGTTACATGGACTTCTTCAGGGTTATAGGACAGAAGAAGTCTGATTTCTGAGGACCTGTGCTCATTTACCATAGCTTCGACTAATCAGATTAAAAAATTCCCATGAGATGAGAAAGCATCCTTACACCAGTCAGGTGATTTGTTTTTCAATAATTTGGATTTAGAAACAGTTGTCTACAAATCTATCCATTAACCAAACACTTTTATTTATGTGCACTTTATTTCTTGTGAGACGAAGAGGAAATGCAGCATTCCCAAGAAGAGGGGGGACGCGGGACACCCCGTTCCCACCTGCTCGTTAGTGTGTGTCTCTTCAAGCACCACCACTGAAATAAGGAGAGTTCAGGTTAACTGGCACAAACATTTTTTCTCTAACAAGTGAGTAACTTGCGTTCAGCAGTTACAGCGCCCAGTTACTCTACAAAATCTCCTCTTTAAGGAAAACCTTCTTACACATTGATGAGTTTGGCTTTGGTTTTATAAAGCAAGCCCATTTGATGTTCTCTGAGAACACCGGTGGTGAGCACAGACCCGCTTATTGAGTGTTTTGAACGCTTAACAGCCCACTGTAAGTGGGCATTGCCTTCAAAACTGGCTGAACAAAGGATTTTTTGAGTTCTGTATTGCATCTACTTTTTGTCATACAGGCAAAAGCTCTTGAATGGTAAATTTATTATTGCTAAAATGCCTTTCATTTCTTTTTCCAGGCAACTGAATACTCAGCCATGGCATCGTTAGCTGGTGGATTAGATGACATGAAAGCCAATATAACCAGCCCTACTTCTGCAGATTTGGGAGCGAGTGTTCCCGGGCCTCAGTCATATCCTATCGTCACAGGTAAGCAATGGTCCAGCACCGATAAGTCGTGGGGGGGGGTGTGTGTGCGCACATCGCAGACCGATGATGTTTATGGAGGAGTAGTGTCAGATGTGGAGTCATTTGCTCAAAAAGTCTCTTTTTAAGTGCAATTTCACAGCAGCTCTGTTGGAAGTCAGGTGCATGGCTTGCATAAATCAGTAGTGTTCGCTTGGAGCCAACAGATGAAGCATCCGTCCCTCTTGTCCAGGAAGGGGGATGGCCCTCTACCCCAAACCTGCATCCTGCGTAACAACATGTAACCCAAAAGCAGAATGCTTGCTTTGTTGCTCGTTTTTCATGAAGGCGCCTGGCATGTTTGACTGGATGAGGTTTTTATGACAGTTCAAACTAGCCTGAATTTTGGATGCTTTTGATTCCTACAAATGCACTTGTTTTATACCATTTCTGGAATCTGAATTGTGCACCAGGGCTGAGCATTTACATGAAAAGCAAAGGTTGGTTTTGCAAGGAATGCAACATCATCTGCGTTTATTTAGCAGGCACAGGATGAGAGCTAAGGAACAGCTAGAATTTGATAAATACTTTGGTCATTTAGTTACTTGGGACTGACCACATTGCATGGAAGGAGATTGCCCAAATGGTAAGAAAAGGATGAAATTGTGTCCCAAAGGAATTGTGGGAATCAGCAAAAAGGGATGTTAACATTTAAGGCTCTATGTTTCACATGCATGTTACCTCTGTGTGTTACTTCTGTCCTTGTGTCTAACCTGTGCAGATTTCGTCATTGAATTTTCTCCATTTTGCCAAAGATGATTTGGTTTACTTGTTTATTTTGTTGCTAAATGGGAAGGTGATAATGTTTTTAGTATAGTACTACTGTGTCTTGAAAGTGCTATGATTTCATCTAGCAGGAGAGCAGTTTTGAAAATGAGCGTTGTTACAAAATTGTTTTAACCCAATGTGGTGTCAGTCTTTGGCTGTTACTGCCAAAAGTTTGGGAGTATTCAAAAGCAATTGGAGAGTTACATGAACTGTAAGGAAATCCATGTTTACCTCAAAGTGAGAGGGGAGACGCTTCTTGAAATACCTGCCTGGTACTGGGTGGGTGGTTCGAGTGGTAGACTCATAGATAAGAAAGGTGTCCAGGGTTGGATGGATGGACAGAAAGAGGGACTTCTGGACATGTGTGGCTTATAAGAGGTAGGGAGAGAGAGAGCACAGATATAGATATATTTATAGAATCATAGAATCATAGAGTAGACGGAAGCTAAAAGGAATATAAAAGAAGGAACATGAACCGTCACCTTTGGGGTCCTAAGCCACCCGTACAGCCTATGAAAGTTAAAAAGAAATGTCTCCTAAGGCAAGTTATTCTGTAATTGTTTGCTGCAGAGCTCCTTGCATCTTTCTTTGAAGCCTGAAGTCCTGCCCATTGCAAAACACTCCGTCTGCCTTGGCACGTCGCGGGTCTCCTGTTGCCCTTTGTTCATCTGCTGGGCGTTTGTCTCTTGCTCGTCCGAGCCCGTGCCCCTGTCAGAAGCCTGCTGCCCTGTTAGAGGGACGTGTGCTCTGCTGATAAGCGCAGCCCGGCACCACCCCGGACTGCGCCAGTGGGTGCTGTGGGCACAGCATTATGGGGCTCTCCCACCCGGGACCATGTGCAGCTTCCAGTGCGGACAGGAGCTGATGGGAGTCGTGTCCTCAGGGGGAAGCAAATAGCAAGAAATTACTGAGCTGCATTATCGAGGAGTGAAAGTTAGGAAGGCAAGGTGATAAGAGAAGCTGAGTGTTTCCTCGCTTCTGTCTTCTTCTAAAGAACTGGCCGTCCAAGATCTGCAGCTGGCCAAAATCAGGATCAGCCAAAAGGTATTGCTTGGTTTGATACTTCAGCAGCGCTTCTTCTTCTATGCTGGTTTAAGCACTTCTCGTGCTTCTTGGGTTACTAATTCCTTTGAGTTTGGTGAGCTGACTGGTCATGTTTGTTAGAGCAAAACGGGCTACAGAAGCGATGCTGCAGAGGTTGTTACAGATTTTGCGTGGGTTTTCCCTGTGACATTACCTACACCTGAGAAAAAGTTCCAAATGTTAAATTTACTAGTTCTCATCAAAAACATGGAGCGGGCTTTATGAGTAGCAAGTCTTGAAAAAACCTGCCTTGGTCTTAAATATGACAGGATGAGAGCTATAACAGAACACGTTTTACAAGGCAGTAGGTATTTATATCTTTAATTTGATATTGCTGTAGAGTTTTCTAACACCTGCATTCATAAAGCTTAGATTTACACGAGCATATCAAAACCCTTTAAAAACCTATGCCTTCTGATACATTTTTGGAGACAATTGACCATTATCCTTCCTTTTCCTTTCATAACAGCCGTAGCAACTGTCTTGTGCTGCTCAGACACTCCCAGCACAATTGAGGCCCAATAGCGCTGGGCAAGTACTGTGCGCCCGCGTCGTGCTCTTTGCCCCGAGGCTTCCCTTAGGAGCTGAGGGGACCTGCAGACTGTCAGGGGCAGAAGGATTTAAGCAGCAAGCCATACTTTGTAATGTGCAAGGCGCACTAAGTTACAGTGCACTTGGTGATGTATTTCTTACCATAGCTCTGGACAGACTTCTCCATTTTCTCTCAAGAATTAAGTCACTTTTTCAGTCACACCTTTTTTCCCACCCTGTTTCCACGGTGGGACGGGGGATTTGGAAGAGGAAATGCGTTTATTGATGCTTTTGCACTTGTAACCAAAGGCTGCGTATTGCTGCTGGCCTTTCATCTGTAGTAGGTATCACTGAAAATTAGAAGGAATTGGGCAAAGATACACCATGGTGGTTATGAGTGCGAGGTCCAACAAACGTCTGCTAACACATCACATAATCTGCCTTCTGGGAACTTTTTTGTTTTCTGTGGTCGGACCAAAGCTATGGTAAAATTCAGTGGATTTGTGTTCCTAGGTTGGGGCTGGGGTGGGTGGTTGGGTTTAGGTGGTAGATAAGGCAGGCAACACCTGGAAAAAGGTTGGCTTCATATCAGCCCCACTTGGGTGGTCAGGAACTGACTCACGAGAGAAGCACTGGCAGAGGCAGGTCCTGGACCTCGGCCCCTCGTCTGGCAGGCCAGAGCCCAAGCCTCGCAGAGCTGTGATGGCGTTTCTCCTGTGAACTGCTCCTCGTTGGAGGAGGAATGGCCAAACTGAACTCCAGTCTTTTCTTGCGATTCAGAAGGCTGAGTTGCTTTTAATTTCTTCACCCTTTTTTGTGTGTTTCCGCTCTTCCTTGTTCCAGACAGGCTGTCCTGTGATGTGTCCAGGCAAACTGAGAGCAGGAGACTGAAAGCCTTGGGGGACAACCTGTTTTGGTCACACTAGCTAGTGTGTTTTCAGCTGTAAAAGTGAGGGGTGGATGGATAAAGCTCCACAAAATGTCCCAAGTCTGTGTCTGGTGGTGCTAATGGCTTGAGAAGTTGACCTCACTTCTCAGTTGACATTTCAGGTTATAAACACTGTGTTACAGCTTCACTGTCATGAGACCAAGAGCTGCTTCAAGCAGTGGCAAGTGAGTTGTAGTATCCAGAAGAGCCTGTTGGTGGGAAACGTTGTTTGTATCAGGAACTCTCCTGGTGTGTGTGTGAAGCAGAGCAGTGAACGTGTGATTGCATGGTGCTTTAACAGAGATTGGGGCTATCGGTGGGCGTGGGGCTGAAAAGCCGCATTTCTGTGGGCAAAGAACTTGAAATATGACTGTCCTGATCCGGTATCATGGAGGTTCCGTTACCATCCCAAGAGACGAGATTAAGACACTGA
>RSEF01000031.1:66670470-66684596 GCA_003993805.1 Himantopus leucocephalus
CCCCCCCCCCCAATCAACACAGTTTTGAAGAAAGCAGGGAAGAGGTTTAGTTTTGTTGAAATTGCCTTTTCTACTGGAAAAATGTTTTGTTATTTTTTTTGCTGGCCAATTGTAACAGCAATAATAAAAAGTCTTCTTTGAGGCCGTTTTATTTTGGTCATATAATCTGTCTCTATGTGGAAATGTTGATCAGTGTTTAAACATTATCACCAAATTATACTTTAATTTCTGTGGGACTGTTTTGAAGTGCAAATCAGTGTTGGTAGATGGTTTCTAGTGCAGCATAATGCTAGATTTACAGCTTAGTCTGTACATTTAATAGATAAAAGTGCAGATGCATTTTCCAATAATCTATTCGTCACTCCCAATAGGGCCTGTCATGTTAAAGACTTGAAAAAAGGCCACATAAACTCCTGTGGAAAGGCAGCCAATCTGAAAAACAAAAGTGTCATTTTTAATGACAGGACAGAGTCTAACTGAAACACTGTTGAATTTTTCCATTTTTATGAATTCTTATCTTGCCATTAAAAAAGAACAAGCGCATTTGAGAAAGCAAACGAGGCCACTTGTACCCCACTAAGACCCAGGCTATTAACTGCCTCTTTTGATGATGTACAGCCTGACTCTGTTGGGAGTTTGGCTGTGGATTTAAATGTTGAATTTAACTATGGTAAACATGTTTTGGTGCAAAGCATGTATAATAACAATTTGCATTTACATAGCATCTTTTACTTAAGGATTTTGCAATCTCTAATTAATTAAATCTGTTTCCCCCTGCCCCCAATACCGCTGTGGTATGGATAATAAATACAGTTTTAAATGGAACAGCCATGGCAGGAGGATTAAGACAAGAGGGTTCTGGTGTGCCTGCACTGGTCCTGATTGTGGTGGGGCTGGGGCTTGTTCTGCGAACACGCTGGTCAGCCTCCTCTCCTGCTCCCCCCAGTCCAAAATGCCTTGAAAAAAAATGGGCATCCAACTGGGTGGAAGATGCCCGGCTGGCTCCAGCCACAGTGTCTCCCACCAGTGTTGGGATCCTGGGGACGCTGACCCACGCCGCGCCACCACTGCGGCAGCCGGGGCTTGGGGTGCGCGGAGCTGGCAGGGCGGCTCACCGCCTCGGTGCATTAGGGCATCAACAGCCAATTCGGTCCACAGACGGCATTTCTTGCTGCCAGAGAAATGCTGTAAATCTGTCCTAGATCTCCAAATTGGAAATAAAAAATAGTAAAAAAAAAAGAAAACACTCCGGTTAGCATAAATGCTTCCTAAATTGCTTTTTTGGCCTGCAACACTAGCAAAACATCTGAGAGTGTCCGTGCAAGCCACCAAAATGATATTTGCAGGTGGGCAGGGGGACACATTGGCATCTCTCCGTATGCACGGCACAGAAATGAAGTCTAGTGGTAGTCCAAGTCAGGCTACAGATGTCTTTTCTAGGACAAGGTAATTGTCCTGATGGCAGTGGTTGAAGACACCTCCAAACTCGCTACACCGCTGACAGTAGATGGCCTTAGTTGGCCAACATGAGTTAATTCTCATCTGATACTTGACAATTCAGGAGATTCTGCCTATTTACACAGGGGACAACGAGTTGTCAGACCGGCAGTTTGGGAAGTGAGTAGACGACATGGCAGAACAGAGACAATTTGAGGGCTGTGTGCGCTGCTGGGCGATGGAGAGCGTGCCACCAGGACACTGGCGGTCCACCATCATCTGGCACCGTCATACCATCACCTAGAAATGGCAACGTGCCTTTGCTTTTTTAAATCCAGCAGAAACATGGGAGGACTCAGGAAAGAAAAGCTGCACAGTGTACAATATTCCACGCTGGATGGGCACAAAGCCCGGTGGGCGATGCTGCCTCCAGGTGCTTCCCGAAAGGCTCCTGAGGAGCCCTGCGAGGCTCAAGGGGACGGGCTCCCCAGGTTCGTGCCATGGTCACCGGGGGGGGCGGCAGAGACGGCTTCAGCGCAGGACCAGGAGCGGGTGCGAGCTGGTGCTGGTGGAGCTCCCACAGCTCCATGCCACTGACAGCGCCTTGCTGTTCCCAGCCGGTATCTGACAAAAGTGCCCATCACTGAGCCAGGGGGAAGAAAGCCAAAAGATCCAGATGTTGTAACGATGTTGCAGCACATTTTGGCAGAAAGGGAACATCTGTCACGGAGTAGGAAGGAAATCTTTTGCTTATTTTACCTAGTATCTTCTTTGAAAGAGCTCTTCCTGTATTTCTGGCCCTGGAAAACACTGTGTTATCTATGAATAAGAGATTATTATAAACCCATTTGGGGCTTTTTTGTAATGGACCATTGCTTCTTTTTGACTTTGTGTTCCATCAGGCCAAAAATGTGTGAATTTCAGGTTTTGATGTAATTTCTCATAAAAATGTTGAACTGTAATGAAGAAAAAAAAAAGAAAATGCAAAAAGCAAAATGCAGTGGAAAAAAGAAAATGTTGATGCCATTTCTTCAAAATACAAGTTGCCTGGTTTTGAGCTGCTTGATGAACTGGCACATCTACCGACAGTGAGGAATATCGCTTGTGGAAATCCCATGAGAATCAGCAGGGACAGGGACTGCCTGTGCTGCCACAGACTTGACACCCGACTTGGGATTTTCACATAGATGTGGCTGAAAAGTGAATTCAGTGAGGGCATGAAAGGAGTATCGGGGTCCCACTGGAGTTTTCCTTCTTTTCATCGTACATTCTTGGCAACAATCTATACTCCTTGAGCTCAGCCCTGTGATGATGCTGTATCTTTTTTGAGCACTAACTCCTAAAAAAAGGTGTGTCGATCAGCAGCATCCATCTAATGAGGGGACATATGTGGGTTGTCCCCTCCCCAGCAGGTTTTGTTTCTGGCAGTTGTGGGTCCAGACCAGAGATGAGCATCCTCTGTGGGAAGGCTGGTGCTGGACCATTGAGGCCTGAGGATGTGCAGGAGGGGAGAGGGCTTGGAAGAGTGTGGTGGGAAGCCAGGAGAAGCTGCTGGAGCTAAAAGAATTGCCAAGTCCATAAGAGGTGTGGGATATTGAAGGATGTGGATGAGACTCCCTTTGTCAGCAAATCTATTTTTTTAGTGCTAAACAGAGGGCTTGTTTTTGCTCCTTCTATCCTTGTTAATATTGTAATAAAGGTGGAATATGGACACAAACTGTTCCCAAGCACTGATGTAGCCTTGAACAGGTCTGGTAGCTGTTTGCTGCTGAGCAGAATCATGTCCCACGCTGCCTACACCAGCCAGTACAGGCAGACCCAAACGTCTCCCAGTCCGGCTTGGTCCCGTGCTGGCGCAGGGACAGCCAAGCTGGCGGGGTAGGCACTGCATCTGACCAAAATGTGACCTGATGTTGCCAAGTCAGGGCTTCACCCAGCCCAGCCCGGGTGGCAGCGCTGCGTTGGGACCCCATGCTGGCTGGGGAGCACTTGCCCCTGTTGCCCTGCCGATCTCCCCCTGCGGAGCTGCACTGGCCGTCACGCAGAGGAGCGAGCACTGGCAATAAAAGGCGAGATAGGGGCACACAGGACAAGCGTCATGTGTGTCACACACCATACATGCACATGTGTGTGGTGTGTGGAGCTGTGCCTCTGCTCTGCCTGCGGCTGCCGGGGTCACACCAGGAGGGCTCCATCCCCTTCCCGCATCCTGCCCCGGAGCATCCCCACGGCTTCGCCCACCCTGGGGTAACCAGCGTTCTCTCTGCACTCAAACGCTTGTGCAGCGACCTCAGCATGGACGAGCCCAGCTGCCTTCCCCGGGCCAGGAAGGGTGCAGGCCGCCGTGGTGGCCTCGCACTGGGAGGATGCGCAGGCCTGCGGGTGGTGCAACAGGGCTTGGGGGTGCATGCAGAGGTGGGACCACCACCTCATGGCCCCATGCACCCTTCTCCCTTGTGTAAGGGTTCACCACTGTTTAACAGCCTCAGGGATGCGCTGCTGCAGGCTGCTTTGCACGGCTCACAGCTCGACAGACAAATTTTGTCCCAGGTTTTACCAGGGGAAGCTCTTAAGTTCTTAAGATATGAGTGGGATATTGGTGGGCCCTTCTGTGACATGGACAAGGCACCTCTGTGACTCTCCATGGGGGTGTTGCGAACGGTGGCTTTGGTAGGGAAGCAGTGGTGAAGTGGACTCGTTGGTGCCTTTGAGCGTGGTGTGGACTCAGTAGAACCTCAGCTTGTTGAGGTGGTGGTGGCTGAGGAGCAGGAGGTGGCCCTGTGAGCCCTGGTGGGGACCCCTGCCCTCCACTATGCTTCACACCCAGGTCCACCACCCACACTGGGCTCATCCCCCGAGTCCCGTCTCCCTTCACCTGCAGCTCCTAGAAACGGACCTGTCAGCCATTCCCCGGCAGAGCTGCCTCCCCAGCCGCTCACCTCACCTCCCCGCCCCGTGCCCATGCTTGGCCCCTTGGAGCGATGCAAAGCCAATGCTCCGCTGCGCTGTGTCACACGGGGGTCCACAGACAGCAGGGTTACCTCCGTGCTCTCTGCCTGCAGACCCTCATCAAAGGTCTCCCATTCTGCGGTGGCTGCTCCGAGGTCCCCCGGCTGCAGCAGACCTCTGGGGGGAGGGCTGTGCACCAACCCCCTCCCTGAGGGGATGCACGATGCCCCTGCAGCCCCCGTGGTGGGGAAGGCACCGTCATTGCTGCGGAGACCATGCTGCATCCCCCCAGCTCACCCCTGTCCTCCAGCTCCGGACCTGGCACCTCAGCAGCACCAGGGTGTCGTGGGCAGTGGGGACGCGGCACTGGCACCCGGCAGGGAGGGGCGCCGGGCTGGAGAGCGGTGGGGAGGCAGGGTGGGATTCTGTCCCTCCTCCTGGCCTCTCCTTCCCCCGTGGACCCCTCGGGCTGGTAGGGATGCCCCGCAGCTTTGTGCAGCATCACCCCCACAAACGCAGAGAGCGGGGCAGCTCTGCCCCTGTCGTCAAAAGTGGTGTCCTGAAGGGACTCCTTCCTCTGACCTTTGTAATTATTCCTGTCCAATCTTTCTTCATGTTTTCTTTTAATTATTTTTCCCTTTCTTCTCTCCCTCTGTTTTTTTCCCCCTTGAAACTCCACCACTCCTCTCCAGTGTATTAAGGATGTGAGTGAAATTGATGGCTGGAATGTCTCAAGTCTTTATGATGATGAATGACTTTCACTGCCAAAGCTTTTATTGTCTGTGATTTGGGAAGAAGGGGAGCTGATTTATCGTGGCCGACTGTCATGCCATTTAATACAGTTATAAATCCTGACGCCATGACGGGCACCGTGGGCCGGGGACCTCCTCTGGCCACTCTCCCGCCCCCCTTTTTTCCTCCCCACTCGCCTCCCTCAGCCGTGCTCCTTGGAGGGCAGCGGGCAGCAGCCAGCAGGGAGTTTGGACTGGCAGCTCCCAGGCTGAAGGTGACGGCCGAGGGCTGGGCGAGCCCTGAGCATCTCCCCAGACCCCAACAGGCTGCACACCCCCCGGCTCTCGGGGCGCGTGGAGATGCCCCACAGCACAGCCCCAGGCACCGCCGCGGCATCCCCTGCTCCTGGCGCTGTGCTGGTGGGGCTGCTCTGGTCCTGCGTGAAGGCAGCAGAAGGGGAATCTCCCACCATGGCTTGGGACCAAAATCCCTACGTCTGCTTTTTGTGTGCAGGAGACCTCGAAAAGACACATTGGTTAATGTCTAGATGTCCCAATTGCATTTTTTAGTGTGTTTTAGTGATCCTAGTGTAATGAGGAAGGGCACCCATAGTTTTTGCAGGCAGGAGTAATGTGGTGCCGCCTCCTATGGCTGATGCTTTCCTTTCCCTGGGTGTCGGGGAGGGACGACAGGCCAGTGCCGGAGTCCAGGCAGAGCTGGATGGTTGCCTGCATTGCCTGCGCTGCAGCTCAGCCGAGTCCATCCAGTGGACCCCAGATGAACCGACATTGGCACAAGTGGTGTGTGTTGGCATCGGGGGGAGGGCGGCCACCTGCTTTGGCCAGAAGAAGCGGCCGAGGTGGTTCCTGCTGGGGCACGGGGAAGCCGCGTTCGGTGCCGGACCTTGTTGTGTTGAGGACAGTGCCAACAGACAAACCCATGTATCGCTGCCAGGGCCGCATTGCCATTTGACATGCATGCATTGGGCTCCGCACGCGCCGGGGCTGAGGCACAGCCGCACCACAAAGAAGGGGAGGGGTGGAAGAGGGGCTGCCTGGCCCCTGAGGAGGACAGGTTTTTGTGATGGAAAAATCCCTTTGGAGCATTTTTAGTCAACCTGGTACTTTCTCAGGCAGAGATGAAGAATGTTCAGCGCAATATTAAAGCTTTTCCTGTATTTTGTGGTATATGGGAGTTACAGTTCCACGTCTCATTCTGTCCTCTGGTCTGAACTCACTGGAGGACACTTTCCACAAAGTAATCCATACGTTTGCTGTTTTCTGAATGACCTGGTGCTCTGGTTGAGACATACATCTCACTGCATTGTGGGAGATGCCATCTGTGCGCCAGGCAGCTGGGAAAGAGATGGGACCTGGAAATGGGAAGTTGGTCCTGCTGCTTTACAGGGCAGGTGGAAAATGCAGTTTTGTCTTAAAGTGATTTCCAACAAGGTGTTTCAGGTTCTGTCAACCAAAGAGAATAAAATATTTCAGTCTTGACAATTAAAAATATGGTAATAGAAAAATACCAAAACCCAAGTATCTCAGCATTTCCAAAGCTTCACTTTCTCCATCATGTAGAATCTAGGTAAAATACCTGATTTCAGCTTTTCATCTTAGTCCGGGATAAAAATAGCGCTATTGAAATACAAGAAAAAACACACTTGTGTTGTTGATCTGGACTTTGTTGAGCCCTAATTAAGACGTTAAAATCTAGGGTGTAAATATTTTTCCTGTGAGGAGCAGAAAACTGCTGATGACATTAGCAATGATCCTTAGATTGGAAATGTCTCCATCTCAGATTAATTCCAGATGCAGATCATAAATATTGATTCTTGTGAGATGGAAGATTTCAGCATGGGCCTAACATCTCCACAAAACAGACTGGTGGAAGCTGTTGGCTGGGTTTTTTTTTTTCCTCTCTGTGCTTATCTATTGAGCTTAACATCTGATTGCAAATATCCTCCCACTTTCCCATTCCTGCATGCACCAGTGGGATGCAGGGTTGTGCCCGCCTGTGTTGGTGCTTGTGGGGCTCCCCTGCACTCAGAGGTGTTTGTCCGCACAGGAGCAGGTGGGACGGTGAAGCCCTGGGTTGTCTGGCATCTCGCCGAACTTTGGCAGCCCCCGGTACCCCGCTGCCATTGGGTGCTACCGCCTGCAGTGTGCCCTGTGCTGGGCTGGACGCGCCGTGGCCCTGGGCGGCGATGTGACCCGCCAGCACATTGTCAGTCTTTGGGATGGGACTTGGTGAAGGGTTTTGAGGGTCTGGCTTGGGATTCGCGCCCAGGCAGGTTTGCACGGCTCATGGGCTTCTCCTGCTCTCACTGCTCCCAAAAGCCCTCTGGATGTCACTGCTGTCCTTTGCAAGGCGACTGGAAACCCACGTCCTCCTCTTTCCCCGATCTCCTGGCCTTGGTCCCTCTGGCCGCTGCCAGGCCTCCCACTGACTCTCCCCCACCCGGTTCCCTTCCCCACTAGCACCACCCCGGCCCGACGCGTCGCCGCAGGGACCCAGGGCTCGCTGGACCCCCGGCACGGGCTTGCTCGGCTTCTGGGACCCTTCCCAGGCCCCCACGAGCAGCCTTCAGAATGGGGGGCAGTGTCCCCCGAGCTGCCAGGCTGGGAGGAGAAGGTGGGCTGCCCTGGGCGCTGCTCCTCGCCCACCGCTGGCGATCCTCTGGAGCAACGCCTGTACCTGCAGGGCCTTTTTGGGCAGGTGGCCCATGTCACAGCCCGGCAGGTTAGCAGCAGCCTGGCTCCTGGCAGCAGTGGTGCCAGGCGGTGGCAGGCGGTGGTGGCCACCACCATCCTCGGATGCTCTTCAGGGAGCTCCATGGTGGTGGAGGCTGGTGGAGGGGCCATCACTGCACCTTTCCTCGAGCCCTGGTGCTGTGCCGGGGAAGGTGCCAGAGGGTCTGCCGGCTGTGCTGCCCACTCAGGCGCTATGACGTCTGAACTGCCCATGGATGGTGGGGTCTTCTGGCCAGGTCTCCAGAGTAGATCGTGGAGGTCTTAGCCCTACTGAAGGATGCTCTCCGTCATGAGCAGCTCCTCCATCCTCAGGGCAGCACCCAGACCTGAGCAAAGGCATTGGATCCAAGGAGGGAGTTGGAGAAGAGGGGGTGTGTGGGACACCCACCCTCCTCAGGGCTGGCTTTGAGATGTGAGTTCCTTTTATCAGCTGCTAAATATGTGCCAAACAGGCATGAAGCTGCAGCGTGGGGTTGAAGAGGTGCTGGATTTTAATTTCTTGAGGAGGGAGAAGTTAGAGGCCAGCCACCTCCTTCCACACATTTCCATGTGCAGCTGTTAGGAGCACCCATGACTCCGCGGTAAAATGCTGCCAATGCTCTTGTTTTCATCCCATTGCTTGTAGCGGTTTTTGTCTTGTCGCTCCAGTGTCTGGGGTCCTGTTGCAGCGAGAGGAGTTTGTAATTCTTCACAAATGAGCTTTCCAGTCCTCTTGGTTGCAAAGAAAGGGTGAAAAGTAGCTTCTGGGTGTATTCAAAAATTCAGACACCGGAAAAGAAACAATAGGAAAAAATATTTTATTTAAACATCTTGTGATACCTGCATTGATCTCGTGATTCTTGCAGCGTGCTGAACAGCTAGCTCTGCATTTGCAGGGACAGGGATTCCATCGGACCACAAACTTTCCGGGCTGCCGATCCTCTTGGTCATCTTGCAGCTTTCCAGCAGCACAGTGATTATTGTGGAGAGAGTCTCACAGAGCCTGCTGTGCTGCTCTTATTAGAAGTATTGCTGTGCAGCAGAAAGGAAACAACAATAAAGGGAATATGTTGCTTCTGCATGCGTTAAGAGCACTGATCAAACCACATGAGATCCCATTTCAGACATAATGTGCATTGGAGGGCAAAATTAGATTGAGAAGTAAATGGAGCCTAAAATTTCCATAGCTTTATTCGTCAGAAAGCTGTTTCATTGCGTGGTTTAATTCTCCTAGTTCCTTCATTCATTGCATGTAGCGTGCTGGCTGGAGTACATTTTAGAAATAATGGGATGAAAAACCCCCATCTTTAATTTGGCAGTGGTTGTGAGGTGTGTAAGGGCTGTTCAGACCTGAGATGCGAGGGGATATGAAATGCAGAGGCATGTTACACAGCGGCAGAAAAACAACCAGACTGGCACTTTCTGCGTTTTAGCAGGAAGAGGTGTTTTGTTTTGGGGTTATTGGGGTTTTTTTTTGGCTTTTGGTTTTCGTTTCTGGTACCTTTATTTAAATTCTGAACTATTTGAAGTTGGTGTTATTATTTCTATTTTAAAGTAAAGTTTCATTTCATTGCTGCTTGTGAAATACACTGCACGATGAACTGCACTTGTCTGAAAAATAATATTTCCTAGGCTAAGATCTACCATGGTGGTAAGCCCATTATTTTTATGTGAGATTTCTTTTCTCTCCCCTTTTAACATGTTTGTTTGACAGGAGGAGGCTAACTGGTCTCTCAGATAAGTAGACACATGGGGTTTTTTGCCTTTGAAGGCAACACTTGATGTCATTTCCAAGCTAACACAGGTTGCCGAGCAGAGCACTTGATGTGCAGCGAATCCCTTTTGAAACAGTGAAAACTGCGGATTGGTATAATTGGCAGCAGTGGTATGACCAGAGCTGGTGGAGAAGGCAGACATCTGTGCCGTCTCTGTCCCGTCTACACCTCGGCGCGTCCGTCCTTCCAGGCTGCCTATCCCTGGTCCGGTGGAATCTGGTTTGGCTTCCTCACACTGCTTCATCAATGCCTACACGCTAATTGTCTGCAATTTTGCCTCTTCCCTCTTGCATTACGAGGTGTGGGAATGCAAACAGGGAAATGTGCCCATTTCAGGCTGTTTTCAGCAAAGTCTCTGTCCCCTCCTCGCTGTGACGGGGGACAGGGCAGTGCCAGTTCTCACCTTTACTCTTCATCTCCGTCTGAAGAGAAGGTGTGCCCAGAGCCGAAACTTGTATGAATATCTCCAGGAATTTCAGTGTTCAGTAAGCGTTGGTCTCGTCTTTGAGATGGCATTTTGCCCACCAGCAGACCTTGTCCTGCTGGGGCCAGGACCACCCACCTTCCCATGCTCCTGGGGCCGGGGGTCCGGGAAGATGCTTCTCCCCCACAATAGTGAAGGGACCAAGCCCCGGACCAGGGGCCAGCAGGGTCTTAGCCAAACTTGGGCTGTCGGGTCCTTGTGGCCTCGTAGCCCTTTTTGGGGTCCTCAGGAGGACTTGGGCTGAGCACACGTGGGGGTCCAGACTCCCTTGGTTGCAGCAGAGCCCTGCAGACCTCGTGGCTGCCAGTGTATGCTGAGACTCAAAACTAAGACTGGTGGGAATGGGTTTTCCTCCTCTGTGAAAATATTCAACATTTTGACTTTTTTGGGGCCGTTTTCTAGTAAAAAAAAAAAAAACAAATCTGAGGAAGGTTTAGCATCTGAAAGTAGCAAACAAGGTGAAAGCAGCCCAGAGCAGTGTGTACCTCTTGTTTTCATTTGGACCACTTTTTGTATCTGTTCTCAGCAGCTCACATCTTACGCAGCAAAGTCATTNTTTTTTTTTTTTTTTTTTTCCCAAAAGGAAAATGAAATGTTCTAACACCTTCAAAGCTTTTCCCAGAAGCTTTTGGAGTTAAAATGCCCAAATGAACAGCCTTTCCGCTTGCATAAAATCCAGCTTTCCACAATTCAAGTTTTGTGGGGTGTTCCTGTCTCGTAATGAAAAGCTTTCATTAAAAAAGGTCTTGGCGGGCTCTGGCATAAAGGCGAACCTGATGGCCGTGGTCTGCCGTGCCCTCCTCACCGTGTGCTGGAGGATGCCCCAGTGCCAACCTGGTGCGCCCCAGTCCTGAGTCAGCTCATCTGCCTGCCCGCACTTGCTTTGCTTTCCCATTCTTTTTTCTTCCCCTAATTTTATTTAATAAGCTGACGGTGCTGATGCTGAATCAAGACAACTGGAAGCGCTGGATGGAGCCCGCAGTGGCTTTCAGCGAGGGGCCACGACACCATCGATGGTGGGGAAGGGCGAGACATCTCAGCCAGGACCCCACTTTGGGCAGCACTCTGCTCCTGTGGCGGTCACACCACGCAGGTGTCAGCCCCCTCAACCAGGAGATCATGCCTTGGCGACCTATGGAAGCCATGTGCTTGCCCAGAGCTGCTGAGCCCCGTTTTTCTGCACTGATGCAGCATCAGAGCATGCTTTTCCCATGCATCACTGTGCTTGAGCAAACACTGGGTGCGTCAGTGCTGGCAGCGGGGCAACCCTGGATGTGGACGGGGTTTGCCAGCAGCTGATGGTTTATCCCCTCCTTTGGGGATGACTGTGCTCCCCAGGAACAGCGGTCTTCACAGGTTTTGAGCCTGCAGGAGCCTCATGTGGGACCTGCCGGCTGTGCCATGTGGGCTGCAGCCTTCCCCAGAGGACCCTCTCTTGCACGGTGCTGCTGTGGCTGTAGTGGGAAGCCCCGGTGCTGCTTCTGCCCTGCTGCTCCTGTGCTTTGTAGGGTGTAGGAGGGGAAGGACCCCACAGAAGGTATTTAATGGATGTGTTGATGAAATGCCTCCAGACCACTGCATGTCCTCCCACAAGGTCTTGTCCTTCTCGTGCTCACCTCTATCTGCCCTCCGTTCTTCTCGGTGCCCTCTTGATTGATGAGCACGGGTGATGGAGAGTTGTCCTCTCTGGAGCTGGTGGTGTTGTGTACCCGGAGTGTGGTGGGACCCTCTCCAGCTCTCTCTGCCATGCTTCCCCACGCCTCCCCACATCCGTCCATGTAACTGGGCACCTGAGACCCCCACGCCATGCCTTGCTGCACCTGGACCACTGGCGTGCCTGCTGTCCCCATGCATGCAGAGCACATGCCCTGAGCTGGATGAAGGGAAAGCTTGCAAGGTATGACGGTTTCACTTACCGAGAGCCAGGGAGAGGTTGAATTATGCTGACGCATTTTAGTACCTAGCTAATTGTTGGCCACGCAAGAATTGGGGTAGAGGTGGGTTCTTGCAGAGACATTGTCCACCTAGACTATCTTTCCCTAGTCTCCCTACAGATGTCCCTTCCCACTCTTCACGTGTATGTGCATTAAATGAGGGTTCAACCTGGGGAATTCTAACTTTGCGTATGTTATGGGAGGGGACAGAGACCCAGGGAGGCTTCGAATAATCAAGGTGGCTGACAGGGTGCAGCTCAGCTCAAGTCTGCAGACAAAGCTTTCCCATATTAGCAACCCTAAAAAATACATGAAAAGCTGGACTGTTTGCTTGTTCATAGGGTGCAAGAGCTCCATGGCCATGAGGAAGAAGGGACAGGAGTTTTATGCAGCAGCAGCCAAAAGAGATTGTCCAGAAGAGACGAGGCCGAGGGCAGAGCACTCTGCAGCTCCAGGACTCTTGCTTAGAAATTGCAGAGCAAAGAGACTGGAGTATTTGTCTGTACTTCTCCACTGCATTTTTGCTCTACCAGAAAGTGGTGTTCTTCCTCCCTTTTTCTTTTTTTCCCCTGCCCTGCCTCTTTTTTAAAAGCGTCCTTGTGTCAATGGGAAGAGTAGGAAAGACACCTGCTACGAAGGGCAGCTCTGGACTCCTTCAAACATCTGCCGCTGCCTTGCAGGTGAGGAGAAAAATAGACCCACATCGGCAACCCCTGTTTGAGCGCAGTGTGCTTAATCTGAATTTTATGGCTTTGATAGCAGATTACGGTGCTGCTGTCACAAGCCCTTGCAGCCCCAGTCACGGTGGACACTGCGCATTTCAATACCTCCGCCACTAATCTTTCCCCCACTGCTCCCATTCCCTGGCTGCTAATTTCACGCAGGCACTTAAACATGATGGATAATTGTGTTCTGCTTATCAATGTTTAATTTAAGGGCTGTTCCATCTGACCTGGATGCCCTCTGCAAGAGCTGTGCCTCATTATTGATTTCATGGTCACACCTGTGACATTACCTGCTTTGTAGGAAGTAGACTTTGACATTCCTGTGAGGCTTTGGCAGCCAGAGCTAATTGTCAGAAGAATAATCGAGTCAGCAAAATCATTACAGGTGATCTGTGTGTTACCACTGTTTTATCTGCCTCTAATTAGGTGCAGGAGAGGTAACTCATTGCGGTAAGCATGCCGCACTAGCTTTGATGTCCACAAATAGAGCTAGATGAGCGCAGGAGGGAAGTTATTCATTAACAGCGGCGTTTCGGTGTGTCAGGGTCCTGTGCCAGCAGTGTCTCCTTTCCCGGTGTAACGGGGTGAGACGCAATCCTGCAGGCATCAGCGGGATGCAAAGTCTGAGATGCGTTTGGGCTGGACCCAATGCCAGGGCACGTGTGCAGTGGCTCTATACAGAGGTGGTGACGATGGAGGTGCCACGCTGCTGTTGTGCTGAGCGTGGAGCAGTGTTTCGTATGTGATAAAAGCAACTCAGGGAAGAAAGACAATTTATGGCCTTTGGAAGAAGGGGCAGGCCACTCATGAGAACTACAAAGATGTAGTGAGGCTGTGTAGGGAGAAAATTAGAAGGGCCAAAGCCCAACTAGAACTTAGTCTGGCTACTGCTGTTAAGGACAACAAAAAAATGTTTCTAGAAATACATTAACAATAAAAGGAGAACTAAGGAGAATCTCTGTCCTTTAGNAGCTGGACGACATGGACGGGGAGCAGAAGGATCACCTATAATCCAAGAGGAAATGGTGAGGGACCTGCTACACCACTTAGACCCACCTAAGTCTACGGGGCCAGATGGGATCCACCCAAGAGTACTGAGGGAGCTGGCGAAGGTGCTCACCAAGCCGCTCTCCATCACTTCTCAGCGGTCCCGGCTAACCGGGGAGGTCCCAGTTGACTGGAGGTTAGCAAATGTGACGCCCATCCACAAGGAGGGCCAGAAGGAGGATCTGGAGAACCACAGGCCTGTCAGTCTGACCTTGGTGCTGTGGAAGGTTATGGATCAGATCATTTTGAGTGCCATCATGCACCACATGCAGGACAAGCAGGCGATCAGGCCCAGTCAGCATGGGTTCATG
>RSEF01000031.1:66684696-66720969 GCA_003993805.1 Himantopus leucocephalus
CTTACAAGTCTTTTCCAATCTAGGAGATTCTGTGATTCTGTGATTTAGTTTCAACCTCTCCAAGCTCTGGAGGCTTGAAAAAAATCACCATGATAAAATCAAATGCCTATGTAAAACAATTTGAGCACGAGGATCTCTGCATTTCTCCTGGTCAGTGATGCTAAAATCCAACAAACTCTCATAACTTTTCCTGTTGATCTAACATGCCACGTTGTGGCGAAGGAACCTGCGCTCACAGGGGGTTTTGCCGGCTCGTGCGCTGGTTTGGGCCAACAGTATCTCTCAGTCGGCGGTCCCTGCCCTGTGGGGAGTTGGAGGAGCATCTAGAACAAGAGGTAACAGGTACAAACTTGACCATAGGAAGTTCCATCAAAACATGAGGAGGGACTCCTTTGCTGTGAGGGTGGCAGAGCAGTGGCACAGGCTGCCCAGAGAGGTGGGGGAGTCTCCCACTCTGGAGACATTCCAAACCCGCCTGGACGCCATCTTATGCAACTGCTGGAGGTGACCCTGCTCTGGCAGGGAGTGGGACTGGGTGAACTCCAGAGGTCCCTTCCAGCCCTGACCAGTCTGTGATTCTGTGAGCCAGGGCTCATCCTTTGGGCAGGGACTGGGGGGCAGCCCGTGGTCCCTTTCTCTTATGTGAGGTAAGCGCTCAGCTTTTCAGAGCTCAGTGTCTGCTCTGTGCCTCTGCCGGAGGGTCGGCCAGCAGGTCTGTGGGGGTCCCCTTGCTCCTGCCCGCCTCCGGAGGAGCTTCTTGGCAGGAAGGCGGAGGGAAGGGGTGATGGATGGGGCAGGTCCCTGCAGCAGAGCAGTGGCCTGAGCAGCGTGTGATGCTCACTGGGATGAGACAGCAGCGCCTATGTCCAGTTGCAGACCCGGCTGTGGTGTCCCAGGGTGGATGCTGCTATGCCCCTGCGTGCTCTTTGAAGGCAACTTGTTGTCCAATAAGTTATCTGCCCGAGGGTGCTGTGGGAGTCCAGGACACCACGGGTGGGCTCCAGGGTTCCCTCTGTGGAGAAGGACGGATCCTCGCCTCTGGGGTCACGGGAGCATCCCTTTCTCCTGAGCCCACAGCAGACAGTGATTTCCCCAATTCCCACTGCGTGCGGCAGCCCACGGGGATGGTGGCCGTCCCGGGGTCCCCACGCAGGAGGCAGGGTCCAGGCAGGTCCAGGATGTCTTGCCTGCAATACTGCTCGAGCTGCGCCGTCTGCACATCCCACCTTCGCTCCCTGCAGCAAGGTGTCCTGGTGGCACTGGGGGGTGCCAAGGGGGGACCCCAGACCCCTGGTCCAGGGGCAGAGGGAAGCAGGGGACACCCCACTGCCAGCTTTCTGTGGGGTTATTTCCATGGAAGACCTGTGGGTACTTGGATAAAAAACCGCCATGTTTCTGCAGTCTGAGTGCCACGTCAGGCTGTGTCTGCGAATCTGAGCCGCCTTCTGGCACCACAGCAAACTATATTTTAAACTGTCTCCACGTCTCAATGTCTTGTGTTTGTTCTTTTTGTTTAACTGGCTTTAATAAGAGATAAAAACAATGTCCGGCTTTGTATTTAGCTCCCTGCAAACCGTCAGCCCGTGCATTGTTATTTTCTGGAGGGTTTTCTGGGAAAGTGTCATTAAGATCAGTGTTATTTCACATTTCGCTGTTCCTGACTTTACAAATCTGAAGCTTTGGAGGAACTTGGGAATAGGGGCGAGCAGCCAGAGTTCAGGCGGGCGCTTTCCTCTCCCTGCAGAGCTCTGCTCTTCCCTTTCCCATCTCTCACTTTGTCGGAGCTTTGTGGCAGCTTATAGCGAAAGCGGAGCTGTGCCTGCCCTCCCTGCCCGGCTGGAAATCCCACGCTGGTCCTCGCAGAGCAGCGATGACAAATGCATGGCTGTGTTCGCGGGCGCTCAGGGAGATGTAAAAACTGTGTCCGCTCGTTGCGATGCTCACGTGGTGATTTGTTGGTTTGATTCCTCAGGTCGTGAGCTGGCAAGCACAACCCTCCCAGGATACCCTCCGCACGTCCCGCCTGCCGGACAGGGCAGCTACTCCGCTCCAGCGCTGACAGGAATGGTGCCTGGTGAGTCTTCAAAACGGGGAGGAAAAAAAAAAATAAAGGAAAAAGACAGCATTTCAGGAGGAAAGCGTGGTGCTCCGTGGATGCTCTGTGCCGTGGCGAGCACGAGGCAGAGGCCGCGGCGCTGGAGGGGAAGGGGAGGTGAGAGCGGTCCTGGGCGATGGGAGAGCGGACTTCCAGCATCGACTGTTTGCACTGGGCAGGCTGAAAGAGTCCCCGGCCTCCCTCCTGTGGAGCCTGGGGGTTGCTCCATTTTGGACCGTGCCAGGCTGTTCCTGCTTGACAGAGGTTTTGCCTGTTTTCTCCAAACACACTGTGCCCCCTTCGTGCTGTGTCCCAGAGGTTGCTGGCCCCCGGGAGCTGGACATGCCCTGACCTCAGCAAAACTGCACCCATCCAGCTGACCCTGAGGAACACAGACGTCCTCAGGACACTGCATTTCTGTAATGTCCTTTTGGACCCTCACAGTGAGAAATGCTGGGTGGCTTGAACCGGCCAGTGGCCAGCGCTTGCCTGTGTGGTCAGTGGGAGGGGAGGCTGCGCAGGCACCCAGGGCGGGCAGAGCAGGGTCCGCAGGCACGTAACGTCATCGGTGCCACCCTCCGTCGCTGCCGGCTGTGGATCTGCATGTGACTTACAGCAGGACGGCGCCATGGGCGTGCTGGCAGCGAGCAGTGGTGTGCGCACGGCAGTGAGAGCAGCGAGTTGTGCTCGCTCCTGCCTGAGCACCGGAGGTCCGATGATGCTGGAAATCGGTGCACTTATTTACCAGCTTGAAAGAACTGCCGGGACTCGTCCCCAGGCTCTGCTGCCTTTGGTCTGCACGTGGCAGACACTGCAGGCTGCGAGGGAAAGCGGTATTCTGAGGGCCGAATACGTATGTTAAAAGTCACAAATCTGTCCCCTGAGTACCATATGATTTGAAAAGTGGTGATAACCTGGAGATTCTCTTTCTTTTCCCTATTGCTTTCCAAGCCCATAAGGTCATTTGAGCCAGCTCTTTGGAGTCAGCAGGGTCAGGGAGTTCCTGAGAAAAAACCCCCAAAGTGGAATTTCATGTCTAATCACATGGCTCTGGGAGGTGGCGATTTAGAAAAAAATACTCGTAATAGGAGAGTGGGAGTTGGTGACAGGGATTTGATATCCAGGCTTTTTTGGTCTTAGTCTTTGTTACCAGCTTTGATTATGTCCTGCAAGTTGGGTTCTACCAGATCACTAAGGAGTTAAGAAAAAGTCAGCCATTTTACATGCGTATTAGAGTTTGAAACTCGCTACGGAAGTTAGATCATAGGTTGCATGGAAACCAATTTTTACCCATAAAATGTACTCTCTGAAAGAGCTGCTGTGAGGATACCAGACGCGTTTTGTGAGGAGTGAGGATAACAAGTGAACACCTGAAAGCGAGTCTTGTTTGAAAAGAGCGTGAGCTGTGGTCCTTGTTTCATGCCATTTCTCATGGACACACACACATATGCACACTGTTATTGGTACGTTTCTTGCCGTGGCACAGCCGACTGCTTACATCGGGTGAAGATTTGAACTTGCATCAACTCTTCAGCTCGACCGCAAGCCTTAAAGCGTGGGGAGCATCAGGCTCAGGTGGTGATGTCCGTGCTGCGGGGGAAGACGTCCTGCCCCACCAGTCCCCTCCTCTCCTGCCCGGTCCCTCTGGGGCTGGCTCTTTTCCGATGCCCTGAGCCCCTCCTCGCTCCAGGGGCATCCTGCTGAGGGCAGACATCTGAAAGTCTGGGTGCGTTGGATGCGTCATTCCTGGTGAATACAGAGATTTAGAGGCTTTCAGAAACCTTGTGGAAGTCTACCACCTTCTTTCAGAGCACCTTTCTCTGAAAATCTGACTGTGAGCCCCAGTTCTGAGGGGAACGCTTGCTCTCCTGTCTTTTTTGGGGTGCTGGGGAATCAATACGTCAGGCGTCACCGGCTGTTCAGGAGCAGCTGCCAGGGTGGCATGGCAAAACTGCAGGACATGGGGCTTGGCAGTGCTCAGCCAGAGGAGGTGCAGGGAGGGTTCGGTGATGTGGAGTCATCTGAGCTGATTTTCCCGGGCAATAGATTTTATTTTTAACTGCACATAGGCTTGTGTGACCTATTATATTGAATAACGGCACTGTTCCTCTCGCTGGTTCCTTTAATAACAACCTTCTGCTCCAGCTAGTGTGAAGGTCAGCTGCAATTCCTGTAGGTTCTCCTTCTCATTTAGGTCAGAATTTGCTAACTAGCATCCAAAATACCTTCTCAATCCTTCTTTGACTCCTGTCCTTTGCAGGACCAGTTTCAGAGCCTTGCTGGGGAGAGCACTTCAGTCCCCCAGGGTCTGACCCAGGACCAGGTGATGGGTCTGGTCTGGTGCTGTTGGCACACCCTGGCTTCTTCCAAAATGGCTGAATTGCCGTGCTGGAGCATGTTTGTCATACCAGGTCTCAGGGATTCGTTTCACAACCCACTGCTGTCTCGGCATAGTTTTCGGAGCCTCTGTTAGAAATGTGCTTGCTTGATAAGATTTTTAATTGTTAGCCATGAATTTCTGCTCATAATTAAGTAATTGTGTGAGTTAAGTGCTTAGAGACGTGGGAGAAATGTATACTTGATGAGACATAGGCCGTGTTTTGTTGCATGCTTGTTGCTGCTGCCATCGCTTGTGCTGCTGTCACTGAACCTGTCCCTTGCCGCGCTGCCGGTGTTGGTGCTGTGTCTGCCGGGGTCTATGTCATGCCGGCAGGGCAGGGGGGACCCTACGGCTCCCTGGCGTTCCCAAGCTGGAAGCTGGAAACGGAAGCTGTGTGGATTCAGCTGCTTGCTCTGTGCTTATCTCTCCTCCAGCTGCCCACATTCATCTGAGAAGGAGACGCTTCTTCCTCTGCTGGTCCGGGGTCCTTCTCTGACTCTTCCACAGGAACCTGTCCTCACAGCGTCTCCCTGCCTGGCACAAAAACCTGCTCCAGATCTCCTCCCTTCCCTCCCTGCAAAAGCAGGGACTTGTGTATCATTGGGGAATTCCCTTTTTTATGTGGCTCAGGGATGTCTGCTGTGGCCCAGGGAATGACTTAATCAAATACCTTTCTCTAAAGGAACCAAACAAGCAAACACGTGGCTTCAATTTCAGTCCAGAGCTTTATGAACCGAGGTCTGGCATCACTTGCGGCTCCCATGAACATGGTCCCTCTGTGAGTCATGGGCCTATCATGCTTCTCCTGCCCTTTGGTGGCTGTCACCCTGTCGAGGTGATGGGAGAGGAGCTCTCTGAGAGGCACTGCGGCTCCAGCAGACCGCAGTGCTCCGACCGCACAGGGCACAAGTGAAATGCTGCAGTGTGGATGGGCAGGCAGATAAATGGGACAACAACTGCTGGGTGGTGAAGCCACCATTGTTGGGTTAATGCCACACGCCAGCTGGATGGTGGCAGCACCTGTGGCACTGCAGGGTACAGCCAGGGGACTCCTGGTTATCTTCTTCATCCACAAACGGTAATGAGCACACTCCGTCAGGTTTTCAGATGATGCCAAACTGAGGAGTACCGTTGGTATGGTGCAGGGTAGGGCTGTGATGTGGAGGCACTGGGGCAGGCTGGGGGAGGAACGTGAAATCCAACCAGGGCAAACATAAAATCCTGCACCAGGGAAGGGAGCACTTCACAACAAAATGGGCTGCGGACCGGCTGGCCGCTGGAGGGTGTCGGGGGATGCGGGCCGGCGGGAGCAGTGTCCTGGCCAGCAGATGGAGGGAAGGGATGTTCCACCTCACCTGGCACTCAAGGACTCGCAATGGGAATAGTGCAGTTCTGGGGCCCCCAGCACAAAGAGGCAATGGGCATAAGTTGAAACAAGAAAGATGCAAACTGAGTATGAGGAAAAACTTTTCCCTCATGAGGAGGGTCCGGCAGTGGAAGAGGTCGCTCAGGGAGGTTGTGCAGTCTCCGTTCTTGAGGGATTTCAAGGCCGGGCTGGATGAAGCCCTGAGCATCCTGGTCTGGACTCGTTGCTGACCCTGCTGTGAGCAAGGTCTAGAGACCTCCCGAAGTCCCTTCCATCCTGAAATGCCCCATCACCCTGGGACTCAATGTTTTGATTATGGCACCGCTGAAAATGTGCTGCAGAATGAGAAATTCTTATGCTTCTGCCTGGTACTGTGAGCAGAGGTGGAGTCAATAAGCAGCTTGCCCAAAGTGGACACTTCTCTTCAATCCTCATCCTCTAGTGGCGTGTGCCTTGGACCGTGAGAGTTTATATCCCTTGTAAATGTTTATTTGGTCCAGTGCAGCTCTCTGTATGTTCTCGTTACATACTTAGAGGTTTCATCCAGTATTGATTCCTACTAGATTCGTGGTCTCAGCACCACCTCGGGGCGCAGGAACCCAGAGGTTAATAAGATGCTATAGGCAGAGATTATCTCCAATAATTTGGTATTATTGTTATTATTTGTTCACACTATGATTGTGCCCCTAATGTGCTGTCGCTTTAGGAACATGGCACAATGTTTTCCTGGCAGCCTTCCCTTTGTCTCCTGGGAAGAGCAGGCAGGAGGAAACTGCATCTTCTCCATCCCATCCAGTATTTGCAGCCCAGACCCTAGTGCCACCCAGCCTTGCATATGCGTTTCCAAAGAGGCAGTCCCAGGGCTGTTTGGCTCTTCTGATGGAGGTGGTGCTGTCTTCTGCTTGCAACTTCTGCTCTCTTTGCTCCCTTTTCTACCTCGTGTTTGCAGATTTAGGAGCGTGGCAGCAGTTAGTTGGGAGCATATTGCTGGGAAATGCAGTATTTGCCAAGATTTTACTCCGTGACCTGTGTGGGTGACCCAGAGCCTTTTTTGAGGTGGAGTGTTTGAAAGGGAGCGCAGCTGCTAGAGTGATGGTCTGCTGGCCATGGATAGCACATGGTTGCTGTCTTTCCCTCACCTGTGGGAGGCTGGACCTCCTCTCCAGCACCGATCCTCCTCCCGCCTGGCTCTGGTGCACCGCCAGCGGGGGCTGGTGTGGTGACGGGGACCGGCATGGTGACGGGGACCAGCGTTGCTTGACTGGGGTCTTCTCTTGGTCCTCTGTTGCTCCATCCACCACCAGCCTGTTTCCAGCTTTGGGCCACGTCTCTCTCCATGCATCAGTACTGGTGTCCGTGGGACTGCTCCTGGGACGTGTCTGAAGGTCTGTGTCCTCCCATGTGTGGGGAAGATGGTGGCCATCGGCAAGGAGAGGGGGGGGGAGACACGAGGAGGGATGCTCCTCCTGCAGCTGGCGTGCCTGCTCTGAGGACCGCCATCCCAGGAGCTGTGTCCCGTTCGGGTCCCTGCCGGGCTGGGGCAGGGGGCTGATGGCGGTTCCTACAGCTGGGACAGCAGGGGCCGGGCAGGGGCTTGGGCGAAGCATGTCTGTGTCCAGCATCAGCATCTGCTTGCCCTCACCGTCAGCCTCATGGTGCCACGGCTGAGCTGAAAAAGGTTATACTCAAGTAGCCACGATCGTTCACTGCAATGCTGACTTCAGTGCTTGTGTCAGAAGTGCTGGGACAGCAGCCCCTGCTGCCCACCGGGTTCTCTTTCCCCCGTCTTCCCTCTTTCCATCTCCGGGGAGTGACTCCCCCACCCCAGCACCCCTTCTGCCCTCCCGGGACTGTCATTCACCCCGTCCCCTCCTCTCCTGGCGGACCCTGCGCACCGGGTGACAGCAAAGGGTAGACTGTCCGGAATAGTGATGCTGAAAATATAGTCATTAATGGGACTCTTGAAACCCAGATGTCCTTTCTGAACACCGGTAATTTGTTTTTAATGAAAAACCATGCAGTGACCCTGAACAAATGAATTTCCTTTATATGGAGTCTATGTGCAATTACCCGACTAAAGGGACCTGAAAACAGTGACATTCAAAACTGGGCTTTGAAAAGAAAAGCATAAAAAATAGCAACGGTGTCATTAGCAATCTTTTATCCAGGAGAACACGCTAGTTCTAATGTGCAAAGCAGAAGGAGATGGTGCTGGGAAACAAGACGAGTAGTTTTCAGATGCGTTTTTTCCTTGTGGCTAGCAGATATTAATGCGGCGGAGAAGGGAGATTGTGTGACGTCTCGCTGCGGGGGGTTTCTCCCAGCAGAGCCTGCGAGGGACGGCACCGTCCCTCCGCCCGCGGGGACCCAGCCTGTGGCAAGGGGTGCAGGGAGCAGGAAGGCGGTGGGGTTCGGACACAGCCGTTGGGACATGGGAGCTCCAGAATAAAGCCTGTGGGGATTGGTGGGGTTTGGTTGTGTCCCCCCCAGCACGCTGAAGGCCTTATTCATCGTTATTTTCATGAGTCTATGTTATTTGTGCTGGCGCAGCCTTCACCAGAATCTCCTGATAGTGTTTTGTGATCTGACATGCAGCACTAAATATTTGAAAGCGAGCTGGGTTAAAAACAGGGGCAGAAAAAGCAAATTGCAGTGTGTGGGATGACAGAGGGCATCGGTGGCAGAGCCTGGTCTGAGTCCTCTGATGTACAGCATAAGGCTGGAAGAGCTTGGTTGCTTGGGCAGTGGTGCTGTTGTGGCCTGTGAAAGGAAAATCGGGCTCTTTATCCTAGGAAGACCTAAAGCAAATGAGGACTAAACCTTAACATTTCTTTGGTGAAGGGGAATATTTGCAGGTTGCCTCCTTGGAGCCTGGAGGTGACTCCTGAGTCCATTTGCCGTCTGCTCCATGCTGCTGTTACAGCGGGGAAGAGTATCTCTGCTCGCATTATGGGCACTTTTTTTTTTTTTTCTGTGCTGGTATCGCCAATTTTTGCAGCTTATGTAGCTCAAACCCAACCATCACCCAGAGCACCCCAAAACCACCTTCACCCCCAGTTGTGCACAGAAGCACCCACAGGTTCCACCGCCAGAGCCAGAAGACCTGCTGCCAAAGGACAGAAGTATTGACATTTGGCATTTTCTGGTTAAGCAAATTCACTGTTTTTCCCCCAGTCTAGGGCTGCTCCACAAAGGTGCCTCCCCACCCTTCTGTAATCCTGGAAGACAAATCCCGGAGAAGTTTCATCACGTATGATGGAGCAAGTGATGTGCTGTCACAAATATCTTGGGGCAATACCAGATTGCAAATCAACTGACAAATGATTCCCTTAATTAATAACGAAGCAGTTAAGTAAATGGTATGCGTTTATCTGCTGCTCCTGTCCATTTGGAATGAGGGGCTGCCAGGATCTTGGAAGCCTGGAGAAACGTTTTGGTGTTCATCTCTCAGGAATGTAATTACCGCAGCTTGCAGAAGAATATAGACAAAATTTATATTGTTTTCAATATGATGTTGTCAGATTTTATTTCATTAAATTGATTTAGAAATTACACTGGAGAGGGCAAGAAGGTGAAATGTTGGGAAGCCAAGAGCCTCTGGATCTGCTCTTCCCAAACCCGCCTTCCTCTTACAGACCCGATCCTCAACTGGGGTCAATTAGTCCCGACCCGCGACCGCCGAGGCTCTCCGCGGCTTGGCGCCAGCTGAGGATGCGGTCCCAAGTGTCCCACGTGCAGGGGAACTGGTCCCGTCTGTGCAGTGGGCTCCCTCTGCTCCGGACGTAATTTCTGCCTCCTCCCGTCGCGCTGAGACGCTGTGCATATCTAAACATAAGTAAGCAAGGCAAAGTGTGTATAAACAAAAGGGTCTGTACTTAGGAGTGAGGAGGAGGAGAGAAAACATATTGTATTGCTCCACTCTTTGGAAATTTCTATGCATTTGTAATAACAAAATTACCATAATTTGCTCGTTAACGCAGCTAGATCAGTCAAGCATTGTTCCAAACATGCAGAGGCTGCTTCTCGCTCTAGGTCTGCCAGTGAGTTAAGCACGGTGGAAATTAGCATGCAAATAGCCCTAATTCGGCGGCCGAGCTGTCAGATCCGCACTCAGCCGCTTGTTCCCTTTGAAATCCCTGACAGGAGCGGCTCAGGCAATCCCACCCTCAAGTAGATCCAGCCAGAAGAGGTACCAAGGGGGCACCTCCTGAGTGACAGTTTGGCTACCTTCAGTCAAATCAATCAGTTGCGTCAGCCGGCAGCGGCGCGCAGCGATGCTGGAGTCTGCAGGGTGTGGGGGGGACCGTTTCCAGCCAGACCTCGATGCCGAAACCGGCCCTTCCGCACCCCAGGACAGTGTCAGGGCTTGGGGCTCCGGCAGCTGAGTGATGCTGCCCATGGGATGGGGCAGCGCTCTGTTCGGGTAGTGATTTTCAAGTTAAGCCTCTGTTCGCGGCAAAAAGTGTCGCTGCTGGGGGTGTCCAGTGCTGAGGGATGGACGCCAGGGTCTGCGGTCATTTCTTCTGGAGCCCTTCCCGGGGGTCCTGGCTTGGCTGCGGCTGCAGAGCTCACGGCACACCATGGCAGACTATGCTGCGCTGGGCAAATCAGCGCGGGGTCGGCATCGGAGGGATGCTGCCTGTGGCACTGCGGCCGCCCCTGCGGATGGGGAGGAGAGGGCTGGAGGCGCCCAGCTGATGGCGTGGGGGCTCTGTCCGGCATCTTGGGGGGAACTGCGGGACACCTCCATCTCCCGTCTCCGTGCAGCGTGTGGGGTACCCACAGGGAGACACTGGTGGCAGCTGAAAGCAGAGGCTGTTCCCTGGTGGCGGTTCTTTCAGTGTTACAGGTCTGACACGCTGCTGCCTTTAAGCAATACCACTGATTAGGAAAGCAGCAATTTAAAATGCCTTTGGTTGCTGTTGTTGGATTTTTATGTTACCAAACATTTTTCTGTCCCCTGCAAGCCACTTGTTTTTGGGCTCCATTGTGCTGGCAGCTATGACAAACACAAGCCTCTGCCCGAAAATACCTGGAGCCAGAAATTTAAAGATGAGGTGCTTGCAGACGAAATATATCAGAAGCTCTCCCTGTGCTCATTAATTTCATTAGCCCTGTAGGACCTGTCATCGGTCGCTGCCTAGCCGGCAGAGCTGGCCCTGCACAGGGTCCGTTCCCCCCCCGGGCACTGAGGACATCCCCTGCGTGGGGGCTGCAGGGTGCACTGCCGTCCTCCTCCAGGAAGGCAGGAACAGCTTTACAAAGGGCTTCCTAACAGATCCTTGTTTGCCCAGCTCTCAGCACCAGCGGTGACAGTGGCTCCCCGGGCGATGTGCCCCGGACGTGCCGGCGGTGAGAGCTCAGTGTCCAGCTGGGATGTGGCATGCCGGGGGCGAGGGGTGCTGCTGCTGCACCCTCTGCCCTCCGCGCATCCGTCCCCTCCTGTTGTCTCTGTTTTCATCATTATTGACGGCTGTCTGTTGGTAGAAACGCGGTAAGAAAAAGCAAACTGTAATTAGGAAGCCATGAGGTCTAAATGAGTTCTGATTTTGGAAAGTTGTGGTTTGGGTTGGTGAAGCAGAGCACGGCAAAGCCAGTTAAGGTGCCCGGTGTCCTGAGCCGTGCACAGGCATTGTCTCTGAGGAGGGAAAGCGTGACTGGAGCTGACCCGGAGCGTCTTGTGCTTGCAGGGCTGAACTCAACCCTGTTGCTCATGATGAGGGTCCTCAGACCAGAGTAACAGCCACATGAGAGCACACAAAATACTTCATCCTTTCAGAGAATTCAGCCTTTTTATGGTTGTGACTCCTTGTATTATGTCAGTACTCAGAGTTTAAAAAAACTGGAGGTTACAAAAGCATCATGGTTCGGAACAGCTCATTGCCGGCACTTTGGGCGCCATGGTGTGCCCGGCATCTGTCACAATGGTCACTGACCACAGGATGGCCTGTGCAGAGGTTTTGGGGCGGTTTGCATCCATTCTCCTGCAGGTCGTTACTTCTGAATTCAGTATTTTTACCACTTGCTGGACTTGTTTTCCGAGACACTATCCTTGATTTCTGTGTGGTGGTGGATGGAGGGAGTTTTCTTGCAGTTAGGACTGTTTGAACATAGAACATCTGCCCTGCCGTAAAGTCCAAGACTCAGAACTGATGTCTGTGGCACAAATTGAAATTAAATGTTTTGAGAAATAAGTGTTCTTTTTCCAGGAGTTTCAGGACACCTTGAGGCTTTATCAAAGCCAGTGAAAATGCCAAGACACTAGCGTAGATTGCAGTGCGGTACGGTGGAATGCAGTGTGATCAGTGCATAGAAACAAAATAGGGTAATGGAAAGAAAACCAAACTCAGTGAAAAAGGGGAGGGAAGGGACAGCCTTGATGGGGAAGTGAGAAGCCTCCAGAAGGAAGGATGCATTCACTTATTTCTAGCAGCAAACACGGCACTGGGGCACTTTGGTTGCAAATAAGTCCTCTGTCCCCTATGACCGCGGCAGATTTGGGATGGGGCTCTGCACTGACTGCAGAGTAAGCTGGGAAATTTAAATGTAACCCCCTTAATTCCTACATAAAAAGACTAAACCCAGCACTCTGGTCCTGACTCGATGTCTGTTTAGCAGCAGATGCACCAAATCCTGTCAGTCTTGGGTAGCAGCAGCAAAGGCTGCTTTGACACACAGAAGCTTTGCTGCAGAATGGGTCACTTCCAGGCACGTGCGGATGCTTCACGGACATGGAGAGGTGTGTGTGCTGTGGTCCCTCGTGGGCAGAGCAGTGCCCGGGTGGGAGCGGGGCTGCGTTGTGGGAGGCACTGGGCACGGGGTGACGATGCTGCCCCATCTTCTCTTCCTCCTGCCATCCTCCTTCAGCGTGAAGGAGCCGCCTCAGCCTGGGCTGTCTGGTCTTCGATCTTGCACGTTTGCTGAGGTCCAGAAAGGTAATGCCAGCCCTCGGCGTGGTCCCGTGGAGGTTTGCCCTGGCGGTTGGGACGTGTGGGGAGCTGCAGGTGCTGCCAGGGGGATGTGCCACGGTGGCCTCGTGCATCATCCCGCTACGGCTGGGTCGAGGCACCCCGTCCATCCTCCCTTCCCCTCATGCTCGGCACAGTTTCTGGCTGGCTCAGCTGGGTCAGGCCGGAGTCAGCGGCTGCAGACATTGCTTGGGAATGGCTTTGGCTACAAAACGTTTGCCGGCAGAGCGGCCATCCGGCCAGAGGACCGAGCTGCTGCGTGCCCAGAGGTTGACCTGAGATTGGCTGACATGTTTTTTCTCTGCATTAAAAGGATGACTGTAACGTGGATGTGGTGTAAAACCAAAGCAGTGCTGTGAAAATCAAGTGAGAAATTATCTGTCTTCTGTCACTCAGGCATTCATTTGCATTGTGTTTGGTGTCAGAAAGAAAAACTGACATCTCTGCTGGGGCTGTGTCTCTGTATTTCAGAGCTCACACGAGCTCCCGGCAATGACAGAAGGAACCAGAGGGGGAAAGCAGACCCTGCTGATGTGGTAAAGCCGTGGTCCAGGGGTGGCCGAAGCCAGGAGCCCGGCTGAAAACCTTGCAGGCAGAAGGGCTAAGATGCTGAGGGTTTGAGCAGCTCAGATGGGAGCCCTCATCCACACGTGGAGGTTTACATGGGGCTTTTCCGTCCATCGAAGGTGCTGCCATGGGCAGGACCCGGCCGTCGCCTGGCGTAGCCAGAGCCGCTGGCCCCGTCCCAGCCGGGCTGCGGGTGGCCCCCGGCGTGGTCCGACCGATGTGGTTGCTGATGATGGGGATGCCTGAGAAGACGCTGGTGTGGGAAGATGCTCCCTGGGCCGTGCAGATACTTTCCTGCCCCCATTCACACATGCGTTTGCAGATAATTGCGGACTGCTGCCATGCCAGCAGCAACATACCTTCATCAAGCTACCAAAACACTTAATTTCCAGACTTCACAGTTTCCACACTGTAGCTACGTTATTACGGCTCATAACATTATATCTGCTTCTGCTACTAGCTAAATTACTTGTGTAATTCCTGGAAGTAACTACACATTACATTATCATTATGAAGGCTGAAGTTATAAAAACAAGGCTAAAGTCAGGACAAAGCATGGAGTGGCGTATTCTCATCTGAAACAAACGCAACATTTCCATTACATAGTTTCGAGGATTTTATCCCACAAGATACTTCTTGGCACTTTTTTGCCCCAGTTTGGGATGAAACGGTATTGTAAAGCTCGACATTTTCTGCGATATGGAAGTTTTCCTTTTCATCCCGGCTGCGCTACTGGCCAGTCAGTCCAGAGCACAGAAGGTGACACCGTTCCTGCCCCCATATGCCGCCGGGCTGGGGACCCTGGGCGCAAGGGCAGGGACGCCCTGCGTGGACAGAGGGCGCTCGATGCCCCTCGTCCTCTCCTGCCCCTCGCCTTGGCTGGTCGTGGGGCGGGACGGCGCTTTGCGGAAGTCGCAGACAGCCCCACAGACTGGTCTTGGCGAGAGACGTGAGCTGGTCCGGGGCAAGCGGCAGCGGCAACCAGCACACAGCGGCACCACGTTCCCAGCACTGCGTCCAGCAGCGCTGGTGCTGAGGCACCGCACGTGGCTCGCGTGGCTCGCTGGGCTTGGTATGGCCGGCCGTGCGGCTTGTGGGTGCTGGGGGTCTGCCCGGCGTCCCGAGGGGCTGCGTGCCGGGGGGTGGCAGATGACTTCGCGGGGAGGGAAGGAGCAAATTCCTCATCGTCATTAATTGCAATGCCATCTTCTATGCAGATGAATTGGGCAGTTGTCCTCCTGGTACAGGGAGATAAATCTCTCCTAATGCAGTTCCAATATGGTTGCTCCGTGGCACCACCTACCTTTGTTGTATTAAAGTTAAACACCTTTGTGTACAAAAGTTTAAAGTGCATAGCTAAAACCTGTGTGCTTGCAGTAATTGCAGGTGTAAATCTTTTTGTCATCCTGCAAAGACTAGGTGAGGTATTTCATAAATATGTCAGAAGCGGCATTAAAATTTTATGGCAGGCAGCACGGGTCGAGAATAGTACAGTGACTTCACAGCAAGGTACGTCCACCTTAACCCACAACTCATTAGTCATTGATGGGATTTCTGTGCCTTGTAGCTTCTTGGAAATGAGGTAGTGTTACACAAATCCGTGTGTTACTGTTTTCTTAAACTATGACAACCTACTCAGAACCATTAAAAATAAAATCATACATCTTTAAGCAGGTGCTAGTTAATGTAAAGATAAAATAAGGGGGAAATACTGTCCAATCTGTATGATCGTAAAATTATATACAGCCTTCATTAGAAGTTAATTGGCGGCCTTGATGGGACTGGGAACTTTGGAGAGATGTTGTCTGGATGTGACCAAGTGCCTCCCAGCCACACCTGCAATGGACTTCTCCCTGGCTGACGCGCAGGAAAAATTAGCCAGCGTGCGGGCCAATTTCATTTTGAAATCACACGCGTGAAGGTTCGGTTGATGGTTGCGCCTAGACTGTTCACTGAAGGGTTAGTCAATGACTACAGGACATGACAGACATGAGCGGGATGTGCTTTTGGCGAGTGTAAGTGTAGTGTTGGAAGGGGTCATTGATGATGATAACAGATCTGTTGATCCGCTGGATTCTTACAAGGGATTTACCGGCCTGTTTTTCCCTACGTGTGTAAAGAGCGTGCATGGTCCTGCGGGTGCTGGCGGGTCCCTCTGTTGGTGCATGTCTGTCTGTGTGCACAGGCTGTGTTTCGGCACATGCACCCTGGCTGCTGCTGGCGCTGCGGTCCCCGACGTCCCGGGAAAACACATCCTGAGCTCCGCGCTACCCTTGCCGGTGGGTCCCTGCGCGCATCCCCAGCTGCTGAGAGAGCAGAACTCCTGCCCCTGCTCGAGGATGGATCTTTCCCCTGGCATCACTCTGCCCGTCCCAGCGGGTTGCTGTGGTGGTGGATGTAGGTCATGGAACATGAAGGATGCAGTCAGCGTTTTGGGGTTCTAGCCAGGAGGTTGTTCCTCACACTTTTAGGAGAGAAATAAGCTCTAACAAGCAAAAGGGATTTCAGTGTTTGTTTGGGTTTGTTCGAGGATGGTGTTGCAGGTGCCGCGCCGCAGAAGTGGAGTGCTGCTCACGCTGCTGGCCACGGCAATTAACAGTTACCACCGCATTTCCTGGCTGTTCTTTCAACGAGCGGTACAGGCGCTGTCTAATTAATTGTATGGCATTAAGAGCACTGCCTGGGATCCTGCGAGTGCCTGTACACTCATGATCGGGTGGGCTGTTGCAGTACGCCACAGCTCCAAGGGCTCTGTCTTGGCTAGAGTGGGATGAAATTTTTTGGCATAGTTTTATCGTAGTGTGTTTGAACAACACAGGCAGAGGGCTTAGTGCTCTAAGAACTCGCTGTTTGTCAGGGTTTCTTTTAATTTAAAATCAAGAAGTGAAGATTTTGTTCTGTGTAAGGAAAATTTTACTTGAAAATCATTTTTGTGGGGGCTGTTCTTTTGCTGAAATCTTTCACTTTCAATTCCATCCTCAAAAAAAAAGGGGGGGGGGAATATTAATTGTACAGAAAACATTTTCCCTTTTCCATTTATTAATGCTTTATTCACTCCTATCCTGTGAGAACAGATAAATTGCTGGTTACCGCGCCAGGTAAGCGAGGGTCTGCAGACCGGGAGCAGCTTCACATTTTGATGCAGAGGATCTCGGGCGTTTTGAAAAGCAGCTTCCTTTTTTTTTCAAAACCGGTCATTGCAGACGTTTTCCAAAACGGCATTTTTCTGTCACCTTGGGAAACGTTTCTTTTTTACTAAAGCTCCTTCCAGCCACAAACCATGCTGTCCCTGGCGCTGTGCGAGCTCAGGGGGGTGCGTGATGCTGAGCCTTCTCCTGCCCTGCTGGCATCCTCTGGCAGGACACCCTGCTCCGGGCTGGAGTGAATTCCTCAGGGACTCCTGCCAGTCCTCGAGGGCTCGGCCGCTGTCCCGGAGGCAGGCAGCGAGCTCCAGCTGTGGGTAGGTGTTATGGTTTGAGGAACCCACACAATTTATTGTCGTTTAGACAATTTTTCTCTCACCCGATGACCCCTCCCCACCCAGGAAGGGGTATTGGGGAAAAAATGAGGAAACCTGGGAGTTGAAATATAAACAGATTTAATGGAATAAGACTAAATAGTTAACATTAATAACACTAAAGAACCAATATAAAATACACAAGGATTATCCTCAGCCCATTCTATCTGTAGAAGCTGTGCAGTCCCAACAGGGACAGCAAATGCGGGACCCTGCGAGCGCTGTGGCTTCGGGAGGAAGGGAAGGGCTGAGGGTGCCAGCACCAGGGCAAGGAATTCTCATGGTGGCAGCCATCAAGGGAGAGAGAGAACTCCTCATCAAACTTTCTACTTTACATTGAAAGTGACATTCATGGTATGAAATAACTCTGTTGGCCAGCTTGGGTCAAGTGCCCGGGTCTCGCTCCTCCTTGTCCTCGCACCTGGACAGCTCAAAAAACACTGAGACCTTGAAGCCCACATGCCATAGCTGGCTGTAAAGTAAATATTTTCACAAATTCAGACACTACAGTCTTCTAAAAGTGCAGTTTTCCCAAGCATTAGAAGAGAAATTAGTCCTGTGTCACTCAAACCAGGACAGCAGGTCTTGGGGGAGCAGCAAGAGCATGGCGCCTGGTCCCTGCCTGGTCCCAGCGCTGCTCACTGCGGCTGTACATCTCTTTGGGGTGGCACAGCCGTCGCTCGCGGGAGCCGGGCACAAGGGCGGCATCGTGTATGGCCCCCACCCTGGCTGCCCGACCCTTCCAGAGGGGTCTCACTGTGGCAGCCATCGCCCTCATGTCTTGGACCCCTGGCGTCGTTTCTGATAGCCCAATCTTGAGAAAATTTGCCAAGGCTGGCCTTCAAAGACTGGCCGAGGAATCCTGGTTGCTTGTCCCGGGGTTTTTAGCTGGTTATCACCTGGGGTATTTCCACTGAGATGAATTGGGTAGAATATGACGGGCTTTTGGTATATATAGTGTATTTTTCCTGCTTGGCTTCTTCCCAGGGGAACACTGTTTCTGAAATACATTTTGTTTCAGTAGGGCTGTACTTTGGTAATTTTTCCCTTTTTTGTGCTTCTGTTTTTTGTAGTGCCTGGACTGCTCAGTCTAGAGCAGGCAGATTAATGGCCAAGTGTGCTTGGTCGGCGGAGTAGAAGGCAGAGTTATCAGCGTCCTTCCTCCTGTGGGACTCCTGTCGACAAAGAAAACATGAGTGACCAGGAAAAGACCTGGCAGATTACTGGTGGTCAACCCATGGCATGCCCTGGGTTCCTAGTCCCCCAGGTTAAATGCAGCTGATATTTAATGATTAGAGCAGTATAAACCATAGAATTGTAGAATTACAGAATGGTTTGGGTTGGAAAGGACCTTAAAGACCATCTAGTTCCAACCCTGTGCCATGGGCAGGGACACCTCCCATTAGATCAGGTTAATCCCTGATCCTGTTGGTTGTTAATGAATGTTAACATTGGAAGAAAGTCCAAGGCTCAATCACAACAAAAAAATGACAATAAAAATTACTTTGGACTTCACTTCAAAGATACCCTTTTTTTTCCAGTTGAGGTTTTTGGATTTTTTTTTTTTTAAGCCTCACTGAACTGAATTCAAAGACTTAACACCTCTCCAAATTTAAAAGAAAAAGATTTGTTTGGAAAGCATCCGATTTTTTTAAAAAAATTAAAATCCAGGGCTCTTTTTAACTGAAGGATTTTGTCAAAATTGTCACAAATTTGCAAAAGTATGTTAGTGATGTGAAACTACTTTCTTGTGTGAAAGTAAGTTTTAACTGAAAGGTGTTTCTCAGCTCCACCATACATGGAGAAAACTTCTAAGAGGGCGAGTTTTGGGAGTCCTGGGGGCTGCAGCTTTCCAGGCAGGGCTGCGGATCTCTTGCCCTGAGCCATGACAGTGGCTTGGCGCGCAGAGGCAGATCCGCTTTACGAAGGGGAAAATACGCCGTTGTTCTCTGCAGAGAGGCGAGACCTTTTTTCCTTCTTTTCTAGGGTCTCTCGCACTTGTTTGTCCCATTGGCTTTATGTGGGATGCTGCCCGTGGATGCTGGATCATGAAGCAATCTCTCGGGTGGCATTGGCATATGGTGGGAAGCAACTTCTCCTGCTGTCCCTTGGTTTATTTCCACCTCCAGTGCAGGTGATGCTTGGACCTATTGCATGTGTCACTTTTGTGTAATGATTTCATTTGGATAGCCATCGTTTCACAGTGTCAGTCGGCAATACGCAGGTGGTCTGGGTGCGTTCGCGTGGCTTGGTGCAGTGTTTAGCCCTGCTCCCCATGCAGTCAAGCATGTCTTAGCTACCAGGGTAATGATTGTTATTGGAATTCGCTGCAGAAATTTATGATCCATGTGATTACTTCCACAAAAGACAACAATAGAAAACAAATAAAAGTAATGAGGAAGTTAATTTTAAAAAGTTACAGTAAGGTCCTTTGCTGTAAGTGTAAGGTAGAGACACCTGTAGCCCCTGCCAGGAGGTCAGGCTGGAGGGGGAGAGGGGTTCGCCCGCAGGAGCCCAACTTAGGGACAAGTACAGCAGATTATATTTAAACTTATCCAGGACCACAGTGAGGAATGGGCAAGGTGTTGCTGTGGTAGGACAGGGTAATGGCTTCAGACTGGGAGAGGGGAGATTTAGAATAGATATTAGGGAGAAATTTTTCACTGTGGGGGTGGTGAGCCCCTGGCACAGGTTGCCCCGAGAAGCTGTGGCTGCCCCATCCCTGGAGGTGTTCAAGGCCAGGTTGGACGGGGCTTGAAGCAACCTGGGCTGGTGGGGGGTGTCCCTGCCCAGGGCAGGGGGGTGGGACTAGATGTTCTTTAAGGTCTCTTCCAACCTAAACCATTCTATGATTCTTGGCCAGGATTCTCATTTTTGTCCCACAACATCCCTTGCCTGTCCCTCATGCCATTGCATTTACTGAACACCATGGTTTGTTTTAATTTTCTGCCAAAGGGAGGGGCTAGATAAGATACTGTCCTAAACCTGGAGCTTGGATGACAAAAGGACCCAGCTAATGGGAACTGGTGGAGAAACCTGGTGGCTGGGATGAGTCCAGCAGGACAGATGGCACAGCCACGGAGTTGTGGTCACTCTCCACGTTGGCTCCAGCCAGTGCTCCCCAGGAGCTGCTGCAGGGTTGTTGCAGGGAGGAAGGCACGTTCTATCACCTGCGTGTTCTATCAGCTGTGTGTTGTATTACCTGCAGCCATCATACAGACACAACTGCTCATCCCCATGGTCCTGATGGCTTCTCCCCATCCTAACCACAAGTGCAAAAGACTGATATCTGAGAAAATGCAGTGAAAAGTGTCCAAACATACGTCCACATTCACCCAACTGGCTCTGGTGGAGCTGTGCTGCCTCTAGAGCTTCTGATTCATGGGGTCTTCTGAGACCCTTGGGCCCAGAGCAACATTTTGAACTTAGAAGTGACGTATTAAACTTCTTTGTTGAGTATTTGTTCAGATTTTGGGTTTCAGTCCAAAGGTGCAAGCAGCTGGGTAACAAGCATGTTCCATGTTTGACTAGGCTGCTGGTTTCTGCTGCTGTTAAGTGCCACACAGTCCTGAGAAGACAAGGCTAAAAGACACGTTCATCACTATTGTGCTGCATAGTGGGACCGCAGCCGGGTGCTCTGCACGGTGAACCAGTGGCCGAGCAGCGACAGTGGCCAGGGGTTTGGAGCAGGGGCTCAGGGGTGATGTGAAATCTCCACCGTGGGAGATTGCCACACCTTGGCTGGACATGGCCAATGTCAAAGCTGGCCGTGCTCTGAGCATGGGTTTGGAGCAGGTAACCTGCAAAGGCCCCATCCAACCTACATTACCCTGTGGTTACAGCATCCACGTTTAAAAAAAAAAAAAATCAGATGGCAAGTAATTTGCATCCCCCTCCCACCTGCCAAGATCCAAAGCTGGCTGAGGTGGACCCTGGGTCTGTCCCACTGCGCAGCCAGCCGTCCCACTTTGGCCCCCCAGTCATCCCACTGACTTCGGCTTTTCACGGCAACATTCTGCTGCCCCTTCTGCCCCATCCTTCTGCCTTCTGGCAGGAGAGGAGGGTTTCCAGCACCCTCCTGCCCTGAGTCCAGCACCAGCGCACAGCAGTGCCTGCGTCCTCCCCCGTCCTCTGCAGGGGCAGTTCTTTGAAGCCATGGCGGTTTGAAAGACACCATGAAACCTCTTTCTTCATCTCTTCATTCTCAAGGGTTTTTTTAAGCTCACGCTTTTCAGTTTTTCTGCACATCACAAAGGAAACTTCCAGGGAGCTTACCTTAAAATTGATCAGACTGGTAAACATGAGTTGATAATCTCCAGAGAAAACACTGCAGAACGGATAACGCTGTTGTGCCTGCAGCTTCGGGTCCATCCACCACCTCCAGACGCCGTTCGCAGCTGCCCCTGGGGCTCACCCCGTGGGAAGGGGGCTGCGCCTCTCCCCCACTGTCTCAGGGTGGAGGGCATCTCCCAGGGCTTGCCATCACCTTGTAGCAACATTACTGGGAATAATTCTCCCCTCCTCCCCTGCACCTCTGCCTCTGGTTGCGATGGGGGTCTCCCCCTTTTGGGCTACAGCCGCGTAAAGCACTGTGGCAGCGTGGGGTCAGGTCTGTGGCGAGCGGTGGGCTGACTCTGGCAGAAGCCCTTGGTTTGGTGTCTTTGTGTCTCGGTGATGCCAGACTTACTGAGGAGGGAGCTCAGCGCTTCACCCCTTCCTCACGGTGCGCGGGCAGGCACCCTGCACATGTGTGTGCCGCGCCGCACGTGTGCGCATCCCCGGGTAGCCGATTCGTTGTGTTTTCGAGTGGGTTGAGGGCTGGCCGCTGAGCAGTGCTGTCAAGAAGTGTAGCTGATGGACCTCGGAATATGTGGTGGAAATCACGAGGCACTGGTGCAGCACTCGTTCGTCTGGCTTAGTTTCACCGATGGCTGTGCCATTTGTCTGCCGAGGTGCTGCGATGGTGGCCACGGGGCTTGAGGCTTTCTCCCTGACTTCTCCTTTTTCCCATCCCCTCTCATGTATGTCTTTTCTCTCGTTTTCCTTCCTGCCCCCCCTTCTCTCTCTCTCTCTCTCTCTCTCTTTTTTTTTCCTTCCTGCAAGGCTGATGGATATGCAGAGTATGTTAAGAAGCAAGCAATACTGTCACTGAGCTGATGGTGCTCAGTGACTCCTCGAGCTCCTGGCTGGTCTGTACTGCAGGAGCCTGACACCCTGACCACTGAGGCATAAAAAACAGAGAATTGGAAGCCTCAGCCTGACAGGCACCGGAGCATCCCCCAGAGAGGGTCCACGATGTGTGTCTGCGTGTGAGTGTGGGGAGGAGGGCAGTGGGGGCGGTGGGGGAGGAGAGCGAGGCAAGGAGAGGATGGAACAATGAAATGTCAGCCCATTCCCACCCGCAGCCCTGCCGCAGCGCTGACGAGCGGTTAGGAAGCACGGTCACCTGCCCGGCGGCGTGCGCAGCGTTGGGCACAGCACAGACTGGGTCCGTGCGGCCTCGGGGGTGCGAAGGAGCAGGAGGGAGCATGGTGGGAGAGCTGAAAATGAGGAGTCGTCCTGTCCTCAGATGGGTGCGCCTGCCCTCCCTCGGGATGCGGCGCCTCGCCAAGGTGAAGACTGGGGTGCCTCTGGCGCACGGAGGAGTTGGGCAGGGTCCTCTGCACACCCTGCGCAAACAGCCCGCCACAGGGACAGGGGTCTGTCCTGCTGTCCTGCCCGCCCTGTCCCTCTGTCTGTGCACCCTGCAGCTCCCGGGGATGACACGACAGCAGGACGTGCTCCCACCGGCTTACATGCGTTGTGTCACTCAGGTGGCACAGCTGTGTCCTGCCACTAAAACGGGGCTGAATCTCTGCATTTCTGGCTGCCCTGTGGAAAGGAAGAAGCGGAGCCCCTGGGGAAGGTGGTTTCCCAGCCCCTCCCCATAGAAGAGGCACCCATGGGGTGAAGGGGGTTTTTGCGTGGCGCAGACGGGAAGGAGGACCTGGCCATGAGCCTCCAAGGGCTGGGAAGGGTCATGTCACTCGCCCGTGAAGTTACCAGCCAGTTCTCTGCCTGCGTGCTTCGCACGTTTGGGCAAACACCAGTCAGGCAGAGCCGGGTTAGAGATTTGGTGGAAGCCAAGGGGATTTGGGAATAGGGGGCAAGCGGGGAGGGCTCTGGTTGAGCAGAGAGCCTCAGGTGCAGCAGTGGGGAGGCAGAAGAAGGGACCAGAGAGGAGCCACCATGTCCTGCCGGAGGGAGCTTGTTCCCTGGCTGGTGGAAGGCAATGGGACCTTTGTCAGTGGCCCTGGTGCCGCGGGTGGCTCCTGACATCACTTATGGCTTTGCTCTTTTAGAGTGGGCACTGTGATGGAGGTAACCTTCAGGCTCTGAAGTCATCTGTCGTCCAGGGCAGGGAGCAGAGAAGTGTAGATATGATGTACTTCACCAGGAGGAAAGCTTGGGAAACAGCTCTGGTTTCCATGGCTTGTGGTGAATTCATGCCATTCCCTAGAATGAGTAACAAAAACCTGTTGTGAGCTTGTATAGAGATGTGGCCAAAACAGCAACGCGTGCTGAGCGTGCACAGTCCTTACTGCTGTGGGCTTCAGACCTTGTCTCATGGCCCTGTCGGTGGACACTCGGTCAAGGGGGAGAGAGCAGGTCGAGGCTGGTGGGTGCAGTCCTGCGGGTCTGAAGGGCTGTGGGGAACACAGAGGGGCTGTTAAGGGAGAACGCCTGCAGCAAACCGCTGATGAGCTGCTCTTGCCATCAGCACGTTCAGCGTGTTTACTGTCGTCCTTTGGTGTAGGCTCAGAGGCAGCTCATTTTTGCTGAAGCAGCATCACGCGGGGACCAAACTACCCTGGACCCAATCCTGTATTTTGACACCAACCTGTGTCACTTCTGTATTGGCAGAAAATACCTGTGCAGGCGGCCACAACAGCTGCCAGGACTGCACAGTGATCGCAGCCCACTGTACTGCACAGCCAAGAGCTCCCCGCAGCAGGCGGCGCGACCCCACCGGCCACCAGAGCATCATCCCCTCTCTCCTCGGGCCAGCAACTCACCTAAGCCATGTCCCGAACAAGGATGCCACTCGCGGGCCCAGGAACCCAGACGTGGTCCCCAGGGCAGGCCTGTGGATTTTGCCAGATGGAGAGACGTGGCGAAGCTGGGGACGTGGTGTCGGGGGTAAAGGCAGCCCCTCGGTCAGCACCGGGGACCAGAACGGGAGAAGGTTGCAGCGAGCATCTTCTCCTGCAGCCTGGCAGCCCTCTCCTCCCCTTGCCATAGGAAACCTGCTCTTTCTCCCGCCGTGCTGTATTGTGTGTGCTTGTATTTGTGTACGAGAGAGGGAAAAGGAGAGGAGGAAGAAAGAGAGGAGGAGAGCGGGAAACTGTCATTGGTGTAAGATTTCCTCATAAATCATCAGCAGTGTTGGTATTTGTATGGTGGTGGAGCCGGGTGCCCTGCCCAGGGTCAGAGCCCCATGGTGCAAGGCTCTGTCCTGAAGAGCTTGCAGCTGAAGTATGAAAGAGGAGGTGACATGTGAAGAGAACAAACAGATGGGGAGAGCAGGAGCTGGTGAGGAGATAAATAGCAATAACTCTTTGAGTCTTTTCTGTGCCTTTGTCTGGAGGGTTTCAAAGCCATCTGAAACTGACGCAAGCATCCCTCTCCTTGGGTTAAAGTGATGGATGGCTGTCTGGGACCAAGACCATGTTCTCCTGGAGAGCCTGGAAGGGTACCTGGTATCTAGAAGATGAGCTGGTTCATCTCCTGCCAGCAGAGGCCCTGAATGAGCAGCCCACTCCTTGTATTGTGTTTCTTGCCTTGAGTGCTGTAGGACCGTGGAGGCAAGGGCCAGCCCCACCAGTGTGTCCCAGACTCCCCTCCATCTGTCCTCCCTGTCTCACTCCTGCAGCACTGTCTGGCCCAGGAAATCCCACCAGCTCAGCAGTCCTGCAGCATGAGAAGGATGTGTAAAAGATGGCTGCATCCGTTTATTTAATAATTCGCCCACCCATATTGCCCTTCCTCAAAGAGGGTGGCCAGCATTGCATTCACTCAGGCTGTCACTGGAGCACAGCACGCACTGAAGAGCTCCTGTCCCCCACAGTGGTAACTGCAGTCTCAAATGAAATGATCTTTTGTTGTGTCTTTTTCTCTTTAACTTAGGGAGCGAGTTTTCTGGGAGCCCGTACAGCCACCCACAATACTCAACGTACAATGACTCCTGGAGGTTTCCCAACCCTGGACTACTGGGTGAGTTGCCGTCCTTGCCTTGGGCGCTCGGTGCAAGCTGTGTCCCCTTTGCAACCTGATGGCGATCACCTGCTGCTGGGGTGGTGAGACACGTGTCCTGGTGCCATCCTTAGTCCCCGTGCTCGGCCCCCGTGCGGGACTGCAGGTCTCCATCAGGGTGCACAAACGGTCTTGGTTCCCTTCTCCAGCAAGAAGCCCAAACCTCTTGTCTTCCCCTTTATGCCCAGTTAAAATCCTTCCAGAGGCACGAAGTGTTGCCGGAAGGCAGGATCCCCATTTTTTTGAGGGTGAGGAATCCAGTTCAGACAAAACTTGGGGCGTTTATGGGGAGTGCCGGCTTCAGGGAGGTGCTGGGTTGCTCACAGCCAAGTGCCAGCCCTGTCATTCCCCTGCTGTCGTTTCTCGCTCATTCAAGCACTTTGTGTTCCTCCCCGACTTCGCGTTGCGTTTGCTCTCCAGTTTGTGTGTGCCCGATCCATTCCTCCTCTGCAAGGGACCGCTGTGCCCGCGCAGCCTCGCTGATGCTGGCACGGTCCCTACGAGCCGTGGGGGGGCAGGAGCCCCGTGGCTCTTGCAGGATCATGGCCCTCATGTGAAGGATAAACATAATCCATTTTACACCACTGTCAAAAGCTGGCCCACTTTGACCTTATATACATGTAGCATGCAGTAATTAGAATTTTTCCCTGCATAATTTGCATGGATGAGGTAAGTAAAATACCAATTAATTGTCATCTCTCAACACAGGAGTAGCATGCCTTAGAGATTTCCAGATTTATGGATGACAGGGCTGTTATATGTGACCTCCAGCAGCGAAATAATTTTGAATTTTTGTCATACTTTTTTTATGCAGTTTCTTTGTTTTAAGTAATTGAGTCCCCATGTAATTGAGCCACCCAGGCTGTATTCATCATGGTTCTTGTCCTTAAACAAATCCTTGGGGAGCAATAGACAGCCTCTGCCTCCCGTGCCATGGTGCTGGTATAATGCTGCTATTTGCTGTGCCACATTTAAGGGTTTGTTAGCGCTTCCATCATAAATCAGCGGGCAGATCTCCAGCTAATATCGATGGGCATAGCTGCACAAAGCCAGGGGAGCCCCTGCGCGGAAACCCGCAGTTTCCATGGCCACAGCCAGCAGCGCCTGCGGGATTTTGGCTTGGCCATGTGGGGAAGATGCTTTAGCCAGGGGGAAGAGCGCGCACGCCGTGCTTTCTTCATTTCTGATGTTGCAGCTCCTTTGGAGGCAGGAGAGCTGCTTTAGCAAAGCTCTGCTGCGTGTGCAGGCCTGGGAAGCCAGATTTTTGGGTGGCCTTTTATATTTTGCTTGCAAACTGGTAAAGAAACTGGCATGATATGAAAAATAAATGAAAACACATCCCCACCCTTGCCCTTCCTCGTGGAGAGAGGGCTTTTGGCCAGGCCCCCTGGACTGCACACCGTGCTCGCGGCTGTGGGTGCACCAGAGCCATCCCGGAGCCCTCCCAGGGCCATCCTGGAGCCATCCTAGAGCTCCTCGCTGCCCCCCAGGGTTGGGCCACTAGGGGCCCTTCAACTCCGGCAGCAGTGGGCACAACCTGCTCGGCTCCTTTGGGATGACGGGCTCGCATAAGCTGTGAGCATGGTGGCCAGAGCGCAGGGCAGGGGATATCCCCGCGGTGCCCTGAAGCCAGTGGAGATGGGCAGGTGTGGATCAGGAGAAGACTTTAAAGCAGAGGCTGGTCAGGAGGCAGGACACCTTTTGCCTGTGCCATTCCCTTTTTTTCCTGGTTCTTCCTCTGTGTGTCATTTCCTTTTCGAATGATACATTTCGGGGGCAAATTCCACCTCGTCTTCGACTGTGCGGGTGCATGCAGATGAAGGGACAGTGAGTTCCCACAGCAAGGCTGACATCTCAGGCTGGCGAGGATTTCTGCAGCAGTATTTACTGAGCAGCATGCTGTGAACATGTGTTTAAATGAGGGAAAGGCACAAAGATTTGGATGCTACCTTTTTCCTCCAGAAACCGCAGTTTTTTGAAATGGAAATGTTTCACGGTATAATGACAACAATACTGGCATTTTTTGCTGGCGGGAGTTGTTAAAATGTATGATCTCAGCTTCCTTGTTTTTATCCTCTTCGAAATACTTTGTTCCAGTATTTTAAAAATCTTACGTTTCGGTAAACACAGAGTCAGTCACCGCACGGGTGACGTTACCTTGCTTTGAGTGTGCAATGGCATGCTGGTTTGGAGTTACGAGACTGGAAGTTTTGATGCATCAAAAAGAAAAAGAAATGGGAATTGTTGTTCTGCAGCAAGTCCTAAGGGTGAACGTACTGTTCCAGTTCAGCCTGGTCACAAAACCGGGAGTGCTGGAGTCTCCTGGAGGCAGACTCCCCGTGTCTGACCGCTGGTCCTGTGTCCTGAACCTCCTGAACCTGCGCTGCTCGAGCTGGGCAGAGAGGTCTCGGTGAGCTGAACCTTGGGGTTCCCATCACATCAAGCCTCTCTGTCAGAGAAGCACCAAAAGCAAAATGGTGGTTGGTTTGAAAGGGCATTTATTCGAAGTCAGCATCGTACCACACAGGGTGCTGGGAAGGTCCATGGCCCAGCTCCTCGGTGGGGAAGCCCACCCCGCTGGCCCGTGGCACACAGTGCTGGAGGGCAAGGGCAGTGAGAGCGCTCCGATGGATGCTGCAAGGCCCAGGCACAGCTGTAGGACCACAGCCAGAACGTCTCCCGGTTCGGCCATAGGGTTGGACACGTCTCTTGTGCCCCGCAGAGATCCCGCTTGTCCCCAGCTCCGCGTCCTCCCTGGGAGCCTGGTCCTGCGCTCCCTCCACCCCCGGGGCCCGCCAGCCCCACCGGTAGTTCAGGGCAAGTAGGAATCAGTGGCAGAGCCTTAAAATCCTGCTCCAAGTCCCCTTGCGCACCCAGAAGGCTCTGTGTGACGAACCTGAGCACCTGCTGTGGAGAGGAGGTTAATTTAAACTATATCCAGGATGCTTCCACTCTTCTCAGGAGTATACGTGAGAGCATTCAGTAATTCTCTCCGGAGAGCGAGCTCTGGCAGTATCAGCGTCAAAGCAGAAACCTTGACAAAATTAATCAGGGCTGGTACATGGACTGACACAGTTTGTTTTACTAAGTCCCGCTCCCTTCACCGAGATGAAAGTGTAATACTGTAGGCACTTAACAGCACCTACATTCAATTAATTCCTTGTGCTGGCAAGGAAGAATTGCACTGCAGCGATCACACCAGGCTGAAAGAGGAGCTAAAAGGAGAGGTGCCGTGATTTACAAGTGGCAGGAAGAAAGGATACTTGGGTGAAAGATGGTTTTGGGGGGCAAATAAAGAGAACAGGGGCAGAGAGAGATGAGAACGATGAAACGGCTCTGGTCGTGAGTCTTTGTCCCAGGGTGTGGAGCAGCAGTGAGAGGCATGAGCTGTTGTCTCTGTGGAAAGGCAGGACCGTGCTCTCAGCGTGCGGGCAGTGGGGAGCGTCTGCCCGGCCCCAGTGGAGCACCGCCTGCTCCCCATCACCCTGTGACTGCTCTGACCTTGCTCTGCTGCTCCCCACTCCTCCGCATTGAGCAGACCACCTTCCACCGCCCATGCTGGACTGGGAACCGATGCAAACGGGTGACCGTGGTCCCTCATCCCCGAATGCCGTACCCCATAGCTCTTGTGGAAGGGGAGACAACTGAGCTGCAGTCCTCCGGGGCAGTCAACAGAAGCATGGGAAGAAGAAGAAGAAATCCGCTCTGCATCATCTTCCAGCTCTCCTGCCCCTTTGCCCTGGTGGCTCCCGCACCCAGCTCTGCAGCACGGCACGACAGCCTCCGCTGTGTGGGGTGGCCGTGACTGGGGGCAGGACAGACCCCGAGTTTCCAGAGGGGTGTGCTGGGAAGAGGACGCAAACCCTGGCCACTCACGTGGTGTCTGGCTTGGTGGCTGCAGCAGGCATCCCCATCTCAAAGCCAGAAGAGGCAGAGGACCAAGGGGCATCTTTGTTCATTCCCGCTGCCCTGTGCTGTGGATGGATGGGGGACGGTACAGGGATGCGCGTGAAGGCACGCACACAAGCGCATGGCAAGCAAGCACGTGCGTGCCTGGGGCTCAGTCCACCACTATCAGCACGTCCCGGCGCACATGCCTGCGTAGCATCAGCTCAACGCGCAGGCACGAAGAGCGGGTAACAGCAACACAGTCTAATGAAGAAGAACGATTCAATTTCGTGCTGGCTTGTTCCAATAACTTCTTTGCCATTTTTGCTCATTGCATTCAGCTTGATACTGCTCTCAGCCGGGTTTCGTTTGATGCAGCGTCCCCGCTCACGCCTGGACGTGGTCCCTATGCCGTTGCGGTGCTGCGGCTGCCGGTGCCGCCGTCGTGTGAGGGCAAGGCTTGGAGCCCGTCAATTAGGATTACATTCAGTTCTTCCACGGGCTTCTATGAAAAGATTAGAGAACAAGTAGGTGCCAGAAATGACTGTGTCAAGAAATAAATTGATGTCAGTATGAATTGGAAAGGAAAAACGACAGAAGGACGGACAAGTCTGTTCTGGATGGGGGCATGGTGACAGGGGGGAAGAGTGAATGCTTTGTGATGTGATGTTTTCATTTTTCACTTTAAATGCAAGCTTTTTTGATTTCAGTGCTGAAAGACAAACTGGAAAAATCAAACTTGAGAGAAGTGTAAAGCCTTTGGAAAGTGTGAGAGAAATACTGGCTTTGGTAGCCGCACTGAGTCAGAACAGCAGCAGAGGAGGAGGGAGCGGGAAAGCGAAGGCCCTGACCCCCAAAAAGAACTCCTTTACCCCAAAACCTCGGGAAGCGCTGCATCCTGCTCTGGTGGGACCCACACGTCACTCCATGGGTCAGGCTGAAAGTTTTTGGTGCCGCTGGATCCCTTCCCTGGATTTGCCACCCTTCTGCCTGAACTGAGCTGCCATGGCCAGTGCCAGTGCCGGTGCCAGCAGGGACCCGGTGTCTCTGCTGGTGGTCACACCTGGGAGCTGGTTACCACCATCCCCTGCTCCCCGTTGGCCTCCTGGTGCTGCCGTGGGTGAGGACAGCTGTTCCGCCCGGCTCTTTGGGGCCCTGCGATGTGTTTTACCCTGAGGTGCTGCCTGCCCCACAGTGGGAGATGATCCCCAAGGACTCCTGGGCAGCAGGAGTGGTCGTGAGGGGACACAGAGTGACACACTCGGCACCCCCGAGAGTGCGGCCCCCAGTTCACTGGCTGCAGAGGACATCCCCAAAACCCCAGCTAAACAGGGCATGGACATTTCAAAGTCCAGTGAGCTGTTCAGTTTGCCTTTGTTCATTCAAGGCTACCTCATTTGGCCAAGGAAGGTTTCCATGTTTTCAGTTGCTTGAGTTTGGCTGGGATACACAATTTACAGCAGTGGATTTTAGGCTACCCATGAGAGCAGTGTTCACTGTTCTTGTGAAGCTTTCCAGTATTCTCCTCCGCAAAACAGTCTTCTGAGGCTGGGGCTTGTTAACCTGATGTCGTTTAGCTGGAAGAGGAGTGTCCACCCAGCCCAGGATAGCAGTTGAGGTGCCCTCAGCAGATAATGCAAGGCTGTCAGCCCTGCACGTGTAGATGGGATGATAACCCTGTGAAGGGATCTGCTTTGCCTCCATTGATTATGGCTTAAAATACTTACCTTTTACTTAATAAATATAGGCGAGATGGGCTCCTGCCTAGAAGTTCTGCAAACATCTTTGCAAATGCTTAACCTGGCCAGTGATTTCACAGACTGTCCTGAATTACTCTTGTGTACTGTAAGACTGCCCTTCTAGACAACTGGGACCACAGTCACGAAGCTTCGTCTACCTTCTTTAAACCCAGCCCTTTGCAGAGGGTTTGCATGATATCTAAGGTGGGATGTCTGGGGTTCTGAGGATGGTGCTGAGGACAACACAGGCTGCACTTTGTACAAGCTTCCATTCTGCCGCAGTACCGACTGATGGAGAAGCCACGTTCCTGTAGCCAAACCTTACCATTTCTGAACCATCGTGGTTGCAGCAGCAGAGTATCACATGCTGCGGCACAGAGCATGCCGTCTGAGTTCTCCTTCCGTCTCCAGAGGGTGTGCTGGGGCCATGGTGGTGGAACAGCTGGGGCAATGCCATGCTCAGCCTGCGCACAGGTGCTGGGCAGCCATCGGACCTGCTGGAGCAGGGTTTGCTAGAGGTTGGGGTGGGAAGCCAAGAGCTGAAAATGCACCTTTGGCTTCGCTGCCACCGATGCTTTGCTGAGGGGTGCACATGCCCCACTGAGGTCTGGTGGCACCACCTTCTCCTGAAGGAGCCCACTCCTCTGCCTCGCTGAAGATGCAGAAGTTAACCCCTCTGTGACAAGTCACATCCCTTGTGACCTTCCCCTTCACAGTTGTGAAGACTCTTGGCCATGTCTTCCAGGCTGCTGTCCCAAGTGGTGTAAACGCGGGGAGTTTGGGGTTGTTGGCAGCTCTTGGATGGTGTCACTCATGAGACTAGACCCTACAGCCCAGCCTGCTCCAGAGCTGTTCCTTGCGTTGGCTCTTTGTTGCTCATCCAGACCTGCCTGGGGGACTGAGACACATGTGTCCGAGTGTGAGTCCTTCCAAGGCGCTTCTTCCACACTGCAGCATGTCTTGCATCTCAGGCATGTGAAATGGTGGTGACTTGGAGACCGAACTGGTAGTGCCTTGAAAAATTTTTTGCTTGAGTCTTTTCGTACACCGAATCAGAGTTGGTTCCCTCTCCAGTGCACTTGGAAGGTATTGAATAGCTGCTGCTGTCTGGGCAGATTGGTATCCCTCCAGATATGTCTGAAGTCAAAGACTCTTCCTCATCCAAGCAAACGGTCCAGGCTCCCGGTGATCCTTTGGTGACCACCCAATCTATCAGCGCTTAGCCCTGCAAGGCAGCAACATCATTGCGGATATTTTTCATGCCTTGTCTTTGTAGACGAGTGCCTCAGCATTCATCAGTCTGCAAAGCTTTAAGCCTTGCCTGCGTAGTTCATTCAGGTGTGTAACACATGTACTCAATCAAAAAGTAGAGCATAAATTTCATCAGTTTGAGTCTTAAGTGTTCCTTTCAAAAGCTGTCGTACGGAGTATCAGATACTTTGTTGGGTGAGGCATTATTTGCTGGAGGTAGTTTTAAACTACTTTCTGAGTTCATATGTGTTTCCAAGTGAAAGTCACCAATCCTTTCTGAAGGCAATTCCTCCCTTCAACAAAGGTATTGGATGCGGAAGGACTTTCGCTGGCCAGGCAGAAGCCGGTGCAGTGTTGTGATTCCAAAGTGCATCTGGTAGCACAAACTTGGAACTTGGTGTTTCTTTCTGGAGCTCCAAGGTCGCTGCCAGAGCTAAGCAAAATCCAGGAACTTATTCCCTGACAGAAATAGTTTGAGAAAAGGGGGAACTGTTGTTGAGTCGAGTGAAATATGTTGAATGCTTTGGGGTTCAACCTCCTCCTTCTCCTCCCAAAAGGAGGGGAAAAATAAATCCGAGAAGTCAGAATGTGGCAATGTGTTGGGGCTGGAACATTTTTGAGCTTCCATTCTGAAAAGTAATTCACTTTTTCAGTGAAGTAAATGAAACACGTTTTTAGCAGAGGAAGGGAGCCAGGTACTCTACAGCCAGCAGAAATGCCAACCGATGGTAGCACCGTTCTCGTGCAGAACGCGTGCATGTTTATTCTAGTTACCCGGTCCTCACTGTGGTGAGTCTGAGCTCTCTGCTGCCCGTGTCGGCAGGCTGCAAGCTGGCACCTCTCCACCTTTGTCTTCCTCACGCCCGTCCCTTCTCTTGCAGGCTCCCCGTACTACTACAGCGCTGCAGCCCGCGGGGCAGCCCCGCCGGCCGCTGCTGCTGCCTACGACCGCCACTGACGCTGGGGCGCCAGCGCTGACTGCATGCACCGCCTGGGACACCACCACGAGTCGCCTTGCTGCAACCGCACCAGCCGGGCTGCAAGGGAAGGAGAAAGTACCTAGTAGGAACATGCTAATTGAAATTTTGCTCTTTAAACTTGGTGAACTGATTATTGTTGTATTCCTGAACCTGGTCATGTTTGATCTGGGTCTCAAATCAGACAAAGAAACAGGAGGAAGCGGTTCTCCTGACGCTCTGTGTGATGGAAAACGCGCGGTAGCTTCGCGTCTTTTGCAGCCGGCTGGCTACTGCTTTAACCGCCTGTGGGTGCCACGGCTGTATCTGGGGATAAGGAAGAGGCGTGAGCAGCTCCCCTTGGGGCGGCTTCCTCTTGCTGCACACTGAAACAGGCTGTGAGACTCAAGNTTTTCTTTTCTTTTTTTTTTTCCTTTTTTTTTTTTTTTGGTGGCAAAGAACAAAATCGGTCTGCTCAATTTTACACAAGCACCACTGTAAATACTTGCTTGTTTGTATTACTATAGGAGTGGCTTAAGCATAAGCAGCAACATTGTACAAATACAACTCAAAATGCATCTGAAAATGCGTTTTGAAACTGGTGCACTGATTCAAAGAATTCAGTAAGCTTTAAGCAACTTTGAACCAGGTTAACACTCATTGTGGCTATATTTCGGGCTGATGTTATTTCTGTAAAGACCATCCTATCTGACAGCCGTGTGAGATCATGCTATATGCTGGTATCGAACACATGGGCCACTGAAGAAATGGGCAGTTTTGTGATATTTTACTGCTTAATATTCATTTATGTTAATTTGTCATCATAATGAGTACTGAAACAAATTCTCTGATTTCAAGTTAAGCAGCATCCAAGAAGGAATTCCTAAAGAATAGTTGACACCTTATGTACATCTCAGTAGGCTGTGTGCTAAAACCCAATTATGAACACCCTGAGAGGGAAGGGGAGAAATACCACGGTACTGATTTTTGTTAAACAGACGTATTGACCGGGGCGTACCGAGCACTTTCCGAGGGAAATTGGAGAGGAAGGCACTCACTTTGGGGGTCTGTGCATTGCAGTGAAGGCATTTCAGATTCGAGCTGCCATAGTCCAGACATGCGCCAGGGACGATTTTGCCCCATTAATTCCACGTTTCTTCCCTCTTGCTGGGGGAGGGAGCACTAATAGTGACATGTCCTTCGATGTGCGGCTTCCTGGGGCTAATGAAGAGAGGAGAGCAGCTACAAACGACCCGCCAAGCAGCTACACCAATCACTGCCACCTCACGGAGCCAGAACTGCTGATTTCCTCCTGCAGCCTGACCCTGCCCCAGGCCAAGGGGCAGCCAACACGTATGGATGACACTCGTGACCCCCATCCCCTCCTCCTGAGGGCAGTGGAGAAGCTCCCCGGCCCTGGTGAGATGAAGATCTGGCCGTGGCCTCCTTATTCCCCACCCGACGATCCATATCTGCCCGGAGCACTGCAGGGGCAGTCCTGTTGGTGCTTGGCTGTGTATGTCCTACGGCTGAAGACGGGTTGTTGGTGTTGAACCTGAGATGCGTTCCCATGGATGAACATTCAACAGCTTGCTTCCAGCTGAACAAGTATTTCTCTGAAATGGCAGCTCCTGAGTTAACACTCTTCTCTCTCCTCCTCCCTCCCCACCTCATTGCTTGTGCTGTGTGTCTGGTGTCCTTAGTGGCCACTGACCCATTGAGAAGCTCCCTCTCCAGCTCCAGTGACGTCTTCTTACACTACGGAAATGCAGCCATTCCAAGTTCCCAGGGCAGATGTGTTCGGGTCCTCAAAAGCCATGGAGGCACCCAGGTCCTACCGGCTTAACAACGTTTCAGTGAGATGTTCCCAGATCCCATCAGGGATCGTGGCCAGAGTCCTTCAAACTGTGTTCCTAACCCAGAAGTAAGTTTTGTGACAAACTTAACAGTGAGAAAGTCCTACTTTTCATCTTTCAGCAATTAATAGCTGATACACACCCGTTTTTAACCGGAGACAAATAACAGCATAGACAGTTCACAGAGGGAACCTTCTGAGGCATTGTTTTGGTGTCGTCCCTTTCTGAGCACCCCGTGATCACTGGCACCCTGGTGACAAAGCTGCAAAGGGCGTTTCTGTCCCTGGGTGCTGGTTGCATGGGGACTCCCCGCAAGCCCCTGGCGAGGGGTGCGCGTTGTTTGCACCCAGAGGACACACACCTTCTCTGCGAGCTTGGGAAGGGACAAGGCTGTCCAGTGCCTTGACTGAAGAGAAAAGAAATGAGGGTTTGACTGCGGGCCGTGAGGGTGTGGGTGATGGCTCCAGAGCAGAGGCGGGCTGACCTACACCAGCTACGGAGACACCACCCGCTGGGTGACCAGCTGGTCTAAAATGAGTCTTTCTGTCTGTCCAGTGAGGGAACAGCAGCTCCTGTCAACAGCATGTGGGTCCTTCACCCACTCTGCAAACTGCCCAGTGAACATGCATCCTTTGCGTGTTTCCTCAGTGGTATGGTTTGTGTGACGTATGCTAATTCAGATAACATTGAGCAGACCGAGCACAAGACTTTGGCAGACGTTGGCATGCTCAGGACAGAGGCTCTTGTAGTTGGGCTGGGTACCTAGGAAAGGCACAGCGGGCGTATTTCTCCTGAAGGATGCGTGGATGCCACTGGACCAAGTGACCCGAGGTGCTCGGACCTGGCTGGCCCTGTGGTTCCATCAGGACTCCCTGAGGGCGGTCCTCAGCCAGAGCACCATGGTGGGGTCCATCCTGCCGGCCGGGGCTGCCGGCAGGGATGGTGTGGGTGTGCGGGCAGCGTACAGGTCCTGGTTGCAGCCACAGAGGGGAAATCCCAAACTCCCACTGTTGCGCGTGCAAGGCGAGTGCCTGCGCCTGGCCCAGCTCCCAAAACATGGCAGCCGGGCTTGCTCGTATCTGCTGGGACTGCTTCCCAGTGAGAAAGGCCAGTAAGAGTTGGCCCATTGAGTATGCACGCCGTACTTCTGGAAAAGACACTTCTTGACAGTACTTTCTGTTTTTGAGAATATTTTGCCTGGGGTTTACATGCTGCTTCCCTCAGGAGGCCGGGACTTTGTGTCTGTAGTCTTCATGGCGGAGATGATCCTCCTGGAGGAGCATCTTTGAAAGGCACCGCTGGCAGAAGGTGGTCCTCTGGGGATGATGGAGAGCCGCCTGCTTTCACCCCCTCCTCTGCATCCCTCCGTGTCCTGGGGGGCCACTGGGGGGGGGGGGG
>RSEF01000031.1:66720979-66739475 GCA_003993805.1 Himantopus leucocephalus
GGGGGGGCGGAGCTGGGAGCGGGAAGCGAATGACCCCTTGGGGCTGCAAGGAGGGGAGAGAGCGGGACCAGCAGTGGGGTCTGGGGTGCCCTGCCTGCCCTTCGCTCAGGCGGCGTGCCCTGCAGTGCAGCGTGTCGTCACTGGACCCCTGCAGAAGTCGGCCCCATAAAGTGCCTTCAGGCAGTTTCAGCACTGAACTCTGTAAGACGCTCGGCGGGGTGGAGGGTTTTCCAGTAGTCTGTGCAATAAATTTATCAAGTACATTGCTGACACAGACGGGCTGAGAAATTAAATCTGAGAGATGGAGCGGGAAAATGCTGCCGTAGGACTAAATCAACGGAGGCCACGAGCCGGGACTGCATGAACTGTCTTGTTGAGGAATCACTCAGTCAAACGCTGTGAGAGTGTGACTGTAAAGATGACATAAAATGCTGTGGGCATCAAGTGTGCTTAGCGTGTGTCCGAAGGTTCAGTTACGGAGGCGTTGTCGTTGGCCAGCTCCACTGACTGCAGAGCTCAGGATGCCTCAGGACCAGATCCGCAGACCGGAAGCTTTGTTTGTTCACTGTCAAATCAGAAAAATGCTCCGGGCTGTGGGAGCATGGGGCCAGAGAGTGCATGTGGATTCAGAGACGCAGAGACGTCCGAGCAGGGCTCTGACCGCCGGCGTCAGCGCAGCCCCGCAGCTTGGGGCACTTGGGAAGGAGACAACATGGGAAGAAATGGTGCCAGGAAAAGAAAAAAAAAGGAAAAAAGAGGAAAAAGAAGGAGGCTGAGATGTGGTTTTTGGAAGAAAGCCCTCCTGACCGGGGAGTCGCAGCAGTGGAGTGCCCGTCACCCCTCCTCGGCTCCCTGTGGCCGTGTCCTGCTGGCGCTGCGGTGGTAGGGTGGCACGGTGGGCTCCCTGTGCCAGGTGATGGCAGCCGCCGGCTGTGGATAAATGCTCTGCCGTGCCCGGTCTTAACTGATGGGGTTGTATTCCTTTTCTTATTTTCTTTAATTTACCTATTCTACATGTCCTTCAGCATGGAGGAGAGGGGAAGCCATGTTCCGGTGTTGCTTGTTTCCAACCATGTGTACCCACAGCTTCGAAGAGCCGTGGCCTGTAATGGAGTTAACTTGTGTGGCTGCCGCTGGCGGATATGCGGCTGCAACCGAGTGTCCTCCCGGCGCTGTACTCTCTCCTGCATGCGTGTGCCTGCGCACATGCCACCAGGACACGTGAGGCCACGGCCACCACGGGCAGCATGGCACTAAGCTGACCCACCCTGTGACTCTGTCCCAGCAAACGCTGGGAAAAACCTGCTTTTTCTTCTGGATTGTCTGAGAAAATGACGTTAGAGGGGCAGCAGCTCTTGGGTAAAGTGCCCTGCAGCCTCTTGCCGAGCTCGCAGGTGACAGTCCTGCATGGGTGTTATCAGGCAGAGCCGGGTCGGGCAGCTTGCAGCGACGCAGGCGCTGGGGGCACGTCTCAAGCCACCGCCACCGCTGCTCCGTGCCAGAGGCAGAGCGCCGGGTGGCAGCGCGAGGCCGGGGATGCCCCGTTGTGCCCCTCAGACCGAAACCCACTCCTGTCACAGGTACGCGCTACCGCAGCGCGAGAAACCGAGAGATCCGGCAGGATCTACATCGGTTAGCGCGGCTTTCCTGGTGGAGCTGATGAGATGCGATGTGCCAACACGGAGCGAAAAGCATGTCGAAAAGGCGCCCGGTGCCAGGGCCGCTCGCTGCGGCGTGGCGGGTGCCTGGGGACGGACGTGCACACGCCTGCCTGTGTGGGCACGCTTGAGTCTCCCAGGGCCCGGGGGGCTGAGCGGGGGGGGACCCGAGCCCCGTGGTAGCCCGGGCCACCGGCCGGCCGGAGCCCTGCGCCCAGGGTCTCCTGCTCTGCCCTGTCAAAGCAAGACGGGGAAGCGGCCGGTGGGCACTTAGACCTGCCCTTCGCCTCGCTCAGCCTCACGTGGGAAGAAACCTTGTCCTGGTTTTTCACTTTCTAGTGGCCTTTGTACATTCTGAAATTACAGAAACTCATTTCATTGCAAATGGAATTCCTTTCCAAGAAAAAAAAAAAGAGCAGGCTTTTTTTTTTTCTTAGAGACAAACTACTTTGTATTAGGGACTTCTAGCATCAAAGAAATACATATCTATTGTATCCACCAAAGTCTGCAAAGCCTGCATTGAAGCTTACTTCTTAAAAAAGAGAGGAAAAAGAAAAGAGGGAGAGAAATAAAAGCCTCCTCTCCTTGAAAAATACATACAAACAACAACAAAAAAAATCTTACAAAAAAACTCGTAAAAATAACTGTTGAATTGCCTTTGAAAGTAGGGGATAACATCTGTTGCAAAACAGATGAAAAAATGCTTCTTAAAATGTGTATGTTTTGTATTCTTTTTTTCTAGTAGGAAAAGAACAGACTTGAAATCTTGGTGTTTTTTCCTTAGTGCTGTGTGTTGCTTTTGTGTGTTATAATATTTGAATGTAATTACAGCAGTGCCAATTTGCCAAAGATGTCGAACATTATTTTGGGGGTTTTGTTTTGGGGTTTGTTTTGGGGAGCAAAAGGGGAGGTGGGCTGGGGAGCGGGGGTGCTAAGGCATGGGTCAAAAGGGAGGGGACGTTTGGAGGTTTTTCTTTTCATTTATTTGTTTTTTTTCAATTCTTTTTCTCGTCAATACTGAAATTTGTGATTTTATTCTAAGTTAAATGGTTGACTGCAACACTTTTTATTTTTAGATTAGTTGAAGAAACATGCAATAAGATTGGCGTAGTTCAATATCTGTGTGTCTTTTCATGAGAGTGACTGTTACTTGTGGACATTTGGTTTTATGTAACCTTTATGTGAGATAATTATTTGTAAATATTTACCATAATTTTATTGGTTCCTAAAATAAAAGTAATTTTTTTAAGTTCAAAAAACCTCCTCTGACTCTTGTTTTCACCGTGTGCCCTGGATCCCTTAGAAGAAATTCCAGGTGTCTGCATTAGAAATGGAATTTTGGGGGCCCCCATGAAAAGGCATCCGTCATGTGGGGATGGGCACTGCAGCACCGTCGGACCTGGCAGAGCCCGAGTCACCATGCAAAGGGTAAGGTTTGTGTTGGTGAGGGAATTCCAGGTCCTCAGAGCGCTGTGGTGGTGCAGGCAGGTTGGTCTCCTGATGGGGCAGAGACAACCTCCAAGCCAACCCAGATGCTTCCTGGAATGGGTTCCCTGGGGACTGGAATCGCCAGCTGCTCAGGAGAGCCTGAAGAGCAGCTTTCTGTCTCTGAAGACCACAATGGTTTCACTGAGGCTTCCTCTGCTTCAGAGCAGGTCTCGGTGGTCCTGCCCTGCCCTCCAGCCCTGGTTCCCTGGGAGAGGGTGTCCTCTGGCCGCACAGGAAGGCGATTCCTGGGAATGGGGATTTTCACCCCAGCTGCCTTCTTGTTCCGAGCAAAAATAACTGGTTCACTGGGAGACAGATGGGAAGAGCCCAATCTTGAGCCTGCTTCACCGCTGTCCACCGGCAGAGAAAGACCTGCGGCCGGGCAGGGCGGCACAGGGCACTGGAGAGTAGGCAAGCGCTCTTTCACCTGCCCCGGCGTCTGTCCCGCCTGTGCCTTGAGATGCTTGTACCCACGTGTAGGTGGCACTAGCTGCAGGATTACTTGTGCTAACTACTGCTACCACAAAAAAACCCTCTTATTGAAAAGAGCTATAGCTGATGGCTGATGAATTATTTATTCTCAATGAGTTGCATATAAATGCATCTACAATTGGATGCATAGGCATACGTGGGGGTTTATTTGTGGTGTGTGTTTCCACAAGTTCACTGTTGTCTCCACCTGCCATCTCACGGCGGCAGCTCTCTGCTCCTCCAAGTGCTCGAGTGCACTTGGGACTGCTGTCCGGTCTGCAGGACCAGAGTCACATCTCTTGTAGCCTTGAGTTACAAGACATTTACTTGGATTGTCATCACGTGTGTCCTGCTTGCGCTGGCCAGTGCTGCCACAGTACCCCGAACACCCAAGCATCGGGTTTGTGAAGCAATGGTAAGGGAATATTCATGTGATTTGAGATGAGCATGGGTTTGGACTTTGTCTTAATTTTAACAACATCCTAGCAACTGAGGTACTGAAAATTTCAATTTACGTTACACAAATAACAGTGAATGCGTCCAGAACTTCTGCCCTCACCCTTTCTGAATTCCTGGTGTTTTACCGGTGATGTTTGTACCAGGTCCGGCTGGGATGGAGTTAATTTTCTTCACGGCAGCTGGTGTGGTGCTGTGCTTTGGGTTTGTGGTGGGAACAGTGCTGGTAACATGCCGATGATGTTTAGCTCTGGCTGAGCAGTCTCGCACGGCGTCGCGGCGTTCCCTGCCTCACTGCTGACCTCAGCGAGCAGGCTGGGGGTGGGCAAGAGGCTGGTGAGGGACACAGCCGGACGGCTGACCCCAGCTGACCAAAGGGATATCTGTACTCTGTGGTGGTCTTGCGCCCAGCAGTCAAATGGCGGGAGGAGGGAGGTTTTCCAAAGCAGTTGTTGCTCAGGGGCTGTCTGGGCACCATCAGTCTGCTTCTGGGAGGTGGCGAGTGGTTGCCCTCACATCACTCGTTTTTGGTTTTGTTTTCCCCTTTCTTTCACTTAGTGAACTGTCTTTATGTCAACCCATGAGTTTTCTCAGTTTTGCTCTTCCTATTCTCTCCCTGTCCTGTTGTGGGGGAGTGAGTGGACGGCTGGGTGGATGCTGACCTGCTAGTCATGTTTTAAACCCACCACAGCAATGTAATCCCTGTAATAAATGTTAACATCAATGCTGATGGTTAAAGTCCCCCAGGGAGCTCGGGAGAATGGGTGCAATGCCGCTTTATTTCTGTGTCCCAATACCATACATTTTGGTCTTAAACTCGAGAAACAGAACTCACACAACTTTCTGCAGTTCAGCAAATAATTGTGGCTAAATAAAATCAGGGTCTCATCACAGACAATAGGCAGAGAGAGGCAGAATTTAGTCCACCAGCAGCTTGCATCCAGCATTTACTCGACCCCCAGCAGGCTCCACTCCGGGGAGACGCCCGCGCTGTCTGTGCCGGCAGCACGGAGCGGGGATGTTTTCACGCACTGGTACTTCAGAGTGGAGTGGGTGCTCTTGTGCTTGAGCGTGTAGTGTCGTGGAGCAGACTTCAGAAGAATGAGTGGTCGAAAATCAGGTTTCTGGCATTGCTGGGCTCATCCAGCAGCCCTCGTGCAGGCAGGCTGCGTGTCCCCTGCGACACAGTGTGTCCCCATCGCCCCCATTCTCCTCTCCCGCCGTCGGTCACCAACCATGCTCACCTCGCCCCTCTCGGGAAAGTGTGGCTTCTGGGAACAGCCCTTCACATCCTGCGCCCTGTGGGGACCCAAGTGACACCTCCCACCTCATTGCTGCAAGATGGCGTTTGCCATCAAGAGATGGGTGCCCTGAGCGGTGCGGTGTCACTGGAGGGGGCAGGAATCCCCCTGTGCTGCCCTCTAAGCCTTGGGAGACTCAACTTCTCGTGGGCAACGTCCGCTGGTGGTAACACCTCCCGGGGAGGAAGGAAAGCCCCCCAGGCCTTCAGACCCCCCTGCATCAAAATGGACGGCTCACCTGCCAGGCAGCAAGACCCCAGGAGGGGTCCTGTGCTCAGAGACCACGATCGTCGAACGTCCTACAGCAGATTATGGTCAAGTGCAGCTCCTAGCACTCCATGAAGAGCGCAGAGGGTGAATGAGCCTGACCACCTTTCCCTCCCCGAGCCCAGGCCGTTGTGCGGGTGGCCTTTCAGGGAAATGCATGGCACTGCAGCCAAGGGACTTTGCAGGAGAACTGTCAGCTGGTGACACCAGGAGCCACGTTGTGGCTGTCGTCTCCTTGCGACGAGGTGCTGGTGGCAGGGATTGCTGTTCCTAGCTCTGTTTTTTATACTTTTTGTACTTCTGCTGTCTTTCAGCCACGCTAGGTTAAGAGAGGAGCAAATCGCCTGTCCCGCAGCAGGCAGGCAGTGCCCGTTCCTCATTAAGCCCTCCCATGTCTGGATGTGAAATGCCACGTCAGCCTGCTGGCAGCAGAACAGTGGGATTAGACCTGACACAACTGCGGTGAGAGGCGCGGGATCTTCCTGTCTCTCCAGGTGTGAGGCCCCATACCGCTTCGTTCAGTGAGAATGCCCTTCAAGGATGCAAATACGGTTTTAGCTCGAGCCTCCATACAAATGGCCATTGTTTAAGATGCCCAGGAATTGTCATTTAAACTTTTAATGAATAGGAAATGAAGACCCTTGGTTAAGCAATGGAACATCTCTGTATTGTAATAGATTTTGCAGACAAGGGCAATATGCAGTCCAGCCAGGAAAGTCAGGTGCAGAGATGGCGGGTACACAGGAGCTGCTGCAAAGAGATCAAAGTGACAGCCCCTTTGCCAGGATTCCTGCCGTGGGCCATGATGGCTATGAGCAGGAACATCTGGAAATAATGTCACAGACAGCTGGTGAGAACTTGCAGATTCTGTCTCAGGATTTCATGACCTATTTTCATTCTCAAAAAAAACCCCCAAAGACTCGAAATGCCCTCAGGGCGGGNGGGGGGGGAGGGTGGGGAGAAAATTCTTTTCTGTGTACACGCTGTCTGTCTCAGAGCCATTAGGAAGTGTCCTTTAGGGCAGCATTTCCAAAGGGGCAGGGCTACTGACCGTACCTAAAGGGTGCATTGAAAAGTGTGCTCCAGCAGCCATCCAGTTGGATGGACTTCTCTCTGTCTGCAAACACGGGGTGATTCTCACTCATTCACCCCTCCGAAGGCTCTGCTGGACAAGAGGCTTTGGGCACACATGAAACTGGATCCCATGCCCTCGCTTCAAACTGAGCACTATGCATTGAAAGCGTAGCCAAAACTGCAGAGCCAAAGCTTGTCACTGCATGCATGAGAAACTGGCCCACACACAGCAAAAAAGGTAAGATTTGGCAGGCAGCAGTAGCATCAAACTCAAATAAAGGCTAGAAGCATGAATTAGCAATGGGACATATTTTTCAGAAGCATCAAAAGAATTTGAAGAAATGGATTCACCAGAGAACTTCCAAGAGGTACAGATTTATGCATCACGCTCCGTAATCTCATCTCTGTGTGCAACGAAACTGACAAAGCTGCTCTGAAAGGGCAAGAGCCCCACGGAAGGACTTAGAGGAAACTTTCCTTTCAGGGTGATTTTCCTATATGGAAAGGTTTTAAAATCCAAGCCATTTACACAATGCTTCCAGCCACAAAAGTAGAGGCATTGTCAGTGTTGGGCCATGGACGGTTTTTAAAGCGGACCCTGCCCTCCTCCCAAGGCTGCTTCATCTCACTGTCACGCACTGCGGGGCAACACTGGTGCACAGAGTGAGAACCCACCACGTCCCTTCCCTCCACCACCGGGGTCTGAATACCCTCAAAGAAAAAGGAGAAATCCCCCACTGGGTGAAACAGGGTTGAGGGAAGATGAAGATCATTTCTCCTGGGACATTTGGGTTAGAGGATGGTAAGGGAATGAGGCCCTTGAAAGTAAAACAGCATAAAATACTTCTGTTTGAGTTAATGGGACCTTAGTTTGAGGAAGATACCAGAAAGTTGAGAGGGGCCAAAAGAAGGTTTTGCCAACACTCAGCAGCAGGATAGTGGCTGCTCCGAGAGTCACCCACCCATGGAGCCGAGCTGGGAGCAGGTGGGAGAAGAGGAACCAGAACTTGGGGACAGACCAGTTGGATTCTGGTACCGCCAATGGAGTTCACATGTGTGAGTCTCCTCTCTGGCCACAGCCCCCGACTCTGTGCTGGTGTGGTGAGCTGACCCCACCAACAGCTAAGCGCCCACCCAGCAGCTTGCTCGCGACTCCTGCAGTAGGATGGAGGAGGAAATCAGAAAGGGAAAAATGAGAAAAACTTTTGAATTGTGGTGGTGACAAAGAGAAGCAAAGTTGTGCGCACAAGCAAAGCAAAACGAGGGGTTCATGCCCCGCTCCCCATCGGCATGCAGACGTCCAGCAGCTTCCGGAAAGCAGAGCCTCTGCACACAGCCGTGTTCGGGAAGACCGACTCCATAACGCTGAACGTCCCCCCTTCCTCCTTCTTTCCCCAAGCTTTTATTGCTGAGCACATCATATGGTGTGGGATATCCCCTTGGTCAGCCATCCCCTGCCAGCTCCTTGCCCACCCTAGTCCCCTCGCTGGTGGGGCAGAGTGGGAGAAAGAGAAGCCGCTGACGCTGTGCAAGCACTGCTCAGCCATAGCTGAGCATCAGCAACACAAAACACAGCCCCGCGCAGGCTGCTATGAAGAAAATTAACCCCATCCCAGCTGGAGCCGGTGCAGCGGGTAACAGACCTGGGTTGGGCGGAGGGGGATGCTCCAGCCACCCCCGCCATGTGGTATCCCTGTTAAGCCTCTGCCACCTCACAGCACTGGGAAAGTCACACCTGATAGGAGACCGCTAAATTCCAGCTCCGAACTCTGTTAAACCCATTGTAAACAGTCCCTGATAACACTTTAAAATAATGGTCCATTACAGCAGCAATGCTTAATTAGAGTGGAACTGACAAATGGAGCCATCATGATTAATGTTATTATAATGAATACATCTGCAATTTGGTATAACACACAGAAATGTCTGGCTTCCCAGGAAACCCTCAGATACAGAGGGTGTCTTTTATATTCATAGGGATATAATAATTCCTCTGAAGGAATCTCATCGTAATTTAGCATGAATTAATGTCCATTTATCACACTGTGTTACCCAGTGCAGCAATTTATCTAAATCCTATATAGGCAATGTAGACTCTTGTCTAAGAACACCCGATAATGGAGAAATCCTTTGAAGAAATACATTTACTGTAGATCATTAATGCTCAGTGTGCTAAGTGGCCTTTAAATTAAACTAAGTTAAATAAACTCTTCTTTAATATACCAGTGTAACTTTTTCATTAACAAACACATTAAGACCTTTTTCATTTACATACAGCTGATGCAAGCATATGATACTAAACTGTTCAATTAGCAGAGCAAAATGTAATTCAGAGTGTCTATACGGTAAGAAGGCGGTGGTTTGGCACACCAGCCTCGCTTCTTTGGATAACTGTGCGCTGGTCCTGCAGAACTTGCAGTAGGTTTGTCTGTATAGCCGGGCTGCGGGGTTTGCCGTAAAGGTTGTTCCTTGTAGAAGGACAATAGCTGCCAGGAAGGCGCAAATCCCCAAGGAGGAGGTTGCAGGCTGTCCTGGGGACGCACTATACGGGCAGAGGTTGTCCAAGCTGCTGCACTCGCCTCCCTCCGCACACCTCCTGGGATGGACGTGACCTGTTGTGGATGCTTCTCATCAAGGCACCATCTGCACCCACGTTTGGGCTCCAGTTCAGTTTGCAAACTGGTTTTGATGTGGTTCCACTCCCTTCCTGAGGAGGGGAACTGGAGCTGCATGCCCAGCAGGCTCCAGCCCTGGTGGGGATGTGGGCAATGCAGCAGAGCAGGTCTGTGGCCATACATGGGGCAGTCCCACCACCAGCTGTCTCTGCTCCCGGTGAGGAGCACTTACGTTGGCATGGGGGCTCCTGCGTGTGTGCCAGCCCCATTCCTCACACAAGGACTGCGGGGGACCCTGAGAGCAGAGCCCTGCGGGTCATAGCTAGAGGGGTCTCCTCCGTCCAAGTAGCAAATCCCGAGAGCAGTGCGTTGCTGGTGTCCCCGTAGCAAACCTCTGAGCCTTGGCTTGCAAAATGCTCTTGAAACAGACTGACAAAACTTCTGTGATGTTGTTTATCTTGATCCTCATGTTCAAAACGTATTTACACAAGAGTCTGTCTACAAGGTTTCTGATGTGACTGCAATACTAGGTATTTTTAAGCAACAATAAGAAAACTTCTCGTACAGATGGAGGAATAATCAGCCTTCATTCCTGACACATGCTTTCCCTTTCACTGCATGAGATCAAGAAAGAGAGAAGCAATGGCTGTTCTTGGCCGGAGGAGGAGTCCCAGCTAGTTAGTTATCTTCTACTGGGACTCACTGGCAACTCACTGACTGGCTGGTGCACCAAGGGGAAACGGAGTAAGGCATGGAAGGATGGAGAGCAACAGTGAGGGGAAAAAAAGGCTGTGTCCTGACACTTAGAACTGTATGGCTATTACGGGTTAGGCTGGAAAAATATCTAATCTAAAAGAAGCACAGTAGCCTGTTCTGTGTGAATTCTGGTGGGCAAGCCTGACCATGGAAGATGAGCTCGGTGCATGTTTAATTGGCTTCTGTGAAAACAGCACTGCACGTATATCCCTGTTTGCTTTATAAAAGCACAATTTAATACTTTACTTTTTTTATGCAAACTTCTCCTAAAATTCTTTCGTCTTGCTTGTCTCAACATGCTCTGCATGTCCTAATTTGAGAGGCTGTTAAATAAAGCAGAAGGCGCAGGCTTGTTTGGCTCAGCAACTGACTTCGGGACCATGGGTTTAAATTCACTGATGAAAAAAATTGCGTTGATTACCAGGCTATAAAAGGTGCAAAATGAAGTACGTTTAGTGTGCCTGCTCATGGAGAAGGGGAGGTGCAAAAGCTCGTGAGTGGCAATCAGAGAAACCAACATATAAAACAAGGGGGAGAAAAAACTTGAGGAAAATGGAGTGTGTGGAGCAGAAAAAAAAAGGAGTAAAACTTTTATATCTGAGATTCTCTGGAGCAAACAAATGATGACAGTGGTGGGAGCTCTCCTCTGAGAAGACCAATCTGAAATGCCTGCATGAAGAGCGTTCGCCCTGGCTTCTCCCTTGGCTTTTGTATTACAGATACTGCAAGGCAAATCCTTGCCAGCCGCATGCTGCCACCTCTCCCACTGGCACCAGTGGAAAACGCCCTCGCACCCACGGCAGCCTCACGCTTCTCGGGGCAGCTTCCCTTCGTCTGGCTGCAAAATGAGCTGCTTCTCCTGGAAAAAGTTCAGGATTTGGTCCCTTGGTATTTTGGGAGGAATTTGGTCCCTTTGTGGTTTTTTTGGGGAATGGCAGTTTGGTTGATTAGCTGATCGGTGGGTGGGTTGATAATTTTTGCAACATATTGGCTCTCATAGCTGAATTTCAGCAGTTAGGGAAGTGAGGTGGCATATCTTAGTGCGTGTGATAAACACAACCATACGAAGCTTTTGTAAGCAATATAGGAATTGCCCAAAACCCACCATCTCCCAGAAACTGCAAAGATGCATGACTGAAGGATTGCTCTAAACTACCCCTTTCTCTTTGGGTCCTTCCTTTAGTATCCAGTGCCAACTGCCGCATAGAGAGGGTACAACCTCATGCAGCTCTTTACCCAGTACGGCACTGTTAAGCCTGTGCAATCATTCACTTCATACCCTTCGTATGGCATTAACAGCTATCGGAATTCATGGGTCGCTCTCACCCTCCTCTGGAAAAAAGTGCCTGTATGTACCTAATCCAGAAAAGATCACCCCAGAATTAAACTTCAGACAGAGGGCATGCCATTTTCCAGGGGATGAAGGGAAACAGCAAGCAGGTTTAGACTTTCATGCTCACTCCATCACTCCTGCAAGCACACGACAGAAAAAGAGCCGCACAGTGGAAACACAACGAGTTGTGCAAACTTTGCAGACTGGGAGAGGAGCAAGGGAGGCAGGGAGACACTGTGCTGGATTGCCCCCGGATTATCATCATGCAACAAACAGATTCAGTCTGAAACGGGAGCATGTCTGATGGATGGAGGTAATATTGACCCACAGTCCTAAAGACACTAAAACCCCAGTGGAGATTTATCATTTTCTTCTAGGCAATGTTTGAGTAAGCGTAGCAGGGATGGGAAAATACCTCCTCAGTCATCCAATATATTTCATATATCCAATACATATTTCAGATACGAGCAGATGTTTGGTTCAGGTCATTCCTCCTCTTGTTGATATCAAGAAAGGGCTCCTACGGGCCAGCAGCTGTAGCGTGGAGCAGGGCAGTGGAGTCAGGAACTTGGCCCCTGGGCATCAGCAAGCCAAGGGGACTTGTCTGCAGGTCAATGCCTTCATCTCTGCAGTGATGCTACTGCCATCTACGTACAGCAGACAAGAACTTGGTCTACGTTAACCAGTCCTGGTTGCTGGCTGGAAGACAAAGTTTTGCAAGTGGAAAGAACAAGAGCAGATTAATATAAAAACTAATGTGATGCTGAGGGAAAATACTAAAGAAGCTTTTTTTCCCTTTTTTTTTTTGTTCTCCTTTTCCTCATCATTAGGCAGAGACAGTAGGGCTCAGACAGGCAGCCTACTACTAAAGTTCACGAGCCATATACTATGGGAAACAGGAGAGCACAGGTGGAAAGAACGGGAAATACCTTAGGGTTTGCAAAATAGCTACAGCTAGAAGATGTAGAAGGACTTGAGCTTTGGGTTTAAATCCTTCTTTTCCTCATCTCACTCCAGAAAGCAGAGACAACCAGGTCAGGTGTGAAGGATGCATGAGAAGCAGGGGAAAGTATGGGTTTGGCATGAGACTTCTTTGTATGGAGAACAACCTGAGAGTTTTGGTGTCCTAGATGAAAGTCTCCAATACAGCTGATCTTTCAGTCCCTTCAAGCAGAGGAGATGCTACAGTATACCCAGAACTACAGTCTGAAATGGGACAGGGGCCGCAACATTTGGTACTAGAAACTCTATTAGGCCAAAAACTGCTTGATTTCATTTAGATTCTGGAGACCCCAGGACCTGTGTGACATCTTAGAGAGGGATGGGAAGGAGCAGGAGTCACAGCATCGGCACATCTCCACACCTCTATTCTTCTTATACTCCATGTCCAACCTGAAGACTGTTAGCAGGGCACGTGTCTGGTTCTGTTCATTCTACAGCAGGGTCTTCACCCTGGCTGAGCCTCCAGAGCTCCTGAAGCACAGCATATAGCAGGAAATTCCGGTTTTGGAGCTGGTTTGGCATGGTTTTGTGCCAAAACCATCATGTTACTATCTTGTTTCATTTTCTGTCCTTTCATTTTCTTTATTGCAATTTTGTTTTGGCTAACAAAAGCATGAAAAGCAGGAGGTGTCCATTCTGCTGCTGTGTTAGTGAAGAGCAGTGATCCAATTGTAGTTAAAGACACACATATGTTAAATACTACGAGCTGTCAGTACAGAGACGGTAATGCATGTGACCATCACAACTTGCATCTCACAGGTTCTGCATGGAGAAACTGGGCTAGCTGACACATGCCAAAACCAAAGACACCAAGCCACAGCCATGTTGATAAACACCTGCTCACTTGCCGAGATCCAGACAGGACCAGAGCACTTGAGCAGCTCGGATGTGTGACACGTCTTCATTTTATACTGATCCTTTTCTTACTATTAGGGGAACTGAGGTCTAGAAGGACCTACTGAATTCAATGATTGTTATATTCAGTATGGCAGCAAACAGTTCAGACTCCCTGCTGTGCAGGACAGCTGACTTGTGGCTACTTACATGGCCAAAGACAAAAAGAGACTGACAAAGAAGTGGCCGAGAGGTGCTCCAGCGGATGGTTCCAGGGCTCTGGAAGCACACGGATGATGCTCTGAGACACTCTAACCTACAGACCAGCACCACTACAGCAACATTAAGATCAGAACATCTCATAGATGGGCTGAACATAGCTCTTGAGTCTGTCCTGTGGCTGTGCAGAGCCGTGGCATCCACAGACTCAACTAACTCTCTTGAACACCAGTATCAGATGAGGTGCCAGGAGAAGGTCTGAAAACAGCAGAGGTATTCACAGAATCACAGAGTGGTTGAGGTTGGAAGGGAGCCCTCAAGGTCATCTGGTCTAACCTCCCTGCTCAAGGAGGGCCACCTAGATGAGGTTGCCCAGAACCACATCCAGACAGCTTTTGAATATCTCCAAGGAGGGACACTCCACAACCTGTGCCAGTGCTTCGTCACCCTCACAGTGAAAAAGTGTTTCTTGATGTTCAGAGGGAACCTCATGTGGTTCAGTGTGTGCCCATTGCCTCTGGTCCTGTCACCAGGCACCACTGGAACGAGCCTGGCTCCCTCATCTTCATTCTTCCCATGAGGTATTTGTATGCATTGAGCCTTCTCTGCTCCAGGCTGAGCAGTCCCAGCTCTCCCATACCTTCCCCCTGAGAGAGATGCTCCAGTTCCCTTCAGCATCTTAATTGCACTTTGTGGACTCTCTCCAGGACGCCCGTGTCTCTCTCGTACTGGGGAGGCCAGACCGGACACAGAGGAAGTCACTACGGAATTCAGATCTCCAGGCCCAGCCTGGACACCACCACTCCCTCACATGAAATCTCTGCTGATTGGTTTTGCTGGATTTCTCCCCCTGCAGTTATTTAGCAGTGAGCAGATGCTGATGTGTGGGTGATTTTTCAGTATATTATCACCTCTTTGTATAATCAATAAAAATTTAAATGAGCAGACCTTGGCTGGTTCTTTAAATTCTATTACACTCAGACACCAATATTTACAACCCTCTACAAAATTAAACATTTTAGGACACAACCACAGCATAATAGCATTTGCAAGATGCTTTCTAATTTTTTGTTGGTGTGATTTGTGTTTAAATACTCCGTTTGCAGTTTTCTGTATCATGCCATGCATTTCATAAATTGCGTGCATGCTGCCCCGGTTGTACATCCTTCCTTGCTGCATTACAGCCAGTTCTGCCTGGTTCGTATCACTGCCTTGGGCTGTAAGCATTATAATCCCACCTACCAAAATAATTCTCTACCATATTTACCTATTTCACAATTATAAAAGGAACGCACGCGTGTTGCTTACTAATCAAGAACCAATGCGACCAGTATGAAACTCTGTATACCCACATCCTGTCATTGGAAGAGTAGCAATGTGGATGCAGTGGAGGTTTTCATACTGTACGGGAAAAAATATGTAAATATAACAATCAACTCCAATGTAACAACTAAAATAACTTTTAATTGTTTTCCCTTCACTTATATTTTCTGCTTGGCTGACTCTGCTTATGGCTCCTGGAAAGGCCAGCTCATCAGTTTTTGTTGTTAATCAAGAACAGTAATTGTGTAAGTTATAAAGACACACGATGATGCTTTGCTGAATAGGATAACAACTTCCAGAAAATGCAAAGTAGTTTTTTTAATGTTTTTTGATTAGTAATTTGTAAGACTGCTATCTGAGTAAACAAGGTCCCCAGGAGACGCTGGGAATCCAGACTCAGGGAAGGGTTTGCCTTCTTTCAGAAGAAGGGCTCTCACGGGGCACCGTGGCTACTCTGGTTCTGCCTCTGCTCAGGATCAGCAAACGCCATGCAACCAGGCAAAATGGTGGGAAAATGTCCTCTCTACCCCTGATACCAAGACAAGCATCACGACAAACACCATGAGAGTAGCACAGACACCCTTTGGAAGGTGCCGTTGGTCCTCGGACGCTGGGGCAGGAAGCGGGGGCGCATCACAAGTCCAACCAACTTGAAACATTAATTTCTGGCTTGTCCTCCAGCGCGTGGCCCACAGCCCACTCGGTCGCCCTCCTTGGGCACAGCCCTGCCAGCCCACATCAGTGACAGTGCACACTTTGCCTGCCACCACCATCATCCTCCAGGATCCACCCTGTGAGCTGCTCCAGCCCCATCTCCCCATGGTCTTTCCACCTGGTGGGGAAGCATTTGAATGTTTGCGGGTTTTTCTTGTCCAGGTGGAGCAGAAAAGGGCCCTGAAGAGGAGAAGGCTGGGAGCGGCGTGAAGAGGGGAGAGAGGCCGGTGACGGAGAGGAGAGGAGGGAGCACCCTACCATGGTGCCAGGAGCTGGGCTGCAATGGAGCCCAGGAGAGATGAGACCAAGGTGGGACATGGGCAAAATCTTACTGCTGAAATGACTGCTTTCCCTGCCAATTTGTGCTTAAAACCTTCCTGTTGCGAGTTCAGTCTGCAGCACCAAGGAAATGACATGCAAAAATCGGTGGCTGATAGCAAGACAACCAGCATTTGACAAGGAACTTATAACAGAAACTCTGGAGGACCTTTGGGAAGGGTAACTCCCGCTACACCACAAAACAAAGCTATTTTCTAACAAGAAGTGGGAATACTCAAAACAAATTGAGGAAGGATTTGGAATGGAAGAGTTTACTTCACTCTAAATATCAAGTCTGATTTCTGTTTGATTATTAGCAGTGATTTCATCTCTAACCAGAAAATTTCGAGGGAGGAGATGGCTGGATTTTTTTTAATACAGCTAGTTAAGTACCACTATGTCCTGAAATCCTTTTGTTGTATATCTACTGGGTTATGAAATGGATTTAAGTGGATGAACTCTGGTGTCGCCTGCTCAGCAATGCATGAAGAAAAGAGTTGGAGGTGTAAAAAAATGTCAAATAGCTTTCTCATATGCATTAAACTATTAATAAAGATAAAGTGATCTTTATGTTTTCAGTATATAGTGTCTCTTTTATGAAAGTAAGAAGCAGCGTTGATTCATGATTCATTGGTTTCACTGCTTTGTGTCATTACTGGGAACACATCAAGAATCACACACAGAGCAGGCACTTCTTCTGAGAAGAAAAGGAGACAAGTGGAAGATAAAAGTTTCTGTTTTTCAAAGCCAGAGCATTGTTTCTGTGCGGATCTCCTTCATGCAACATGGGCAACCCAGCACACAGGACATGGGGTCCAGGGAGAGGAGAGGGGACCACCACTTGATGGAAATTCCCAGACCCAAAGTGAAGAGAAGCTCATGGTGTTCCCAGGCTGGGTTGCACCTTGGCCCTGATGGCCTCTCTGCACTTCGGAAGCAGTGTTGAATAAACTTGTTAAGCACCGAAGAGATTATTACAGTTTCTTTGTACCCGTTTCTAACTTATAATTAAGGTATTCTCAAGTGTCAGATGAATGGGAACCAGGATGCCAAAACATGGTCTCATGCCATTCACAAGCCCCAGTGAGTGCCCCAATTCCTGTAAACATGAGCACTTGGAATGACTCATGGAGCATAGTTTCGTTAGGGCAAACAATAACATCAACCACAAACCTTGTGCGTTCTCTGAATCCAAAATAGAAACCTAAATTTGGGAAAGTCTGAGGACCCAGCCCAGAATGTCAGGCACAGACAAAACCCACCCCTGAAGAAAGTGTGCAAGCCCCCTCATCTGGCTTTTCTCTTGATGCAATTGCAAGTGCTGGGCGGGCAGTAGGAACCGTGGGCTGGTCGATGATGCCCATCAGAGGCCCACCTTTACAAGCCCAGAGTAGCACAAGGCACAAAAGCAATTGGGAACACAAATTAGGGACTCGGAGAAAGGGACATCCCACTCAGGGCCCTCCCAGGGATGTCCCAGGAAAGGCTCAGGGACTCGGGGGCAGTGACCGGGCAGACAGGGTCTGTGCCCAGCCGCTGAAGGGATGTATATATATTCCTGACGGGACGTATACAAATTCCCACTGGTGGATCCCTGTCCTACTCCACAAGAGAAGGAGCAGAATGAGCCCACTGGTGCTCTCTGTGTTGGTGTCTGTGCCTTGTGTGCCTGTGTCGATTCCCGTAGCCGGCCGTGCTCACACATGGTGTATACGTGTGTGCGTGTGTGCGTGGGCTGGGAGTGCATGCTCGGCCGTGCTGCTGGCTGGACCCAGGCTGTGGACCTCACTTGGGCTGCTGGGTCCAGCACCTCACACCACCTTCCTTCACCGCCTGCCAACTTGTGAGCCACGTCCCATATTTCACTGAAACAGTGCTTCATACCCAAAAACGTGTGACCCTTCCACAGCAACACTTGCCTTGAATACACAGGTGTGCAAAATTTGTCTTTCCTGTGCACCATTTGTCTTGCCTGATGCTAAAGCCACACTATGGACAATTTTTCTGTTGGTGGCAGCAAGCTGGACCAGCTCAAACACGGGCAGCTCTCTGGGGAGGAATTACTTGTGTTTTTTCCTAGGGGTGTACCTCAGCCCATGCAGACACTGTGCCCTTTTTCCCGAGCTGCTAACAGCTGACCAAAACTTTCCAACAAGGACTGGAGGAACGAGTGTCACCTGCCCGGCGCGGGCGAGCCCCGTCCCCTCTCCCGCGCCTCTGCGGAGCACGGCGCAAGGTCGCAGAGCATCGTCCCGCTGCCGCACGCAGGGCTGCGGCACAGGCACACCGCTCTGTTCTCCCTCACTGCAGGGCTTATTTTACCTTAAAATATTCATCCGGCCCTCTGTTTTGTGGACCTGGGGTTTCTGTCCCTCATGCAGCGACTTTCAGAGCTTTGTTTGAAAGGCAGTGCTCCTCAGAAATACCTGACCTACGTTTGTGTTAGGTGTATTAAATGCACTTATGTACTTGCACAGGAATGCACCCCTGGTGCGAGGAGAGGCAGTGGTTGTCCTCTCTTTGCCACCAGGAGAGGTGGATCCCAGCACCTGCCCAAATCTGCGAGGAACACCCTCCGCAGGGTGAAGACTTCACATCACGCTTTCCAAGTCCTGCATTAACACCGTGTCCTGGTTTGAGGTAAAACAGGACCAATTTTGTTCAGTA
>RSEF01000031.1:66745448-66756469 GCA_003993805.1 Himantopus leucocephalus
ACGTCCCCCTGCACGCCCCTACAGCGTCCATCTCTCTTCTAGGGTGGACAAGCTTCCCCCTGGTAAGAGGCTTTACACCACACTGTAGACATGTCAGCTGATGTCTGAGCGGGAGGACAATCCATCATTTTTAGTGCCTTGCCCGTCCCTGGGGGCGGGGGAGGAGAGGAGGAGCGTCAGCATGAGACCCCTCCCATACAGGCACTTTGACTGAATGGTTGATGGCCCTTACAGAAAAGGAAAATAAATAAATAATTATACAGACTGAAAATCCTTTCCCTGCCACCCTTACCCTGCACATGTCGTTAGGAGATAAGACGACCTCTGAAATTCATAATCCTGGTTGAGACCAAAAGGAATGTCCAAAATTACAAGGAAGGAGTGACGTGTAACCACGGGGAGGGTGAAGGGGAGCTGTGGCCTCCTCACGTCCCTGCAGATCCTGCTGGCCGGAGCACCGTTCGCATCTGCCCATCACTGCTCTGTAACAACACGGTCCTACCAGCCCTGCTGGAGCCTCCGCACGCCGTCCCCGGAGAAACACAAAAAAAGTAGGATGACAACACTTGAAAAGAAATCAGACGAGGAAGAGAGGGGAAGACTGGCCACAGCCAGCGGTCTGTCCGACGCAATATCCTCCGGTAACGGTCACGGAATCACGGAATCACGGAATCACGGAATTTTCAGAGTTGGAAGGGACCTCTAGAGATCATCTAGTCCAACTCCCCTGCCAAAGCAGGATTGCCTAGAGCACATTACTCAGGACTGCATCCAGGCGAGACTTGAAGATCTCCAGAGAAGGGGACTCCACAACCTCCCTGGGCAGCCTGTTCCAGTGCTCTGTCACCCTNGGCTGCAAAGGGGCTTCCAACACTGAAACAGATTTTCTGGGTTAGTCAAAAAACCTTAGCTCTAAAATGGACTAGCTTTAGCTCTAACAAGTTAAAGGTGCAACACTACAGATCAAGTAAAAAATAATTATAATCATGTAAATATTTTTTTGTAAATATTAAAATGCTTAATGAAAAAAAAAAAGTTGTTTGTTTTTGCAGGAAGAACTGTAGAATACTTTATCCACAAGCCATAAATGAATCTGCCAATTTGAGGTAACTTTTTTTTATTATTTGATATGGGACCAATAAAAGGTCTTCAGAAATTTAAAACTGAAACAGAAAGGCTAAAATCAAGCAGAAGTCTTCCTCTTTGCTTAGTTTCTCCCAGATGGAGAACTGGTTTTGCAGACCATCCCATAGCCTCTGGGAAATCCACTTTAAGATAAAGCCAAGCCTGACATTTCACAGGGATTTGGGACCCAGAGTTTCGCTGCTTTGCTGGGGAAGCCAATCCATACATAGGGCCATTGAAAGTGCTGAACAGGGAAGGAAACGGCCGTGCGTAAATCACACCTGGGCTGAACTTCAACATATCACCTTGATTATGCTGTTTTAAATTTTCAGCAAAAGGAATAACAGAGATCACCCAAGCCAGGGACAAGGCAGAAGCATGACAGCACCCTCGTTGGTTGGAGGAAGGTCGGTGAAAATTTTGGCTGACCGACAGGGTCACATCTTGTGTCAGGAGATGTGTAACGTGCCTCAGCTGCACCATCTTGGTCCCACTGCAGGTTTGCTGATGAGGAGGGACTTGGGAGCCCCCGGACACCCCGGGTGCAAGACATCGTAGGAGGTGGCTACTCCCTCCAGTGCACGTGAACTGGAGGATGGAGGGGGGTTTTGCCCCTGGCCCTGGCCAGAAGCTGCCCCTGACCGGGCAAACCCAGCACAGCCAGAGCAGGCGGAGGGTCGGTCCCTGTCTGCCATTTCAGTGCTCTCCAGCGCTCCGCAGCGACCACCCCTACATTGCATTTTCCTTTGCAAGCTCCCTGGCACAGATCTTTTTCTTGTGCTGTTGAAACTGGCAAATTTAAGCAAATGCCAATAATTCCCTCTTGTCCCTAAATTTCTTTTGTCATCGTCATTGAACTTGGCTTACTAATGATTTCTTAGAGTTTCAGCTTGAATGGGCATCCATAGATTTTCCTTCTTTTTGGGTTAAACCTGGAGTTATCATCAGGCGTGTTTCTGTCAGCTCTTAAACGTTCCTTTCGCTTGCCTGTGGACAAGCCCCTGCATAAATCTGAGGATGCAGAAGGGATCTAGTGGGGAAGGGAAAGGGCTTTATATCAAGGCCACATCGTTGCATGTATTATGCTGTGGCATTGCAGCACTTCATCAAGTTCTAATTACGCCTGGTTGACAAATTCCTAGCCCTTTCAACTGGAGATAGAGTGTCTTTGACTGAGTCCATTAGGGCTCGTAATTTTTGATAGTTGAGTTTGCCAGTTGTCTGCTTATACTGATTTTTTTCCCCCTACTAAAACCAACTTTTATATAACTGCGAGTCTGGGTTCATTTACTTTATGTACAGGTCCCCTAAGAGGCAGAGAAGTGAATTATATTCTCCCTCTTGGTCTCGTGCAGTTACTAAATTACATTTTTAGCACCTGAAATTAACAGCTAACTGGAGTTAGGCAAGGGAGAGAGTAAAGTAAATGAATTGACTAAATATGATAGCGGAGGAAAGCAAAGAGCTCTGTTTCTTCTACCTGTTTTTCCAAATTTTACTGAAGCAAAAAACCAGGAATTACACATCAGTCCCAGGGTGTCCATGAACCAAACGAGCCGCAGTGCCCGCCACGGGTGTCGATGCTCCCGTCACCAAGCAGCCGGCATTATTTTGGGAAGCAAGACCCCTGGCAGCCGGGCAGCCCTCGCTCTGGTGGCAGGGCAGGCACTGCGCACCTACCAACCGGCAGCAGCATCTCTCCTCACTCCTGTGCCTTCCCTGACACCAGTCGGGAGTAGGACAACAGCACTGGTCTGGGGAGAAGGAAGGTTACGCAGCATGAACACAAGGCTGCAGGTCGAGCTCAGACAGATTTTGCTTTTCCACTCCGTGTGACCGGCAGTTCAGACTTACGGGCTGTGCTGAAGACACCCTCTTGGGCTTCGAGCGGAAAGCATGAGAGTTGTACCAACACATTTTGTTTCAGCCTCCTAGAGGGATGAACAACCGTTCACTCAGCTGATTGAAAGCTGTCTCTTTTTTTTTTTCCCCTTCTCTCTGTGTTTTTCTCCACATTGCACAAGCCTCTGCCTCAGCCGGAGCCCCACACCTGCGCTCCGCAGCTCGCTCTCGGCCGGGTCTCATCAATGCTCCTGCCCCGCTCGGCCACATGCTGCTGCAGCGCCGTGTCCTGCCGAGGCTTGGCTCTCCCCATGCCCAAGCATCCCCGTCCTCAGGGCTGCAGACCCCGGCACTGCCTGTGTGTGCGAGATGCCCACCGGTGGAGGGGGGTACCCACCGGAGAGGGGTGCCCACTGGAGAAGGAGGCCCACCAGAGAAGGATGCCCACTGGAGAAGGGCACTCAGCAGAGAGGGGTGCCCACCGGAGAGGGGTGCTTTCTTCAGGGGCTGCAAGAGCGGCGGATCCAGGGACTGGCAGATTTGCGGGTCTGTGTCTGCAGCCCGGCTCAGGAGGGCAGAGCTGGGCTTTGGCTGTGAGCATCACCACCTCGGCGCATCTCACAGCTGTTAACCTGTCTGAAAGCACAACAGCCTGCAGCCAGGTTATGAGCTATCAGGTTTGTACCTCTGAGTCACTCAAATACCTTTCCTGCTGTTCTCGACGTGGGTGGTTCAACGCCACAGCTTCTCTTGGTTTGGGGATGGGGCTGGTCCAGGGAGCTCGTGTTCCTGCACGCTGCGCAGCACTGCCGGCTCTCCGGTCACTCCTCGGGGGGGGGTCCCCAGTGCAGACAAAATCCGTGCAGTCAGCCTATTATGCACAATTAATTTGGCCTTTTTTTTTGGAAGTATGCAAGGCAGAAGCCAAACCAATACTTGTTTCACTTCCCAGCCCCTAACTGCTTTAGTCTTCTTTATATTGCAGAGAGAAGTGGTCACCAAACTAAATTAAAAACTCCCTGTCTCAGAGTTAGAAGTTTTCATGCACTTACTTTTTTTCATGGCTGTCCAAAGGTCTTTTTTGCTTCTTATCTGGTCTCCCATCATAAATTGTAACTGCATTTTGAAAAAGATAAAACCTGGCTGCATCTTTACATGAAATATTAAATTTAGTATTTACAGTTACAGGGTGTCCTCCTGGATTGGCACTGTATGCCAAATGTTTCTGTGTATTACACTGGAGTTGTGGTAACAAAGACTCAGTGAAGAGTCCCATGAAGGGGAGAGCAACATTATTTGAAGCAATCAGCCCCAAAAAACCATGAAGCATCCTGCTGCAGGTCCAGGATTGTTTGGTGGAGGGCTGGGAATCAACTGGGTATCTTGAATTGGGGCTCAGAGCAGCAGCAAGTGGCCGCAGGAGACCAGGTCTTTAAAAGAGGAAACCTTGAGGCAACACAAGAAAATGTGGAAATTTAAATGGTAAAGTGACATTTTTATTTGAAGTGGGAGAAATGTTTTCTCGAGCAGCCCCTGGCCAGCTCCTCTCTGGTGTGAAGGCGGTGGTCAGCATCGTTAATGCAAATGGGGTCCCCGATGGGTGGAGCGTAGCAAGCTGCACGGCCGGGCAAAATCTGGAATTTCTATAAGGGAATATAAGGGAAATGTCGGGGTTTTGAAACTTGTCATCCTTCTGGCTCAGAGTGAAGTTGAGTATTTCTAGAGGTGCTCTGCAGAACTGTTGGCTCAGGAAAATCGGCATTCCACAACCGTGGCATTTCATGGGGGAATTGAAGCCCTTTTGAATACGATTATTTTGTATTTCCTGATATCACTTCACAACATCTCGTGAGCTTGCATGGCAAGCATGAAAATAATGGAACTAGGGACAACCCCACCTGCCCAAAAAATAATGTCAAACTGATGCTCTGGAATGTTTTAAAAAGAAGATTCCAAAATTGTAAAAGTGTTTTGAAAGTTTCTCATGCAGAAATTTCTGAATTTCTCAAAATGAACACATATGTTAAGAGCTCCTTGTTTGAATGAAATTAGTGTTTTCCAGCAAAATGTACTGAAGAAATCATGACCCACTCCAACTGAATAACAGCCAGAGCAAGCAAACAAAAACATGGTATAGCAATGGGTTCTCACTAAAGCTAAGAGTTAATCAAGGTTCATGCTCCTGGATGGAGAACCATCAATTAGCAGCACTGAGAAATAACCCTAAAGCTGGGGGGGAGGGGTCCATGACCATTCACATCTATGAGAAGGTTACAGACAATGGATTTTGTTAAAAATATTTGCTTGGGTAAAACTGGGAAACTTCTGTTGTGGGAGACACCACAAGTCTTGAGAGCAATGCAAAGCCTCGGATTCTGGTGAAGCAAAGCCTCGGACACTGGCGTCCCGCCTTGGCCAGGCACTTCAGAAGGAGTCACCTGAAGGAGCAGAAAACTGTCCCCATGTCCCCGGACCTCCAGCTGGAAACAAATGTGTCACATTTCTTTGGGGGCTTTGGGTTTTGTGTATATGTGTGTTTTTTCCTCCGCAGGACAAGTGGTCCTGTGGTGGAGCCTGGTCCCGTCCCAAGCCCCGCAGTGCTGACCACCAGGAGTCATGGGGGTGCTGCCAGAGCCACCAGCTTCCCCCTGTGGAGCTCATCCCCGTCCCGGGAGGAGATGCGGCTGCATCACAGGGGATGGTTCCCGCTACCCCTCGCTATGGCTGCTGCTCCCGCTCTGACTACAGTATCTCCACATCAGTCCCTCACGTGTGGCATTAACTTGCTTGAGATGCACTGTGGTCCCCAAATTTCCATCCTCCCACCTCCCTTTCATTAAAAAAACCCCAAGCACACATGGGACTCTGATCCTCAAAACAGCTTTGGACGAGCACTCCTGGTCACCCTACATGTGCCGGGCAGCTTTGACACACACGTTTGAACGAAATGGGAACTGACAGTGCTGAGGCGCTGCAAGCGCTCGGCTACAAAGGATCCATGCAATTATCTTTTGTCGGAATTCATCTTGTCAGCCCTGCACAGTGCTAATGTCTTTAGAAACTCTGAAGATGAAAAACTGAGAAAAAACCCCACCAGTTAGAGCAGTGTCTGGACACGACAGCGTTTTTTGGGGTAGGAGAAATGACAGCCAGGGAAACTGGAGGTCCCAAGAAGGAAAGAATGAGCACAGGGCTGGGAAATTGGCCCCTCAAACCATGGAGTTAACAGTTGTCAGCAGCCTTCCTAGGTTTGTCAGTGGGAGAAGCCTCTCCAGCTGGACAGCTGGCTCAGGCAGGGTGTGTGAAAGGTTTACAAAAATGGTTCAACCATCACTACTTGCAAGGTAGGGAAAGGGGAATTTGGTTAACTGCATGCATTCTCGTTTGCTGCCCACTCCTGGGAGAGACTCGCTGGCTCCACGGCGCATGGCACTCACGGGCGTGTTGCTGCTAGAATAACTATGGGCCAAACTCCCTGAAAATGTCTTGAAACTTTGCTGTGAGTAGATTCCTCTAAAAACTGTTGACCCAGATGTGCAGAGACATTGTCAGAGACATGTCCTCCAATTCTGGAGGGAAATGTGTCTTCACACCTTTGCATAATTTGCTAAATTTCACAGACAGCTTAATTTTCTATTTCCTGTAAATATTCGTGCTTTGGGGAAAAAAAAAACCCAACCTTTTGTGTCCATCGATTTTTGGTAAATTCATTCAATTTTTCATGTGCTTTTTCTTTCAAGATTTCAGAACTATTTATTTCAGCAGTTTTCAATTTTTTTTTTCAGTAGGGTGCAAAAAGTTTATTTCCATTTATATCTCTAAAAATACTGTTTAGCTTGTCCAATCAAAGAAAAAGTATTATTTTTCACTTTGGCAATAAAATTCTCACTCTGAAAAAGCAGCATTCCCTTATTCAACAGCCCTTTATTACTCGTGTCCCAAGCATTCCCCTCTGTGGCGCAGGCGAAGGCAGAGGCGGTCTCTGGCTGGGGGTTAGTGCCGTCTCTGTGGTGGAGAGCTGGCTGCTCGGTCCGGTCCCTGACGGTCAGCCGGGCTTGGACACAGTGCCGGGCTTGGACGCAGTGCTGGGCTCCGTGGGAATGAACACACTGACATCTGTTGACTGGACACAATTTCTCCAGCCTGCTAACGGAGCTCTTCGTGCAGCTGAAGCGATTAAGGCATGGGAATTGAAACACAAAGGATCGCAGCTCTTATTTGTCATCAGGAAGGGCCTTATTAGGGAACACGCGTATCTTTCTGGTGCTCAGGTTGTGCTCACAAAGCCTATTAAAAGGACATTAATGAGCTGCTTGTAACTTGGAAAGATCTCTTGCTTTTGAATATGTAGGGTTACATTTTGCTGGCAACAAAATTTATTTCAGAATGGCTCAATTAGATTAAAACCTTACTGTGCAAGGCTTTAAAAAACACTTTAAAATACCTTTTGTTTCAAAACATTTGCAGAATCTGAGATTTTGTTGACTGTCCCAACTCTCGGACAATGCCACAGTCCATGATGGAAGAAAATTACATTTACCTCCCATGAAGGCAGAGGCAGTTTCCAAAACCAAGAGCGACAAAACGCCCCGTAATTCAGCTTTACTCATATGCAGGGAAGCTAAAGTGAAGTGCAGAGCTGGGAGGTGGCCCCAGGCCTGCCTGCCTTTGGTGCTTTTCTGGCGGGGTTCCTCTCCCAGCCTTGCTGAGGGAAAAACCCACTGGGCATGGAGGGTTGCTTGAACATCAGGGAGAGAGACAGGCTTGGGACAGAGAGCCCTGGGGGAAAACCAGCATCTTCTGGCCTTGGAGCATCAGAGCAGAGAGTTACAGAAAAAACACGGGTGTCCTTCGTGCCATTTGGTCTGAGCTTCTGCGGGCTCAGGGTCTCACTTCAAGTCTCCAAAGTCAACGAGGATGGAACTGGGACACGCAGTGGCCGCAGCTTTTTGCTGGCAGGAAAAAACACTTCATTTCTCAGGGGGTGGGTGCTGCAACACCATCATTGGCTAGAGATTTGAGGAAGTGACACTTCAGATCCCAACAGGAAAAGTAAGAGGTTAAAAAAAGAAAAAGACATTTGGAGAAAAGCTGGAGCAAGAGGAATTGGGAAAAGGGGCTGAGACGTGCTGCTGTTGGCTTGGGATGTCTGGCCTCGCACATTTTCCTTGAGTGACATCTTCTCTGGCGTGAGGGCATGTGCATCTGCAGACGCAGAACCAGTCCTTCGATCTGAAAAAATGGAAGCTCTCTGGTCTGGCCCTTGCATCCAGGGAATTTCTTACAGGCTGACATCCCATCATTTTGTCTGCAGGTAGTAATGAGTGCGGTACAGAAAGCTAGAAGAACGTTTGTTGGAAAACTGAGATTTTTTTTAAAAAAAGCAGCAATGACATGACCTTATTGTAATTAGAACTGAACAGTTCAGTTTCCATCACAAAGAGCTTCACAAAATGCTTGCACTTGTCTACAGTGTTTAAACTCAGAGCTGTACTCAAAAAGAAGGACTGAGAAGTATGTCTATGTCTCGACCGGCTCCTTCAAGACCTGACTCATCTGTAGCCCTTGGACAGTTAGTAAGTCCATCGAGGCAGCCAGCTACCATCAAACTATCACTGTTTAAGTAACATTTTAGAAGCCAAAGGTTGGTATTGTAAAGGAAAGGAAAGATAGAAATTCATCTTACTTATCATGACCTCCCTCAGGGTAGGTTTGAATTACACTCCAGGTGGGCTATGGAAATCTTTCATGTCTCTCGCTCCATTAGTTGGTACACGTAGCGAAGGCTGGGTAATAACCAGACATACTCTTCTCGTCATGAACAAGACATGGCTACATGTTCGCTCTGGTAATTTCTGCAATATCCCCTTCTCTGGGCCACCAGCATCACCCAGTTCTGTCCCGGACACTGCAGCGGAGGCAGCCTGGCTGTAGCCCCTAGGTCCGGCAGCGCTGCACGGGCTTCCAGCTCCCCCATCACTTCTAGCAGCATGAAACAGAGGGACCCTCTTCAGGAGAGTGCCCTACCGTCACCTCTGAGGGCAAACAGCCAGAAGTAGGAACAGGTAGACCTGAGAAGGGCACTCAGGCAGCAGTTGTAGAGTCACTAAAAGACATTGCTTCCTATAGAGCATCAGCTTGCCCTTGCAATAAAAGGATTAGAAAACGCATTGCTTAAAGGGCATCAGCCATATTGGTATTGCTTTTAGTGCTTTGCTTAAATTTGTATGTTAGTGCTTTGTTTAAACTTGTATGTCCTAGAATAACAAGGAAAAACGAAAATGTCAGTTTTCACTCAGAGGCTAAGGGAGAAACTCTTCCCCTTGCCAGAAAAGAGCATTTCAAGAACTAGAAGGCAAATCGAGAGAACCCAGTGAATGTATTTTCCTACACAAAGCCCTGAGTACAGGGTGCCGTGCCCCAGTGGGGGAGTGGCGGTCAGAAACAGGCACAGGCAGCTGCTGAGGGATCTTTGGTTTCTAATCACTGCAGAGCTCAGCAGAAAGAGGGAGAAAAGCACAAACCTCCCCATTGAGACACCGTCCTAGTTCAGACACTTTGGAAGAAAACATGAGGCTGGTACCCACAACATCAGGGCCATGGGAGTCCTTTTCAGAGCCTCACCTTTCCTTAACAATTTTTATCTGTGGTCCTACCCCCTCATTACAGAGCCCTCCACCTTTGGCACTGATGGACATCCACATCTGGTGGTTCTGCTGGACACGGACTCCTCTGGTGCACAACCAGCCCTGGTGTCAGGGCTCTGCTCTGCCGTAAGTCATCGCACGCCCAACAAAGGTCCTCTGCAAGTGCCCCTGTGGGCACCTTCTCACAGGGAAACAGCGTGCAGTGGGTGGCATCATCAAAACTTGCATTTCAGGTTGCTGCGTTACCAGCTCCCCTAAGCAGAGGAAGGTCTGTGGCTCATTTGCTGCTGCCAGAGTCGGGCATGGCATCGAAAGGACAGTCCCTTCGCACAGCCTCCTGCCACCTACCACAGAGCAGGATCCCAGTTTAGGAACAACTGGCTTTGCCTGGGCACCGTGTTTCTAGGCAGCTGAGGACTGGTGAGGTGCAACCTCTTTCTAGTGTGCATTGCCTCTGGCATTTGATTTACACATGAGTTTTTTTCTTAAAAGTTGTGAAAATGCCTGGAGTAAAGGCCAGCTCATGCTTGTAAAGCATCTTCACAGTGAAGCAAAGATGACTTTTCTTAAACTTTGTCATTTCAGCCTAATTGTTGTAATGTTTAAACTAAATGAACTCCAAAGACCGGAGTGGACCTGCTCTTGTAAGAACGACCTGCTCATCATGTGTGGGAATGGCAGCATCTGACCCTAAACCAGCAAAAAATTAAGGAAAGGATGAAGAAGATAAGTAAAGCCAAATAATTCAAGGAGAGCAATTTAAACTCATATTGGCAATAATAATGTGCACTGGTCCACATCTGATCTTCAGCTATTTCTAAATTACACAGAGATAATAAAAAAGAAAGGATCTGCTACACATTCATGTGCAGAACAAGACTCTGCAATTAGTAAGCCGAGGTCTATGGTTGATCAATAGTGACCCTCCCTGGTAGCTCTGAGTGTTTTTACAAGGGAAAGGTCATTTCTGCTATTCCAGCTGTATGGGGAAGAGGGCTTCCCCTGGATGGGAAAGGGTTTATCCTGTCAGTGCTGACCATTTCTAGTGCAGGATTATGTCCACAAGGATTTTTTTCTGAAGGTCCTATTTTGTGGCACTGTCGCCAGCAGGACATAGGCTTCAGGGATTAGGTCTTCTGTCAGCTGTTTCTCAGGAAGATACCAGGATTGCAGTGTGGCTGATGTTGGCAGGGACCTCTGGAGGTCATTGTGTCCAGCCTCCTTGGCTTAATGCAGGGTCACCCACACCAGGTTGCCCAGGACCAAGCCCACTCAGGTTTTGAGTATCTCCAAGGACAGAGGATCCATGACCTCTCTGAGCAACCCATTCCAGTGTTTGACCACACTCACAGTAGAATCATAGAATCATAGAATCATAGAATCTTTAAGGTTGGAAGGGACCTTTAA
>RSEF01000031.1:66757469-66772860 GCA_003993805.1 Himantopus leucocephalus
GCCTGGCTTAACTTGAACCCATTTCCTCTCGTCCTATCAGTTGCTAACTATGAGCAGCTATATCTCATGTCTGTCTCTGGAAGTTTCCAACAACACCCAACTACCCACCCACCCCCCTTCGATGGGTGAGCCTCAAATAACGTGGGGTTTACACACAGCGTGTGTCACAGTTGCCTTCATGTACCATAAGAAGAATCTGCAGCACATTATCAGCTTGTCTCGGTATTACTGGACGTGTTCGCGTAGAGACAGGCTTCAACGTATATGTCTTCCCACTGCTGCTGTCTGCGTTTATCCCAGTGTGGTTGCTCCTGAAGCAAGGCTGAAGGCATAAATACTTTAGCCTTTACACGACAGACAACGTGAGTGCTTGGGAGACACATACCCTAACACCCCAACCGACTCTTATGTGAACTTACTAGTTCTGCATATTTCAAGTTTTGCTTCTCGCTCTGTGCCCAGTAGCATTAAATGTGTCACCCTGGGCTCCTTGTAGACAGCCAGGGTTACAAACAGCTTCTCCACTCACAACAGTTCAAAGGTGTTCTGGTTCTTAACACAACGTTCTGATGATCACTTAACACAAGAGCATCCGGAAGTACATACACTTGTTAAGCATCACTGAGGGTTAGTAATGAGACACAGTAGTGTTTTATATGGGATCACAGTTTAAATCCTAGCCCTCTTGACTTCACTTTTATTGAAGGCAGTCCTATTTTGTACAACACTGAGCATATAGTGTAACTCTGGGAACCACAGCTGTGACTTAGTTAATGATCTCAATAAATCCTACTTAAGCAGAGACAAGAAGAGAATTATGCAAATGACTACTTCTGTACCACATGTACTTGATAACTGAAGACATACCAAAATAAGCTTCAGCATACAAACACCAATACTTTTTTAAAAATATTTTTGAAAAACACGCAAGAGGGGGAACAGCTTACAGAATTTNACACGCAAGAGGGGGAACAGCTTACAGAATTTTATTTCAGAAGAGCTGCAGTTGCAGCACATTTATTACAAAGTAATGTACACATAGAGAAGGCAGACGTACGAAGAGGAATGGTTAAAAAAAAGAGAAAGATGACAGATTTTTCAAATACAGCTGTGAATGTGACAAAGACTTACTTTTCTGAACAGACTCTCCTGAAACATTATGATTAAAGCCTCAGTACAATACTGCTGCTTTCTCAGCACATACATCAGCCAGTCACACTTGGCAGCTAGATAAGATGTCTTCCATCAGTCTCTTGTAGGCCCAGGCATCACCTTTAAGCCTTTGTCGTCTGATACCCACTAGTTCAGTTTTACTGAGCTGACACACTTCTAACTCAAACTTCATAGCAACTTCGCCAAAATCTGACCGCGTTTGACATTTCAGTGTATAACTGTATAAAACAAAGGAAAAACAGAATAATCATTGAACTGTTTAATGCTTGTTTTGCAATGCAATTTTGAATTAATGAAAGCACTTTGCAGAAATTTTCCCATTGCTATTCAGAATATAGGGAAACACCCCAGAATTTAGTGAACTGAGAGCTTTGAATACTTTAGTCCGAGAACACTATCGTTATGCCCGAGTACTGACATGTAGCACCAACATCCTACCCAGCCGTAGGAACCACTGCTAGACACAGACCCTCATTCTCAGCGTGCAGAGCTGGCAGGGCGGAGATGTTCCCACATTTTTCCCCAGACAAGACCACTCTCCTCTCTGAGGAGGCACGGCTGCTGAGAGGCCAGTTACAGCTCAGCTGGTGCGAAGAGTGGAAAAACTTAATCTGAAGTTTAAAGACATGGGAGAAGGTTCCCCTGTGCAGTTCAGAATCCTTCCAGAGTTTGAGCTTGGAAACGCATCAGAGGTTGAAGTATACTCTGACATTCTACATCTAAATATTCAAGAACTTTAGAAAACGTATATTCATAAGTGAGCACAACATTTCTTTCACGCATTGGGAAATGAGGAAACAGACATTAAGCTGTAATCAGACCTAGGAACCAGTCCTACTCTCAGCACCTTACTCTAGTTAGTAAATCCTACAAGTTAAAATATGCTTACACAACAGTGTGGATTCTGTGCAGCTTTTAAAATACACTGATCTCTCAGATAAATGCTTGTGTGTTTTAACTGCCAAGAATGAGCGTTAAGGGTATCTATATTATATCCCAAAATGGTCCAATTTGGTCATGTGACTGTACCCCAACAAACCTTTTGTATGTACAATTTCATGAGACAGATAAAATTCACATGGGGCTTTAAGAGCTGCCTCACCGTTCCTGCCAGTCAGAGCACTCTATTAGAGCCCACTTAACATTGTTTTGGCTTGGGTGGAGAAGTTTTATTGCACACATTCATTTCGTGCTCTGTTCTCTTTCTATAAAATTATTGTATTTTACAGGGTGAGGCTGAGGAAGTTTAAATTAAAGTTTAAGTTTAAATTGCTTTATCAAGGATTGGAGTACTGACTATTTAGGCAAATACAAGTTGAAGTCACCATATTTTACACTTACCCATTCTGAATATATTCCACATGCTTCTTTGAAAGAGCAGCGATTATGCCATTCAACGCTTGGTCTGGATTCAGTAGCTGAGTGGTGGTAACGTTACAGTGCGCCTAAAAGCAGTCAGCTCATTAAAATAAGTGTCAAGATTAAAAAAACAAAAAGTCTTTCTCCTAAAACTGAAGACATTACGAAAAGTTTCCACTAAGAAAGCGTCAGGACAGCTAACTATAGTGAAAAAAGCTTCAGCTTCCCAATATTATCATAATTAAGACATTGCAGTAGCAACAGGAACACTAAACAACAACTGCTGGACAATTAATATCAAAGCACGTCCAAACTATAATCCCTCATAAAATCCAAAGTAGCAGTGATGGGCCGGGGCAGCACTGAAGCTGCTAAGAAGTCTTGTAGTAGCCAGAGGCGACTGCTGGGGAGGACCACAGAAGCCAGCCACACGGCTGTGCTCCAAGCCCCCTGCTGCACACCCCACAGCTGGGAGACTGTGAGAGCGTGTTTCTGAGCTGAGGCTGAGCACTTCTGATGTACAAGGAACAGGCATGGCGCCATACGGCTTTTCTAGGATTAAACCATCACCATATTTAAAGAGAAAAGGTAACTTACTACTCATAAGTTTACTGTTGTACGGTTACTTCTTTTTACGTAAATTTTTTTCCAGCAACCATACCTTAAGTTTCCTTGGACAATCTCTAGTGGATCGTTTCTTTTTGCTTGGCGTAAGCATTGTGATCACTTTATCTAGGCCTCTTTCAAGACTTCCGAATATTTTGGCTTTTCTCTTCTTTTGGCTGCTACTCCTGTGAGCTCTGTCGAGATCTAATTCCACTGAACCACACCTGCTACATGAACAAATTAATCCGTTGTTTTTCCTCAGTGTTTAGAAACTAGTTACTTAAGATATGTCACGCTAAAATATTACCAGACCTGTCAGAATGAAGAAAACCACAGCAACCGCAGTGTATTATGAGAGTTTCTGTTTGAAGGTCAGTTCAGATTTAAACCCAGAGATGTATACAGAAACTGCAGCTCTCTGGGGAACTGGAATAAGAAGGAACTTACATTATGGAAAATAAGAATATATTCTGAAGATAACTGAGTTACGTAGTTTTAAAACTTTTCTCTGCCTTCGGTGTTTTTCAGTGAATGTAGGAAAAGGGTTTAGGAAGGTTCTTGCCAAGAGAATGGAAATAACAGCTTGCTGTTGTAACAAGGCTCCCTGGGCAGCACATGGATTAAGGTAGTCCTGCTTTAAGTCAGATGTGTACACAAATAACTGGACATTTACCTTGTTTTGGGAAGAACCTCAGCTGCTGTCAATTCATCTGTGTTTGCTGGGTTCGTGGGTTTCTTAATTGGGGTGACTGCAGTGAACTGGCTCTCTGAAAGAAAGCATCCAAGCCAAAGCAGGTATGTTTTTGCATAAAGGATTTTCCTTTCTTCAGCAAGGATTTCTCATGATTAATAATTTATTTCTAAAATCACCCCGCTTTTCTATCTTCAGAATGATAAAATATGTTTTTAATATAACAATACGACCTCTACTCTACAAACAAAACAGTGACTGATTTCCCCAGGGCTCTACAAGACAAGCCTTAGAGCGACCAATGCAGTTCAATGTTAGAAATTTGGAAAGGAAGAGGATTATAATTGCTTTCTTGCTCTGCCACTGGTCCCAGAATAAATACTGAGCAATCCACTGTGTTGAATAGTTGGGTTCTTCACCAAGCCATTCCCCTTATACGAAGGGTGTGAGTTTATATAGCCATGTTTAATAATACACACTACATAACAGCCTAACAAGTTCTACTAACCACACATTGGCAGAGTTACGCAGAGTATGTTTTTGAATGTGCAGAAGCAAACACAACGTGAAACAGCCTGTGAGTTGTTGCAGTTAAACTCAACTTTGGCATTTGAAATTTCATCTCTCTAGAGAGCTCCACCTGGCCCCAGACAATGATGACCTCAAAATTTCCAATGGATACTTCCACTTTTCTATCTCTAAGAAAGTATTAATACTACCTTTCCTGAATCAAAAGTCTTTCAATGAAACAAAGAATTAGCTTTCAATTGTTTAATCCTCAGAAATACCTCATAAAGATGAGCCGAAACAGTGTTTCTGCGTTTCCCATTTCAGAAAGAGGATCTACTTTTGCTTTTTCAACCGACTGTGAAGTAAAACTTCACAAGTTACCGCATACAATCTTAAGACAAAAATCAAACTCATATAAACAACCAGTCTTTGTAGTACACTTCCTTAAATCCCTTACAAAGGATGTCATTGAACAGCAGTATGTCCAAGATCCCTTATAACTTGAATCAGCCTGCAAAGACTTACTGTTTCTGACCAATGTTCCTTAGCATCTGGAACAGAAGAGTCTCCTATTGTAAGGAGTCCTTGGCATTTGAAGGACAGTTCGCATTTACAGCGCAACAGCAAAACTTTTATGTTAATGGCTGAAAGGAATGGTACTGTACATTCAGGATCCATCAGTTTTCGTAAGAATGGACTATACAGGCTGAGGACAGGAATTTCTGGTAACTCAGAAAAGCTGACATAATTTAGACATATTTCTGTGGTCTACCACATAACTAAGATCTACACATTGTCAACAGAAGTATTATCACTGCCACAGTGGACTATCACTGTGAAAATGCTGATACACTACCATAAAAAAATCCGAAAGTTAGATTTCTCTTAGAAGAAGCAATAAAAGCAGACTTGACCAGAAGTATACCTTTCTTTTCACTCAAGGTAATAACAAAAAATAAAACAGAGTGTTGAGGAAATTGTGTTCTCAGCCTTCGTGGAAAAGTGGAACCAGATGCAAGTTTTAGGAACACATCACTGTCTCCATGTCAGAGTGCACCAAAGGACACGCACATGCGATACCGTAAGCAGCAATGGCTGCTGCAATTAAGATAAAAGTAACCTGTCCTGATGTATGGTTAAACCTCCTGCAGCACCTTAACCAGATGTACTACAAGAACCAGGCTGGTGAATGTGGCAAAAAAGAGTTCAGTATTCCAGAAACAGATGTGTTGGATACACAAATATTGTGTTCACATTTTAATTTACAGTAATTTCTAAGCAACATATGTTTTAAGTTTTTATTAGTTACATTCAACATACCTTTGAAGGCAGGTACCTGAAAAGGTATGGTTTGTACTTGTATTTCAATCTGAGTCTTCGCAAAATAAGTCGTTGGAGCAGGAAGCGCAAAGGGCATTTCATTTCTCAAAGCTGACTCTGTATCAACATTCTCTTTGTTTTTATGCTTCTTTGATGCCACTTTTCTTGTCACTGGAGTTGACAGTGTGAATTCTGTATCATGCAGTTGAGCATCATGCCTTGAATTCTATGAGAGATATAACAAAAAAAAAAAAGAGACATCCTTTCCTGTATTCTGATCACATTCAGGAATGTTACAGACAAGCAGATTATAAAATTGAAGCGGCTTAAAAATACCATACAACACTTGCCTATTGAGCAAAATAGTCTTCAATACTTCTGATTCCACTTATAACTTGCTAATAAACTTCTCAAGTATTTTGCCATTTATCTCCTCTTCCACATTCTTCAGCTTGCACATTTAAGACTATTCCTCACCAGCTCATCTAAACACAGCTAAGAATTTTCATGTGGTTTAATCGTATAATAATTGTTTCATTGGATTTTCTTGTCCAATACAGACAGGTTGAACTTCTTCAAAGACTTGTCCAGCTCTAGCCTACCTCTGAGGTCTTGTTTGCTGTACCTTACTCTTTTCCCGTCAATTATAAAATCCTCACTGTCTCATTTACTCATTCCCTATGGTTTTTATGCGAAACAAATGTCAAAGCTCAAGTTTTCATCAAACAAATCATGACCTACAGCTGGACGAAGCCACAATTTATGTTCACCTATATATTTAAAACATTTATTTACTCAGTTTGTAACTCCCCTTGGCTGGGGTCCACCAAACATATAAATACGTAATAAGTTTTATGTACAATAAGAATAAGATTTTTTGCATTGAGAATAGTATATCTATTTTTTTTGAAGTAACTTGTATTTATTCTTTAAACACCTGCTTTGTTCTGCAAGTATTTAGAATAAATTCTTCTAACGGAGATTGCTGAAACAGTGAAGCTTCACCAGGAAATTCCATGGATCCAAATGCATGTTGCACTCCGCTGCAGCCTGGCACATCTTCATGTGTCATAGCTTTTTCCAACTGAAAATAAAGATCCAGTTGAGATTCCACTGCACTACTAAAAGGAAGATTTCATCAGAAAAGTGTCATTAAAATCTAGATCTTATTTCTTTCTGAGTTCCTAATTATGGTTAACAGCTAATGGATGTTCCCATGCCAGTGACCTAAGTTTTATAATATGACTTCAACATCGTCATTGTGAATTTGACATTTGTATCAAAAGCAGATGTGAAATTATTCTCAAGCATAACAACTTATCTTTCATGATGTCTGTCAAGAAGAGAACTGACTCACAAAAAAAAAACCTTCCTTTGATTTCAAGACTTGGATTGCAAACTTTTTAACAAAAGCCAAATAACAAGCTGGAAAGAACCCAAGAAAAGAATGCAGTAAAAGTCTGAACGAGGGACAGATAAAGGTAAACACATTACATTCAAAACATGATTATGGAATCTGCAACAGTACTTGAACTGGCATTCAGAAGCCTTAATTTAATTGCTAGCTCTGAAGAAAAGTTGTCATTTATTAAATCACAGGATTCATAACTTCAGTCAAGATTGCTAACCTTCATGGCTCGCACCACATACAATCAGATGTATACCACAGTATCCTTAGCTTCTAACACCTTTTGTTATTTTCAGGAAACTCTTCACAAGGACCTGTTTCATACCACTTCAGTGCAACTGCATAGTTATTCTAAATTATCAGTCCTCAGTTGGAATGGATACCATTTTAGGAAGCTACGTTCTGCTGTCAGGTAAGTTTCTCTTGGCCTATGATCCAGGATATTGCAATGATCAGATCTCATTACTACTGGAAAAGAAACAGAGGTTCCTGGTATGCTACCAGTCCTACTACAATGACTGACTAAAAAGCCCTTTGCTAGCTACAGCCAACAAGCTAACAGCCTGATATTGTAGTTTAAATCATGTTCCATCACAATATGAATGCCTGAGTAGGATTCCTTGGCTACCATTTTCCAGATGAAATTCAGGCCATGGCAGATTTTTTTGGAATATCCTTCTACATCATATTGCTTGAAATGAAGCAGCATTGCCTTTATTATTTATTGCCCTTCAAGTACAAGCTTATGCCATCAAATTCAGAAACTGGCTAAGTTAAAGGTTCTGTTTGCTTGGTTGCCTTCACATTAGACCAGCTCTAGTTAGAGAACTTTGCTGGCTGGGTATTTCAGCAAATTCAGTTGATACTCACTCACAGTCTCTACATGCAGGTAAGTGAAATGTGTCCTGAGAGCTGTAGGAGGACTAATGCATTGTTCATTGTGTAGACTTTGTTTTCACAATCATCTGTGAAGGCATAATGCACACGTTAAAGATAGTAGCATTAGCCAGATCAATTTACCTACGACACCACTAGAGATGCAGTAACTTCACAGCATCAGCACTACTGAACCTAGAGAACCTCCACCTTAAAATCATCTGAGTGTAGAAGACATGATCATGGAAAGTGCATTATGCATATTCAGCAACACCTACGATTCATGATCTGTTATGAAGCATTGGTAATCTTAGAATTCTCATCTGCGTTTCCAAGCAGTTGTATGAGTGACCTGAAAAAATTTACACACAATTGAATCAGATGCGTAAGAAAGTTTTTATTCTGAGTGCTTGTCTCATTCAGACAGCTAGGTAACAATTTTACATCGACGTCTACAGTTCAAGGGGGAAGGGTTAATAGAAAGTCTGCAATTTTACTGAATGTTTTTGAGTTTGTCAAACATAGATGAGCGTCACCAACATCACATATAGCTGCACGTCATACATGCAATTGCAAGCAATTCAGCGATTTTAGACAAGCTCTGAAGCGCCCTATTTGCACTTTGCTACCAAACCACAGGAACAGAAATTACTGTAGCATATACAAAATCACCTGAGAATCCAATTCAACAGAAAAACATCAGCAACACGTTTCCTTTATTCAAAATAAACAGAATCCTCCCTGGGATTGTGTTCTGAAAGGAAACAGGTGAGGAAGGAATGGGTCTCTCCCCTTTGACCATCAGCTCATGTAGTGTTCATGTCATCTCAAGGTAGGCTGCCCAGATGACATGCCAAGATGTTTCAGAACACTTTCCTTAGTAAGCCATGCTAAATGCAACCAGCAAGGTAAAAAAAAATATTTGGAGACAAATGTGAAAGAGTGCAGTAATAAGTTAGGCACCATAGAGGAAAATCTGGAGTGATCACGGAGGCCGGACACTGGGCAATTTTAGTCCATTTCTGTGAGTACCCAAGGGGACATTTTGTGCGGTACTCATAATGCACCATGTCCTCCCAGGTAGTTATTCCAGTAATATCAATTCAAGAAGCAGCCCAGCTCGCTAAAACACGTTAATAAGGAGACTGAACTGTTTAATGACCAAGACTTTGGCTGATTGCACATGCTCTCTTACTGATGTTGTAGTTTAACCTGAACTGGCAACTAGGACCACGCAGCTGCTCGCTCACCACCCCTATTCCTCCCTAAGAATGGCAGGGGGAAGGAGGGGAAAGGGAAAAGGAAAAAAAAAAATACTAAACCACTTGTGGGTTGAGATAAAGACAGTTTAATAGAACAATAATGGAAACAGAAAATAGCAATAACAATAATAACAGCAGTAATAATACAGAAGTCACTCTCGCTGCCCAGTGAACTGGCACCATCTTGAGCACTGATCACAGATCCCCCCCCAGCCAACCCCCAATTACATACCAAGCACGACAGCTATGGTACGGAATATTCCACTGGCTGTTCCCTTGTTCTGCCTATATTCCCTTCTCAGCTTCCATGGGAAGCTGAAAGGAGTCCTTGAAAAGCATAAACATCGCCTAGCAACAACTAAAACAATATGTATTGTTGAAATTCCTTTCAGGCAATCACTAGAAAGAAAATTAATTCTGTCCCAGCTGAAACCAGGACATACGTTTAGGGCACCAGACTGTTTTTCCAAGCAGAGCTTTGTTAATGCAGAGCAGCACTTTAATCAGTATGTTGTCCGGTTGAATTCAAGAACTTACCTCAAGGCCTGCTGCTTGTGACGTACTGGCATGTTCCGTTAGACATGGAACACTTAAGCGAATACACTTGCCACGAGCCTTCTTGGACTGAAGCAAGAGATATGTTGCTGACATCTGGTCATATTTCCACTAGGGAGAAAATAAAAAAATAAAAATAAAAAAAAGAGTATTTTAATCTCCTCTTTGGAAACATTGTAAACACAAAGCAAGCTCAGCCTTCTGAAGATTTCTGTGTTCCTGCAAGTTTTTCTACCTGATGCGCACCCCTAATGTTTGATCATCTAAGTGTAATTTCAGACTTCAGTTGATTGACAGTATGTGTTTGAGATAAAGAAACAGACTATAGTTGGCGTTCTTTACATGTTAGTTCATAGTATGCTCACTAGTGCCAAAACTAACGCTGGGGCCAGAATCTGTCTACTGAAGGGAAAGGCAAAGCTATTAATTCAGTTTAGCCCATATTTCAACACGAGTTTCAACTTCTTGGAAGTCCCTCCCCATTCTTCCCCCATGAGCGACATCAACCTTTTGCATCATTTTCAGCAACTCTGCTTGTGTGAGAAACATGGGTACAATGCTCGACAGGTTTGCAGCATAGTGCAACTAGTTATAATTAGTTATAAGGGATTAGAAGTCCTCCAGTAAAGGACTATGCAAATACCACAAACCTATTTGGAAGAACTTTTCCCCTTGTAGACAGATTATTCAGATTATTTCCTATAATTGAAGAACAAGTAGCATTAACCCCACAAATCCATCTTAAGCATCACAGATATTTTAAGTCTGTTTCTACTACAGCTACGTGCAAACCCTAACAGTTTTTCCAAAGTGAAGAACTATGTCACTACTACCATGTGTAAAAAAAGCAAAAAATTCATTTTCAAGGGAGAATTTTCAGATTCAGGTTAAAGCTGGAGTACGCATCATGTTTTAAGTCTCTTCTACAGCTTGCAATGCCATTGCTTCTTACATTTGTACAACTCTTCTAGAATAAGTCAGTTCAACTTTTGTCATTTGTATTCAAAAGTGACTGAACATATTCACTTATTTCAAAAACTGTGAATAGTAACTCTCAAACCTGCATTTTATAGTCTGTCTGGGTGATGCTCTGGTATTTTTCTCTCACTCTTTTTTTCTTTTCCTCTTACTTATTGAACTATTCCAAGCAAAAGTTAACACAGCACATGGTTTCTGTTGTTCAACTATGGATTTCTTTAAGCCTATTTTGACTTTAAGAAATTCAGAAGGACTTTACCATCGTGGGAAATGGCAATAAAGTTTAGGAAATATCATGAGTACAATTAAAGGAGGAAAAGGAATAAAAAAATTTTCGAACTTCAGGACTGTAATTATAAGCTACAGCTAGATTCTGGAGTTCTGCAGAGGCTCCTTAATTCTGAAAAGTATTAAAAATTTCATAATTGAGAATAAGTGAGCTTTAGTCTGTTTATTTACTGTATTACTGTAAATTACTGATATATACATCTTACCTCTGATATTAATTTCGATATACTCTCCCTGCTCTGTTTATGGAACACAGAAAGCTCTGTTACGCAGTCCTCATCAAGATGTCTCAGCTGCAAGAACATGACGGATATTGAAGTGTGAGCCTTTCAAGTTGTCTCATAATCCACATCTGACTGTGACACTGTCGTAAAACTCAGTGGGCTGAGTCAATAATCAACCATGATTTTAGACTTTGTATTTTAAATAGTTAGCATCACAGCTAACTATTGTAGGGAACAGACTGAAAAAGTCATACAAGTTCAACAACTTCACAGTCTGGCCCCTCCTTGGTGAGAGGTGGTGAATTCAAATAAGAAAGCCTGACAGGAGATGAGATTTTTACTATAATGGAAGCTACACTTCCATCTCTCCTTAAGTATTCAAAGCTATCAAACATGCACATTTTTCTAGAGCCAGTTAGGACTGATGCTGCAAGCACAGTAAAGCTGTTCTTTATCTAGCAAAACAGTGGCATCCAGTGGCCAAAGGGAGGCATTGGCCGCAAACATGCAGGAACTTCTCAGTACTTACTACCGACGGCTAGATTTTATTTTTTTTTCCCCTCTCCATACTACTTTAGTCTCTCACACATGTAAAACAAGCAATAGACAGGATGAACATACTGTCAGAGAGGTCAAGTTTGCATTCAATCTATCAGTTTTCACTGAGGACGAGATACAAAATAAACCATAATCATAACTAACACGCTCTCAAGAACATTTGCGTTTTGCCCCTTAAACAAAGTATTGACCAAGCAACCCGGGGAATCAACTGGTCATTCATATGCAGAAATACTTCACATTTTGATGAGAAGTCCGTTATTTCGCAAATTAAGCATCAGCTGTAGAATACAATGAAAACACATTTTCAAATGTGTCATAACATTTTTACAGCAACAGGAATCAGAAAGGAACTACGGCCACACCAAAGTTCATCTTTGGAGAAACGTCTTCACTCTCCCATACTGCAAGGACGGTAGTAAACCAGTAAAAATTACATTAAATACTTCAGTATTCATCTGACAAGTGTACTTACTGGGTATTTACTTTGCCACTGAACAGCATCAGAATAACCTTGCATGAGCCAAGGGTGACTTAAAAGATGTTTAACTGTAATCCGCTTCTTTGGGTCCACCTAGTGGGCAACAGAAATCAAGCTAATACTTAAATCATTGAGAAGAACTGAAGAGACACTTTGTCTTGTACTCAGAATTCTCAGGGTGGTTAAAGTTCAAATGGAAACCAATACTGTTTGACAGCTTCACCAAGAGGAAGGTCAAACGTGTGAGCTGTGAAGAGCAGTCATAGAACCTACAGTTACAATAGATGTTCCGGGAATATTTAGCATTAGCTAGATTGCTTATGTAGCCCAAATGCATATTCAGTATGTTTAGCTTCATTTATAAAACAGCTCTTATTTATGTAGCACAATTAAGAACAACCAAATGCAGGCTGCTCCAAGACTTTGTTTAATCATTCAAATTTTGCTTAATTATTTCTATACCAAATCATTCTTCTCCCAGAATTTTCAGAAGGCAGCAATATTCATCTTTTCTTAAAAAATTTGTAAGACTTGAGCTTCATGTTTCAACACTGAATGTTTGTAAAGTATTTCATCAATGTAATGTTTTGACCTACGCAATAGTACTTTATAGACCTGTTGAACAAAAGCAATACTTTTACCTGCAGCATTTGGTTAATTAGTAGCGTACTGCCAGGAGAGAGCCACTTTGGAATACTGTATTTTCCTCTCTGCAGAAAAGAAGAGGATTTAGAATGAACCTTGAACAGCTGGCTCAAAAGGAACTGCTAAATTACTTCGATGACAGCCAACATCTGTATTTTGTCAAAAAGTAAGAACAGCAGGCACACACAAACTTAGCTTTAAGAATGATTGGAGTAAATGTAATGGCAGTACTAAAACACAGCTAGTAGTAAGAAAAATGCTATGTTTGAATTATCAGCTGCAGTTTTCACCCACTTAGCTTGTGTGGCATTTCCACCTCAGTCCACTTCTGCAGCTAACCTGCTCCTTATCTCCTGCATTGTTTCCTCATACCACATCAATACTGAAGTGTTAAAAGTGTGAACACGTTGCAGCATGACTGACATTACCACTTTGAAATGTGAATATTCGTTGAAATCACGACTTTTCAGACACTAAAATAATCCATCCTCAACATTTAGCTATTCTTCTCTTGAATGGGTTACATCTCGTGCTGCAGTTTTGATCTCTACTCATGCTGTAGACAGGAAAAAGGTAAGGATCTCACAGGCAAGTTTCTTTCAGTCCAATAATTTACTGGTTTTTTTTTTTAATTCTTGGCTAGGAAAAAAAGTGAAAATGGCTTTCAGATTTGAGGTACAAAAACAGTACCTAAAAAACAAACCAAATTCACCATCAAGGATAATTAACTTGTCAATGAAAATGGAGAAAAATAAATGAAAATTAGTAAACAGCCGCTGTGAAATAACTATTGATTTTTCATGGCAGTTTTCTTTCTACAAGTAAATGCCTCCGTAACAAAACAGTTGGTATTATATGCAACATATGTTTCTAAGCAGAGTAGGTATTGCTTTGACACCACAGGTTAAAGAATCTAAGTTACATCTTCACAGACACTACAAATATGCTTTTTATAAACAGTTTGTAGGCTGTTTCACAACACAGCTTTACTCTGAAACTAAGACAAGTCAAGTAAAACACGTAATCTGCATTTTGGTTTTAATATATTGCTATAGAACATGAGACAAGGAAAAAAATTAGCATCTACTTGACTGAGGGCAATGCTGGAAGGTAAATAGCTTGCAATAGCTACCAAGTGCTTAACATCACACCACAATTAAGTTTTGGTTTTCCTTTTTTTTTTTTTTTTTAAAAACAGAAATTACATCACATCCTTGATTGTTCATTCAAAAAAGTAAAGGCATTTAATTCAAGTATTCCCAAATGAACAGATGTGGAGCATTCCAGGTAGAGAAACATTGCATGTAAGTCAATTAGATTCAAGCAGCAGATTACATTGACTTGGAACAATACTTCTGAGTTGAGATTACAATAAATTTCAGGTTCTATAACGTGTGAAATTAAATTCCACAATAGTGCGTAAGTGTACGTATTTCAAGCCATTTTCAGTTCACAACCATGTAAAATCAGGACAAATTTGGAGTGGAAATAGCAAGCCTGCATCTTAACATCTGTGACATTATCAGTTTCCAACTGCACCCAGCCTAAGTTTTAAAACTTGGTTGTCTCAGTTCACTTACACAGCTTTCACTGGCCAACATTCTGTCAGTCCAGACAACTCAGGTCCCAGTTCCTGTGCTTGTTAGACAACTCTAACTACACAGAAATCATTTTAATGATCTCAAGATCTCCGTTCCACATGTAAGCTCTCTGTTCACATTTCAACTGTCAGCAAGTCTAAGAGAATGAATACCTTAAGCAGTTAGATCATTTACCAGGTTCTGCATCTTGGTGTAATGACCAGCATAAAGCATTTTCTGTTGTCCTACAAAAGTATGCTTAGAAATAGACAAGTTCTCAATGTATATGAACCTTATGGGTCAACAGCACAGTTCACACCACAAGCAGAGAGGGAAAGATAGCTCGAGTCTGTTTGGCGACCTACTTGATTCCCCTTTATAGCTATCTTACTGAGAAATTGCAAGTGCTTGCTAACACGATCTGGACAATGCTCTTCAGTCATATGGTTTAATTTTAGGTAGTCCTGCAAGGAGTAGGGAGCTGGATGTGATGATCCTTATGGATCCCTTCCAACTTGAGATATTCTATGATTATGCAAGTAGGAAAGTCATATCATTTTAATGGTAACTGATGTGAATATCAGCACCTTCACACCATCTCTTTGGATCAGATAGGAAAAAAAAAGGTGGGGGGGCAATAGCTTTTTTCTGATCTTCTGTCACAGTACTCAAGTCCAGTCCAATTCCAGACTAAAAAGCCATGCCATTTGATGAACCAATCCTGCACTTTGCAGAGCTCTGATTCTGTGTACCCTGAAAACACTCCTTGTGTAGATCAGCTGTCAGTTGCCTCCTGCCAGAGTAGCCCTTGAACACTCTCAAGGAGTTTTTTGGGGTTTGGGTTTTTTTTTTTTTTTTTTTTTTTTTTTTTTTTTTT
>RSEF01000031.1:66772960-66790643 GCA_003993805.1 Himantopus leucocephalus
TGATGATCTTAAAGTTCCCTTCCAACCTCAACAATTCTATGATAAACTGCTTACTGTCCACAACCTTTAATGCAGTAACTAGAGGCATTTCTTTGTTAAAGCAGCTACGTGCCAAGGTAGAAGTGTCCCTCATTTTTTCCCAGAGCCAAGTTGTCCCTTTGCTGGTCTTTAGACAGGTAAAGGAATGGGGAAAATTTTAGTGAATTTCAAGAAATGGTAGAAACATTTGCAGGGTTATGTGGAAGCAGGGAGCTGTTGCTCCTGTAAGCATTTGTGGTCTAGAACCTTTTAGAGGCACAGCAGGATAGGGACAACACGAAGAAGAACATGACACAAACCTGGCTGACGGATGGTAAGAGAGGCAGTTAATGAGAGCCAGACCTGGCTGGTCAGACTAATTGATACAGGTATATGGAATGTGGTAGTGTTCGTTTTGGAAAGGTTATCGTGGTCCGGGCAGGGGTGTCGGGGGGGAGAGAGGGGCTGTGCCGGTTCTCGGGGGACCTGCAAGCATGCGCGTGCTGAAGGAGGCAGCCCCACACCTGACATCCCTTCGCTGCTAATGTGGAAATGTAAATGGGGATGTGCACACAGTGCAGCAGATCTTAAAAATGTGTGTGAGCAGCGCACAAATTCAGGGTTTGTGTTGATAGAAGCATACCTAACCTATTCTTCTAACAAATTAGTGCTTAAAGCTTCATATCTGTACTTAAATACTTTCTATACCTCACTCTTCTAGCTGCAATAAGCAGCACTGTTTGCTTTTCACATGTTGAAATTTGAGTCTGCTAAATATCAGTTGGAAATCAGCCAAAACTGCCGGCAGCGCAGCCAAGGGCTGCAGCTGATTCCTATCTGGAGCTCTGCAGGATTGTGCGAGCTCTGGTTTTTTTGCTCACTTGCTTGTTCTTCGAATACAAACTTTTCCCCAAGAATTTGGCTTCTGCCTGGAACTTGATCTGAATTGAAATGAAGGTAGAAGATGGAAGGGTTGATTGAACGAGGTGTATTGATAACAGTCTAGCTAATGAGTACCATGATGTGTGTTTTAGATCACCAATCACAACTGCAAAGCCCAAGGCCTGAGGAATCGAAACATTTGCTCGTTTTTGCATTCCTTGAGTTTTAATTTCGGGAATGACTACAGAAGTATCCTGAAATACCTGAACTGCCACTGTTCAGAAGCACATTCTGTGTGAGTGACTGTCTCCTTGTGATGGTGACAAGACTGATGTTATGAAAGGACAAACAGTAATTAAGATGTCTTGTTCCTTCCTTCTTTTTAAGCTAAAAACAACTGGGAGATAATTGATTCAAGTTGTCTTACAAGCTCTGATGTGTGAAATAAGGTTCCTCTTCACAGGCTACCATCCTGACTTTTTTTGCTAATGCTCCTTGCTGTGAATGAATGACATCTGGTGATAGGAATCAGAGAACGGGCAAGGAGGAAGATTCATTTGTGCTTTTTTTGAAACCAAACTGTTGCTACACTATCAGTAATTCTTTTTACTGAGATTGCTGGAAGTCTATTTCAGCTGATTTAGGTGGAACCTAGAGGGAGGCAAAACCAAGGGTTAACAATGAAAGGATCTGTATGGATAACAAGGAGCACGGGTTGTGTGCCAAGCCTGTGGAAGCCTCCGCACAGGGGAACACAGGGCTGGAGGGTTGTCTTGCTCCCCTGCGTTCAGACTACTCCCGTCGCCAGCAGCCAGGTTGTATGAAGTCATGCGTGCCAGTCAGTCTTGAAATCAGCTGGTATACTACACCTAGGAGGCTGTCCTAACTTGATGCCCTTGGCTAGGAACCTCTTTTAGAGGCTAAACTCATGTTCATTGTACATGAATATGCTCTTGGTGTTGCCACTAAGCTTACATCTTCTCTCTCCGTGGCACTACCATGGGTCCAAGTGCATGAGTAACCATGACTTACCGACATGTTTTCTGAATTAGCTGAGCTCTTGGCTCTCCATTTCATCATCCTGGTGTTGAGGACTCCCCTGCCTCATCTTGGTTCATCTTCCTTTGAAAGCAGCTAGTCCCTATTCTTGTGTAAGTCCCTGTATGGACTTCATGCAATAGCAACGCTCTTTGTCCTCTTTCTTGCAGAACTACTGTCCCTTGCACTTTCTGCTGTGGATTTTCACGTTCTTTCCACTGCACGTGTTCTCAGTTCCTCCCTCTTCATTCATCTCCAACTTAGTGCTATCAGCAAATTTCTGTAACACCTTCTACAATTTGTGTCCAGGACATGAATAAAGATATTGAACAAGAGTAGTGCTGGACCAGTGCTTGAAAAACCTCCTAGAAGCTATTCCCTCTTCTGCAGATCACCTTCCATCTCTGACTCCCTTATCTCTGTAATTCATGGGGTAATCCCTACCCTTCCCTGCATAATCGCATTTCCTATCTGTTGCGGTATCAAGTGCCCTTCGGAAGCACAGATCAGTTCCGCTACATATTGTTTAGAAAACCAGATCCCAAAGAAGGACTGGACTAGTTGTGATATTTTATCAAAACTGTGTTGCGTGTTGATTGTGTTTTGCAGAACAGACAGCAGCGAACCCTTCCTGCTTTACCCCTACAGCACCCTACAGGTTCACATGTTTAAATTATTTTTCCATTCCAAGCTTGACGTAAAGACCCATTTTAAAGACCCTGCTTTAAAATTATAACGTGGAAAATATTTTTCATAAAGAAAATGAGAGCCCTCTTATTGCTGCTCTTCTTCCTTCCTCTTTTCTTCAGAATTTGTCTGCTGGATGGTTTTGCGGAGGAGCAGGCAGCTGGTCAGTTTGGGTGCAAGGGTAATAAGAAACGGATAGAGAAAACTCAACTGGCCTGTGTTAAGATTAGAACAGATCTGTGTAATCTGAGCAAACAAAAATGGAATTAAATTTTGAGGAGAAGGGAAAATATTTTTATATATTGAAGCTAAGCTAGTTATTGAGTCTATAGACTGATATTTGGTAGAGATGTAACACAAGGAAAAAATGCACAGACTTGTTTTCCAGACTCGGTCAGGGTTGAGGCTATTAGTCTAATTGCTTGCCCTTTGTTTTACTTAATTAAAGTCAATATATTAACTAAGGGAATTACTGTTCTGACATCTGCAATTTATGAAAATAGTTGAAGAGTTGAAAAAACAAGCAGGAATGCCATATGGAAAGCTTCTCAAATGTCTAAATGCCACCAAACTTTTTTGGGAGAGAGAGATAACAAAATTTTATTTGCTTCATTATAATATGTTTGGCAGTAGCTGCCAGTGCCTAAAGCTTTAACTTATGGGTGCTTGAGAGCTCTAACAGTAAACTGGCTGCGAAAAAGCTTTGCATTATACTCTCCTGTCCCCAAAGCCTGCCTAACACCTGTGGGACGTCTTCCACAACCTTGAAATACCTCCAGATGTCCACAGATGGGTTTTGCCACCCGTACCATATGGCGCATCACACCCCCATGTGGGTGCAGGCGTTGCACAGGGCTGCACGGTGCTAGTTTGTGGTCCACACTGATCTACTAACGATGGTACAAGAGCTAACCAGTCTTGAGCTTGGTCTGACAGATATGGAGGCACTTACAGACCGGATAATTGGGTGGATTCCTTTACATTTTGAGCAGAGGAGTGGGAGGCAGGTCTTTCTCTTTAGGAGCAAAGGCGTGCAGCATCTCCCTGGGCTGTGCTCTGAGGAGCGGGTCAAGGGAATGGACTTTTCTCACCCCTCACCACCATCAAAGCCCCACCTGGAGCGCCGGTGATCACACGGGGCAAGTTCCGAATTCCTTGTGTTTCACTGAAATCCAAGTACAGTGCAGGTGGGCAAAGCAGGCAAAACACACTGTCTGTTGCTTTATTAAACCTGGCTTTCACTTCCAGCGTAGCAGCGTGCTGCTCCCAGATCTTAGGTACCTTCTGAATTGCAAAAGCCATCCAGGTCCACATGAAAGCTGCTTTTGACCTGGCGCGGGGGTACATTTTGTTTGGTCAGATCTTCGTGTTTAAGCAGACTTGAATAAAGCGACTCACCCAAAAACTTTTATTTCTAGGAACATGTTTTGCAGTGTTTAAAACTTTGCCTAAGCCAATTTTCCCAACATCAGGGATATTGGATAGACCATAGCAAATTATTCCATATCTTCTAGGAGAAGAAGAAGATCGTACTGTTAAATAACACTGTCACAGTTTGTGAACAACATACGCAGTATAATTCACACAGGGGTTCATCAAGTTAAAAAAATGTCAGGCAGACATTTATTTATTTTTGTCAGTCAGCTCTGGCAAAACTATGTAGACTCAGGCACCCTCTGAACTGTTTCTTTGGTTTAATATGAGGGTTGCGCTTCGTTAGAGAAAATAGAATAATCCACTGTCATTTTTGTTTTTATCGTATTAGGATTTTGGCAGAGAATTTATTCAGATTCCAATATATAGTTATTTATGTGCTACTAACTAGCTTTTCTGCATTCCCTAGAGAAAGCTCCATTAAAACTTGTAATGTGACACCACATATTTTTAGTAGACTAGAAAATAGTTACAATTTTAATTTAAATTGAAATGACTGTGTAATGGCTGGACAAATCATTCTCAGATCCCTAGAGCTCTTAATTGTAATTCTCCATTGTTTCTATGCATAAATTTTCTTTTCAAGTGCTCATTCTGAAATACTTGCTAATTTTTTTAATGTTCTGTACTCATTTAATAGTTTTTTATGGTTAACAACTTCATGATTAAACTTTAATGTTAAATATAAATGGTGGAAACAATAAGCCTATTCAAGTGTTGGGAAAATAAAGCCTGTTTATAGTTTGAGATTATTTTAATTCAAGGAATTTCTTTTTGTGGAAGCAAAGGGAAGGGAAAAAAAACATCGTGCTGAGAGTAATGGGCAGATTTCATTGTCTTTCCATAGCAGAGGAGCAAAAATCATGCTTTAACGAGAAGCTCTTCTTTAGCCCTTCCTACTGCCTTGAGTCATCGTGACATAAAATAAAGCTTTACCCAATGACCTGCGGAAAAGCAATCGAGTCGTTATTCTCTTGCGCCACCCACATCCTGATTCGCTTTGGGCTGCTCCGGGGGACTGGGAGGAAGGACCGAGGGGCAGCTCCTGCCTCCTGGGAGACAGTGCCCATCCTAGCCCCAGACCCCAAGGGAAGATGTCTACCCCTGCCTTTCTCCACCCTTAGCACTATTTTTTTCACCCATAGAAAGTTTTCCTTCCAAACACATCTTGCCCTGCAGCCTTGAGCCTCTTCTCACCTGTATAACCTTCCTCCTCCCTGCCTCCTCCACCCGTTCTCCCTTTCTTCCAGAAGTCTTTGACCCAAAGCCTCCCTGTGGAGGATGCTCTTGGCCTCCATTCCCTGGGTTCTCCTTTACATCCCACATCCCCTCCGGGTCCTCTGCTGCTTCACACGGTTTTCAGTTTCCCAGGCTCCCCTTCCCCCTTGCCCACCCACTGGCCCAGGCTTGGGTCTCCTGAAGTAATTGCCACCTTTCCTGAAGACAACACAAATGAAGAGAGATAACGAGCATCCTTCCTAGGGCAAAAATCTCACTTTTGTCTGCAAGATAGGAAGAGAATTTGCTGTCTCAGACAGTCTGACTGTGGTCTTCAACAGCAAGGTGAGGTTGAACCTCCAGATCATCAGAAGACATCACAATCCCAAGGAAAAACTATGAGTCATAAGAAGCTGTAAAAAGGAAACCAAATACCCCAAGATTCCCTACAGGATACAATTCCCATGTCACACTGCTGATGCCGGGCAGTATTACAGCTTTATTTTGTGGTGTGTGCCACCATGATCATAAAACTATATAAAGCCCTGTCCATCCCAGGGTGGGATGCAGCTTGCTCATACCCATGGGACATGAACACCAGTGGACGTGGTGAGGTGAGGTACAGCAGCAGGTTTGGGACCTGCAGGATTAGGACCTCTCCTGACCTATATCAGGCCTTTCCCTGGAGTGGGGGAGCTGGGTTTCCCCACAAAGGTCTGGCCAGAGGGAAGATCCCGTGTTCGGGCTCACGGAAAGTGCCTGTCAGCGCCGGCCAGGGAGCTCACGGGGCTCGGGAAACACCAGGGAAGTTCTGAGGAGTTTCACGAGTTTGAGGAGGACTATAGGAGCAAGCACAGAAACTGGCATGATCACATAAACACGCCCCTGCAGCAGGAAGAAAAGCAATATACCTTCTCTCAGGTTGAGCGGTGATTGAGATTTGCCTTGCAAAACGGTCCTAGCAATTGCAAAAATTAAATTTTCATTTGCAATTTGAAATTCCGCATCAAAACTGGATTTCTGGAAAACCTTTAGCTGTCTGGGAAAGGAGGAAATAGTGGAAAACATTCAGCCTTGCTCCACTAGTCATTTTCAGGGTTTGGGTTTCACAGGCAAGCTGGGAAAATGTAACTTGAGTTGCTGGATGTGACAGCTTTGAGTGCTGGCAAGGGGAAATGCAGCTAAGATAAAGCAAAGCTCCCAGATGGGGAACAGTAAAGTGGCTTCCTGCTGTTGGTAGTAGCATCTTCATTTTGAAACATGGAGATCTGCAGCAAAATCTCCCAAACTCTCCCAGTATTGCTGTGCAGTGATACTTCACAGCCTCCTAATGCAAATGTTCAGGGTAATACAGATTTTCTTTTAATTCAAAGCTCAGCAGTTAGAAACTCATCTATTTTTAATTAATTGTGTAGTAATAGGTTTTTCAGGTTTGTTTAACTTGTGGGATAAAGAGAAGTTTAATGTTAGCATCTGGGCTGCTTAGATAAAATCCTGTTCAGTACACACCTACCACATAATAAAACTGCAAAGCAAAAAACAGCAGAGCACCGCCGCACAGCCGTACTCGATGACAGAGAAACAGCCCCACGAAAGGGGGTGGCCGGGTGCGTGTGAAGGGAAGGGGACGCTGCAGTAAAATGGGGTGTCGGGGGGGTCTCGGCCCGTTGCGGTGCCTGGGACGCGGCATCCCCGAAGGACGGGGGCGCACGCGGCAGGACACATGCTCTGGACCCGGGGGCATCAGTGGGGACACCACCCCCATCCCCTCGTGGGACCTCGCGCTAGAGGGGGTTTGGGGGGTGCTTCCCCCTCGCTTGGGAGCGACAGGCGTTTTAGGAAGGGTGGGCGGTGCGGGGGGGTGCCCTGCAGCTGGGGGCAGACTCCTGCTTTTCTGCTCCCGGCGCCGTGCGTGGTCCTCTGCTTTTGCCCACCACAGGCGCTGAATGAGGAGGAAAAGGCTGGGGACGGCCGGGCTGGTGAGGGTCCCCGGGGCGGGGGAGAAGGCGTGCTGCCGGCTGGCGAGCTGACCCCGGGGCAGAGCACTGGGAAGGGGACGGCAGCCCCTCCAGCCGCGACGGCGCTTCAGGCCAATGCCGCACGCCTGGTGCCGGGTGGGCTCAGCACCCACGTGTGACGGGGAGAGCGGGGACAGGAGGTGCCGATGCCCTCGAGGTGCAGAGCAGGTAGTTTCGGTATCCCTCACCCCCGAATCCTTAGTGCCCAAAGCCATGCCGATGCGCAGGCTGCAGACGGCGGAGCTGCCGACAGCTAGCGTGAGGGCGGGGGTCATTAACGCTGAGCTCACGCTGGTGCCTGCTGGGCCTGGGCATGGTGGCAGCGGCAGGGGAGGCAGCCTGCACGCTGGTGGCTCTGGTCTCTGGTAGGACGGAGGGTGACCATGCCATGTGGTGAGCGGGTTTGTCAGTCGCTGAGCTCCCCCGGTGTGGGCACTCACGTCCCCGTGCCCTGGTGAGGAGCAAGCCCCGGGGCAGGAGCAGCTCCAGGCAGTTCCTCTGAGCGCGTGGTCCTTCCTGCAAAAAGGGAGCCAGGAGCCACCACAGATCATTCTGGGTGGAGTGAGAACATGATCCTTATTGACTTCATTTCCAGGGTCAGGGGAGATGTTTTGTTCAACCTGCAGCAAAACACGTATCTTGACTTTCAGACAGATGTCCCTCCGCAAGGACCTGACGCAGTTGCAGGGGGAGACAAATCATTTCAATGTACCTGCAGAGGATGATTTGAAAAAAACCCAAGTCAAACCACCCTAACATTTCAAAGAACCCCCCCTCTGCAAGAGAGCACCCTGCAGACCTGCGTCAGCTCTGCAGACGGCTCCATTGAGGGCCAGCAGGTTTCCCTCTGGGAGATGCTGCTGTGACACCCCGGGGCCAACGCATCTTGGGCTGCTGGGAATGGTGCCTCAGTTGCCCGGATTGCTGCCAAGTCCCGCGTCCCTCTGTGTGTGGATTTTTCTAATGTGCTGTGACTTCGTGATTTTGAGCAGATGTTGAGCTTGCTTTTTTCTTCCTTTTTTTTTCCTATGTTTTTTCTGCAAGCAGTTTATAAACTCGAGGATTGGTGGGGTATCCCCACCCCTGCCTCCTGTTCCTGAGTTGGAGATCTCATTAAAAATAAAGTGGCTGAAGCTCATGAGCTGTCAATCATAACTTAGTGGGAATATTCGGATAAAATCTTAATAAAGTGATTGACATCTTGTTATACTCTTCCTTGGACATCCCACACTGGTCACACCCAGATGGGCCAAACGGACATGGATGGCTGCTCTTGTTTTCTTCCTTTGCTGGGAGAAGTTATTCTAACTACTTTTCATGTACATGGTTTCACTTAGCAATGGTCTTAGAGAAAAAGCTGATTTCTTCTTAAAAAGACAAACTTAAGAGCTCCTACAAGCCCCACACAAAGAGTAACAAGAGTGGCCAGTGAGTTTTTTGTGTATCAAATGGAATTGATTAAACTTGATATCAAGGATTGTGTAAGGTAAATTAATTAAATTGATTAAGTAGGGCTCAGGTGGTCATGGGCAGGTCACGATGATCTCTGGGTTGCTGCTGGCATGCCAAGGTTTATTAAAATGATAAAGTTACAAAAGGAGAATATCTGCTTACTATGCACAGAACAGAAAGAAAGAAAAAAAGGTTAATCAACAAATCATAATCATATAAATGAGCACAAGCTCATCCTGAAAAGCAATTACTTTTCTGGGCAATTTCATTCAACAATGGTAGGCTGTGCTCTTGAATCATGTCTCTAGCAGAGACACAATTAGCACCAAGATGGCCTCATTATGTCCTATCAAATGTAAACAAAATAAAAAAAAATCCCTTGCAAATACATCCTGTTGGTGATTTTCATGTATTAATACATTTTATGTTAATTTAATCATGGAATGGATCTTTAAGGGTATGCCTTGTAAATAATTAGTAGAACTCCATTTAACAGCAGCACGCCAAACCTTTCCCCCAAAGGATGCCGAGCGAGATGTTGTATTTTCCGCAGCCAGCTATCTGAATATTGCTTTGGACACGGCTTCTCTAATCCCAGCGTTGAGCTCACTGCTGAAAGCAGCCAACCAGGGTTTTGTCACATTTGGAGTTATGATGGATTTACAGTTTTTTTTGTCAGGTTTTGCATTTGCAACAAGAGCAAATCAGCATCTCTGGGTGCTCTGTCCCTTCCTGGCCAGTCAGACCATGGAGGTGTGAGAGATGCCCGCCCTCCCGCGTGGCTCATCCCGCCAAGCATGCGCCGGGGAAGCTCAAGGCTGAAGCTGCTCCCGGTCACCTGGGGACCACTGCAGTGGGCAGGGGGACAAGGGACAACCATGCACACCTCTGCCTTCTCCGAGAGGCCTCCACTGCTCTGGCTGGCTGTGGTTCTCCTGGAAGCACCTCCATCCCCTCCGTTCTCCTTTCATCTCAGCATTCCCCCTGAGGCAGCTCTCTCTCCCCATGCTGCAGGAAGCTCTACGCAGGCAACGGCTGCTTGTGCAAACCTTTCCACTCATGCCACCCATCTCGCCCTTTACACAGAGCTGGGAAGCTTCTCTGACTCTGTGTCCCTCCTGCACGTCAGCTGGAGGTTGCTGGGACAGGACTGCAAAAGCCCACAGATACCAGAAGGGCAGAAGTTACAGTTTTTCTCCATGCAAATGGTTTGCAATGGTCTTTTGCTCCTAGGAGTTGTATCTGTGCCAGAATCCAAAAGTTAATGCAGTTCCTACATCCTTTGCAAACTCTTCTCCCGGACCATAACTTTGATTTTATTTTTTGTATATTTCTCTGTTCCTTTGATGTTCACTAGGGGTTGGCATGGGCTTCTCTTGGACCACCCCCGAAAGACCAGCCTTCTTAGAATCATAGAATCATTTAGGTTGCAAAAGACCTTTAAGATCACGGAGTCCAAATGTAAACCTCACAGTGCCAAGGGTTAGGTTCTTAGCATCTGCTGACACCAGGAACTGCCTCAGGTTTAGCTCTGAACATGCAAAGCAGGGAGGATTTGAGCACAGGTCTGTGGATGGAAACCCCAGCCAAGGTCCATTGGGGAGAGGACACTTCTGCACACATGGCCGCTGTTGGGAAACACATACATCTGGGATCCCCCTCTGTAAAGGGTAGAAAAATGCTGAAGCTGCCTGTTTCACACCCTACTGATAGTACTCAAGTGCCAGATGAGGAGGTCTGGTTTCTGCTCTACTTCCCAGGTGGTCAGAGAGAAGTTTCTCAACGCCCCCCAGCCTTGGCTTCCCACCCAGGTGAGGGCACCAGCTCTTCCCGTCCCTGCCCAACTCCTTCCAGTGGAGCTGGGCAGGTTCCTCTGCCGTTCAGCACTGATGGAGGAGAGATGACATACACATGGAGTGCGTATCACAACGGGCCCACGAGGGGCTGTGACAAGGTGCTGACAGTATGTTGTCCATGCAGGAGCTCATACAGGTACGTGCTCAGAGCGTGTTTTTCTGAGTGTGCAAATTGACACTTCTCATCCCATCCTTAGGGTGTTGCACCTCAGGTGAGACCATCTCTGTGTGGCTGGCTCCTGCAAACACAGGTTCCAGTTATTAAATTCTTCTGCAGAGATTTTTCTTTTACTCTGTCTAGGTGTCAAACGAAACAAATGGGTGGAGAAGAACCTCATGAAGTTCAACAAAGGGAAACGCCAAATGCTGCCCCTGGGGAGGAATAACACTAGGCACCAGTACACGCTGGGGACCACCCAGCTGGACAGCAGATGGCAGAAATAGCCCTGGGGAGTCCTGGTGGACACCAAGTTGACCGTGAGCCAGCAAAGAAGGCCAATGTCATCCTGGGCCAAGTGTCTCCAGAAGGTCAAGGCAAGTGAGCCTTCCTCACTCAACACCAGTGGGACACATCTGGAGTGTTGCATCCAGTGCTGGGTCTCCCAGAACCGCAGCGGTGATGAATGAACTGGAACATCTCTCCTACGAGGACAGCCTGAGAGAGCTGGGACTGCTCAGCCTGGAGGAGAAAAGGATCAGGGGGGAACTTATCCGTGGGTATAAATACCTCATGGGAGGAATGAAGATCAGGGAGTCAGGCTCTCGGTGCCCGATGCTAGGACCAGAGGCAATGGGCACACATGAAAACACAGGGAGTTTCCTCCTGAACACCAGCAAGCACTTTTTCACTGTGAGGGTGATGGAGCAGCGGCCCAGGGAGGTTGAGGAGTCTCCGTCCTTGGAGATGTCCAAAACTCAACTGGTCACCACCTCTAGGTGACCCTGCTTGAGACAGGAGATTGGATTGGTCAGTCTCCAGGGGTCCCCTCCAACCTCCAGCATTCTGATGTCCTGCCCTGGATTTTCACAGAAAGAGCAATTTAGGGAAACTTTTATCTTTTTCTACAAGAGAGGCCATAACAGGGCTGGGATTTCTGAGGCGATGGAAAAACCTTGATTCAGGCAGGAATGGGGCAGCTTGTGGGTAACCGAGACTGCTGACAGAAAGCACATGTGTAGAATACTTGGTAGCTCTATGAGAGCAAGGTCTTTCCCCCAAAACAAAGTATGACCACATATCATGAAAAAATTGAAAATGTGGGACAGAACCCAGGAGCTGCTCCATGTCCAGTGTTCCCGTACATGCACACATTCGTGCTGGAAAAATGGGACTGCTCACACATGCCATCTTTTATTATTATGGCCCTTATTTGGAAGCAGTTCAAACATTTTCAGTGAGGCCTACATGGGAATTTGTTTCTATCCCCTGGCTAAGCTTGGTGAATTTGATCACAATGCCGTGAATGTGTTCATTTTTCTGTCCTCATTCTGGTGCAGCACAAAGTTTGCAATTTCAGTAAGACGCAGTGGGATCAAACAGTGGGTGTGTATTAAACAGTGCTTTTTTTTCCCTCAAAGTGTTTGATACATTCCCGGTGAGTAAATTATTAGTCTGCTCTGACATGGATAATTGTGTGTCAGGAGTGCTCTTCAGTCAATATCATTGCTACATACAGCTGCTAAAATCTTTCAGAAAAAGACCAAAAAGACCTCACAAAACAGGCTTAAGTTCAGGATGGCACCCTACAGCGGGAGAGGAGATATAAAGTCTGCATTCATGTGTGTCTGTAGCCGTATACAAAGGAGTTCCGTACTTGTTACTCAGTCAGCAATTCCCGTGAAAATAAAACATAATAGATTTAAGATCAGTTAAGCTAGATTTGGAAGACTGCGTAGATCTTGTAAGCCTGTGGTAAGTGCAGAAAGGATGGGCTGGTTGATCAGATCAAAGGGTTAAGTCTTGCGTCTGAATCCCTGCAACACCAATGGGAATTTTCTTAGTCATGGCCAGAGATTAAGCAAAGTTGGTTATAACAGAATTGAGAGAGTGAAAAAAACCCCACACCAAACAATCCTGAACTGCACAATGTTACGGAGAGAGATGTCCTTGGCTTTTAAAACTGTTCTAGAAGAGGGATATAATTATCTGGTAAAACCTATTGGTTATCATTTTCTATTAGTTCTATAGGACACTTCCATTATGGAAGGTCACTTTTCTCCAGCTTCTATATTGCATTTTGTACAACAAAGTACTCATAGGATGTGACATTTGGTGTTCTGCAAAATAAATTACAATTCTTGTCCTGTGAGAGCAGCTAAAAATAGGCAAGAGAGAGCAGGCAGTTACCTTGCAGCATATGCCATCTCTAAATGCAGGCAAAGACCCCGACTTTATGGGGGTGGGAGTCTGAACACTCGTGTGTACGGCCAGCGCACTTTGAGTTGCTGATGCGTGGTTTTAGCTTGTGACGGTGCCATGGCTCTGGGGTTAATAAATACCCATTTCCACATGTCGTGACAGCTTTGTCTGCCTGCCGTTTGCACATAGACGTGCGATGGAGTGATCAGTCTTATTTTACAGCAGTGGTAACACAAGGCAAAATATTTTGGTTTTATTTCGATGAAATTTGGCATTTGGTTGGTTGATTGCTCACATTAAGAAGTAGCTTCTTAAAACTGCTGTCATTAATAAATAGTGCCATGCACGTGCCATGAACGCCTGGAAGGCAAATGCTGTAGTGTGACCTGGCTCCATTTCACCCTCAACGTCCGCCTGAGGTTGGACACGCCCGGTAGGAAGCTCCACACTGAAATCCCTCTTTGCAGAACTGAGGACGTGCCAGGAGCTTCCAACTTTCTGATTCTCACCTCCAGCAGAAGCACTTCAAATATTTTTCCCTAATAAGCAGATAATTGAAGGACTTCCCCTGACACCTACTCCTATCTCCTTGCCTAGAAAGAGCCTGATAAGTAAAAAGAAGAAACGGCAGCTTCCTAGGCAGGGCTCGCAGATCTCTCATTATCTTTGAAGAGGTGGTTGCTCTCGCCTTCGGTCCTCTTTGTTTGCGTTCTTCCCCCCGCCTCCCAGTTTTCAGGTCTGGGTTTGTTTCATGGCAGTGGTGGTGGGCCCACCCCATTCGTCAGCCCGTGCACAACACCACCCTGCTGCACACAGGAGATACTCATTTCTGACTTATTACAGATGAATAAAAACTTGCATTAATAGTTAAAAGTAGAGTATTAAAGCTGTGCTTTGCGCAGGGGTGATTGATGGCTTCCATTACACTCCATTAGATATTTTATTCTTGTTAAATGAAGAGCAGCCAACTTCGTCAAGTATTTTTAGTTCCCTCTGGTCTTATTGGCTCCATCTATTCTCAGGGATGTCCTGTAAATGGCCACATATGGCTTTGTGTCTGTAGGAGTGATGACCGTACAGCTGGCTTTCATTGCCCACCAATTTACCGGAGCCCCCTTTATTGTGAGCCTGACAGCACCAGGGAGCTTTGTAGAACTAACAAAATATATCTATTTTCTAATTGTCTATTTATCACCTTCCAGGGATTGGTGGGCCTCTCATCTGAAAGCAAAGGGGGGACGGCCTTGAACAATGGTCCTTGTCAGGGCAGTTGCTCACTTTAAATTAGGGTCTCATTGCTAAATAACTAATTTAGTCCTGCTATCAGACTGAAAAAGTGGGTATTCAGTGCAAAGTGCCAACTGGGGAATTGATTATGTCTCCTCTTAGTGTGCATGATAAAAGCGCCAGACCTGCAGGCGGTAGGTAGCTCCCTGGAGGCCGGCAGCTTCCCGGCACAGAGGGTCTGTGACAGACCACCCGGCACGGGCTCCGCGGGGTGGCCAGATCCTGGGAGCCTTGGCACATGCCTCAGGCGCTCAGGACCCCCGTGCGGTTCAGGAGCCACGTACCGCTCCTCGTGCAGGGGTGGTGGAAGGAGAGAAGGTTGCTGCCGCTGCCGCCAGCCTGGAGACAGATGGGGGTGGAGGTGGCTCGGGAAAAGGGACAGAGAGAGGGTCTGGGGGGACGGAGGCTATTCGTGGTGACCCCAGGTTTTGTCACCCGGAAGGAATTTGCCCAACGATGCTCTCCGCTGCGAGATCTCTTCTCCCATCAGCATCCCACGGGAACAGCCTCGGCAACTGTCGTGTTTCCAGTGCACAACAGAGGATCCGACATATCTGACATAGCTGACAGAAGGACCCCCTTCCCCTCCCAGCCTTCCCCTCTCCTCTCCCCTGCTCCAGTGAAATCTCTCCCGTGTGCCCAGGCTGCCCTTCCCCACCGGGTTCAGCCCCATCACAGAGCCGTGGCTGGACCGGGATGTGTCACCACGGATGAGCAGAGCACACAGTCAGGCCCAAGCACTGAGGAGCCTTTTTCCCGGCTGTAGCACAGCTCTGGACTCGCTCCGGAGCCGCCTGGAGGACGCTGGGGAGCCCCTCTGAGAACTGCTCTGGGGGTGACTTCTCTGCCTGAAGCAGACTGAGGGACAGGCGGTGCGGGTGGGACAGGCAGCGTGCTCTGCTGGCTCCAGGGAGTCTTAGCCAGCAGGGAGAGCATTAGAAAATTTTGTTGTATGAAACAAGAACAGCATAGGCTATTGATGATCAAAATCATATTAACAAGAGGAGAACGTGTTTTGTCTGTGTGTTGGAAAACACACACACATCCCTAAATATTAACACACATGTTTTTATAAATATATATCTATATATTTGCTATTATAATATCACACTTGGTATTTTTATAAAACATAAATATTTATGTTAAATAACAAAAGCCTGGTTAGGAGTCTTGTAACTTTCTCCCATATGCTCATTTTCACAAGCAGCCTGAGCTGCCATACGCCCACTTCTGCAAGTTTTGGGGACAGTTTGTGAATTCCGCTCTGCGGACCATGGTACAGGCACACAAATGCGTAAGCACCCTGCCAATGCACTTAGGGAACTTGGTTTTGAACACACACCACCATCACCACCACCCCCCTCCCAGCTAAAATCTAAAGCCTGGCACCGACCTCATTGAAAGGAGGGTGGAAGTATGAAGGCACGCGGGCAAACTTGCCAGCCTCTGTCTGAGATTAAACTGTGTAATGTTGCAAGAAACCACCGGACCTTGCAGGCAATGGGAGGGGAAAGGCTGTCCTGCTCCAGCCAGGGGCTAAAGTAGCAAGGAAAAACCAGGAGAAACCAGCAGGCATGGTGGAGGGTGCAAGGGGCGNNNGGGGGGGGGGGGGGGGAAATCTCTTCCTGCCCCAGGCAAAGAGACAAAATGGGATTTACGGCGTGCCAGAGCCACTTGGGCCAGGATGAACAAATTAGGGTGTAAAATCAGCAAAACAGGGTCCAACTTGGAAAGAGTAAATGGGGACAAGTTGTTTATTTGGGAGAAGGGCAGAAAGGTTGTATAAGACGCAGCAAAGCACGCAGTCGGGGCCACTCTGCCGAGCATCCCGGTGCAGCGCAGCCCGCAGATGGAGACCCAGCACGGTCCTGTGCCTGATCAGCCCCCCGGGCAGAAGGTGAGCCCCGAGCACCCTACAAGAAGAGTGAGGACGGATGGGAACGAGGCGAGGCCAACCTGGCAGCCATGAGGTCTGCGGGTACCCATCTGCATCACTGGTGGCATCGACGGGACAGAGTTCCAAGGTCTTCTCCTGGGGAAAAACCTGCTAAAACACACACTGAAAAAGACGTGGAGAGACCTCTTCCATTCCCAAGGGACTTTGCAAAGAAAATCCATTAGCTTTATTCCAGCTACGGTTTAAATTCCAGCATAGGTGAGCAAACAAAAAGGGTTAAGATCTGTTCCTGATCAATGTTATAGCAGGGGAGGAAACACTTGTGTTTATTCCTTTTCAGATATGAATCTCGGAACCTGTTTGCCCAGCACTGTGAGTGGAGCGCTGAGCCGCCTGCGCAACCTCAGTGCCAAAGGTTGGAGCCTGCAGCCCGACACTAAACATGCCAAGCTGTTTCCAGCACACGACAGAAGGTCCAAAATATCCAGGAGACCCCCTTCCCCTCCCAGCCTTTCCCTCTCCTCTCCCCTGCTCCAGCTCAGGCTTGCCTGCTGCAGAGAGGAAAAAGACATCACTAATAGCCGAGAGCAGAAATTTTTCACTTTGTTCTGCTTCTGCAGCACCTGGACATGCTTCGTTCTGCAGGAGAGGGACCCTGGGCCGCAAGCAGGCCAAGCACGAGCATCATACACTGATGTATTTGGGACACACGTCTCGCCCTTTCTCTGAGTGTCTTAGGCTGGTGCTGGATCTGCCCTGCCTCTGGTCCAAAGCCCAGAGGAGCAATAGGCAGAGGCAGAGTCTTCCTTGTTCCAGGTCTCAGGGTCACTTGATACTACTCAGGTTTCCTTTCAGCGCTGGAACTCGTTACTCTGGGGAGGGAAATGGTATGAAATTGAAACACCTTTTCCTTCCTGCTCCCATGAGTCAGGGGGGCTGGATGGCACCACGGCTCACCAGGTCCATCTGCGCATCCTCTGCGTGCACGACCCCCATCACTTCCCCTGACGGCAGCTACAGTAACTGAGTACAGCCATCAACAGCAAACGCCAGCGTCGTCTCCCCAGCTGGCTTGGATGGGCCAAGCATGAAGGGGCATTTCTGTTTTCCTCTGAAGCTTCCGTCTAGCATGGCATCTACCATTCATCTCCTGGCTTGGGTCACTACATGCTCTTCTATTAAAATGCCAGCAGTGCCAATGGGTTTGAAGGAAGCTGAAACTTTCGCAAAAATTAATGTCAATTTTCAGCAGAACCAGCAACCCAACACAGTGACAAGCTTCTTCCCTGGGACCTGCCCACAACAGCCCTCATAAAATGGTTCTCCTCTTGCAGCTGCTGGGCTCTTCCTGCCTAAGGTGAGCTTCGCTTTAGTCTGCAAATCCTGAAATCTGACATATCTGCATACACTGTGGATCATCTGCCTCCCTGCTGGATCACCGCCAGGCAGATGCCCACCATTTTTGCTGCAAGTGCAGCAAACGGGGACAGTTCCTAAGTGACGTGCGGAAAACAAACTCCACAACCAAGAAGGTTGT
>RSEF01000311.1:0-21873 GCA_003993805.1 Himantopus leucocephalus
ATAAGGTCTCCCTGGAGCCTTCTCTTCTCCAGGCTGAACAACTTCAACTCTCTGTCTGTCCTCATAGGAGAGGTGCTCTAACCGTGTGATCATTTTTGTGGCCACCTCTGGACCCACTCCAACAGGTCCATGTCCTTCTTATGTTGGGGGCTCCAGAGCTAGATGCAATATTCCAGGTGGGGTCCCACCAGAGCAGAGTAGAGGGGCAGAATCACCTTTCTTGATCTGCTGGCAATCCTGCTTTTGATGCAGCCCAGGATATGGTTGGCCTTCTGGGCTGGAAGTGCCTGTACAATTTCTGCTATCACAAGGAAACCCCTAAACCTTAGTTTGTGACAAATGCAGGAATCTGATGCCTCTATGGATTAGTGCAATGTGGCAAATCTAAGCTCTCCCTGAAACGGGGATTCTAAATTCTGGGATACAAAGCAAAGATGCATGTTAGTCACAGGAGGGGACATGAAAGGAACCCAGTATGTGAAGCTCTTTTTAGTTATTGATACCTTGCAGAATTAGTCTTGACAGAAAGCTTTGAAGTAAATAGTATATCTGAAATGAAGTTTTAAATGAGAAAATCGGAGAAGGCAAAACTTTGCCAGTGGTTACTTGCACCTTCTCACTATTAGAAGAATTAGCAGACTTTCAAGACTTTCTCAATATGATCTGTATGCTCGCTGTGATCCCTCTAATAAACTAGCTATCAGTTCTTTGGAGTCAATTATAAGGAACTTGGAACACCAAGTCATCTGGCCACTGGTGTTGCCTCTGATTTAGTTAGGTCTACTTATGCAAACTCAGGATGTTCCCATACTGTGATTGCAGTATAAACAAAACTTATTTTACATTCGATTAAAATAGCAATCTAGTCACAACACTGCAATGCTGTGCACAGGCTGCAAAAAACTGCCCACAAGCAAGATAAATCGCTGGTATGACCAGATCAGGAACAGGAAAGCACACTACACAAACATGCCTAAAACAAGGTAAGACAAAGTGCTACAGAAAAAGATATTTTTGAATGGCAATGCACGAAAGAACTACAGGCATCTTATCTGTATTAACTGAAAGTTATTTCTTCTCAAGAAGAGAACAAATTAGCATCTCTTGAGGAAAGAACTGCTCTCATCTGCAGTGGCCTCAGTCTACTAGTCATTGGAAATGTTCTCCACATTAAATAATCCTTAGAAATTTACAGTGCAGTAGACCCTGCACACAAATCACTACAGTGTAGCTGAAGATAAAGAAGCACAAAGCATGTAACACAAGCACAGTTTGAAACTCATGACTCGGATTTTGCTAAAGCATATGGAGATGAGAACCCCTTTTTTAGCCAGACAGTGTAATGGAGTTATTCCACCACATCTAAGAATCTTCATTTAGTATCCAGGCTGTGAAACTGCCTTAAATGGTATCACTGCTGTGACACCCTTTTATAAATTCCAGTAGTTGAATGTTCATGGATGTTACTTACCTGCAAGAAAATCTGCTGCACACTAGATACTGTCCAACAGTGCATGTCCCAGGAAGCCACTCGTTCGAGCTCCAAGAGCCAAAAGCCAGTGGCTAGACAGGGCACAAGCCTGGATGGGGGGGGGGTGGCTGATGTGTGGCACCTACAACAGCTGTGGGGAAATGCCCAGGCTGGGGGCTCTGAGGGCTCTAAGAGAATGGTTATCACCTGGGCAGTGTTCCTGGCAGCAGCTGCAGTTGTCCCCCAACAGCAGCACGTGAAAGTGCAGCAAATGCTCTATGGGAGTGAGCGTGAAGGGAGAACTTCAAATAAATAGTGGCAGACTGGAAACATTTTAGAGCATGGATGATAAGGAATAGAGAAAGGAATTCCTCTCAAACATGTCTAGCACTGACATACTAGAAGGGCACAGGAAACTGGGTGTCAGTTAATTCAGTCTGAGGCCATGACTGAAGACAGTACTTACCCCTACATGCTGAAATTGAGGCACATGTTCCCAATGGAGGTAAAATAAGACCAATTTTTCAGTAAGAGGCAAGGCTGATCTTAATGCTATGGAAACTGAAGTTGTGAAGCAATCTCTGCACAACAATTACAATTCTAGTTCACCTCTTTACCTTTGCCATCTTCTCAGTCAGGCGCTACTTTTTAGGCCAAGTACTGATCACATTAAAAAGTCATAACTTAATATTCTCAGCCTTTGAATTGCAGACTGAATGTGCACTGATTATCTAGGCTTTCTCCTTGATAATGGAGAGTTAGGGTAAACTCCTGAATCACTCCAAGTGCATTTTTCAACTTCTGACTGGGGGAAAAGTGTTCCTGAGAACATGGGGTGTCAGTGCTGTATCCTTTACTCTCCCCAGGATTCAGTAATTTTATCTTGCTGAGACAAGCGAATGCTGATTTGTGTTGTACAGTGCAGCTCCATCGGTGTTGTCAAGATCAGATTAAGGGGCCAAGTTACATAGGGTTCTCAATAAAAATGTTTTGCTTTCAATAACAGTTTTCCTTTCTTTTTCTTAACTTTCCCTGCCCCAGCTCAACGTTGAGAGGAAAAGAAATGCAGCATGTGTTTTCTATGTGGCAGTAAAAAGGAGTATGCATAGGGGAACCAATCTCTTCTGCTACTCAAAACAAGACTACTGGCTTACAGCTGGAATTGATTCTAATCAGTGCTCATTAGAGTCATTAGCTGCAAGGAATTCAGGAGACGGCTAATCCCAGACAGCTGCAGAGAGGGTTTATGGAACTTAACACTTATACATCTTTTCACCTGTGTAAAAAAGATACCTTCACTACTTCCTTCCCATGGAGAGGGACCAATTAAATTAGCATTAAAAATGGAAAATGGTACACAATTGTAAACATGGTGATACAGTGAAATACCCAGTATAATATTCCTGGCTGTGTTTAAAGAACTGCTTTACGTATATACTTGATTCACAAGCTGAAGAGTATTCTAGTGGGAGCAAAAGAAAGCTCTCTGACAGTTTTTCATGTAACATGCATAGTGATCTTGAGGGGATTGTGGGTTGGGGGGTTGTTACCTTCTCTTGGCAACGAACACGTACTATTGCACGCTTATCTACAGTGGAATGATCTTTTGAGCCCTGCTTTTGCAACCTGTAGGTGAACTTAAGAGTTTTACTGGCCTCAATTTGATACACCCGCTTTATTTTGCAAGGTCTCTTTCCTGTGCTTACTCCTCCCCAGGTTCCTTTCTTCATCTACTTCTCAGTCTCCTTTCTTCCACACTGCGAGTGTCTGTACCTTTTGTCAGTTTTGACAAAATTCCCATGCAAGTTTTGCTTCCCTGAAATTGTTTAATACTTCCAATTTTCCCCAAATATCCAGTACCATCTAGCTGCTATTAAATTGGTTCTAAAAAGATATAACTCTCTACCCTTTATAAGTCATCCTCAGATATAAGTGGAACACAAGCATTGCAACACGATTTATCATGAGGCTAGATTATAGCACATATGGCCTTTGGGCTTGCTTCTCTGCTGCTGAGCTGTTTTCAATGCACTGCTGACTTAAACTATTACATACATGAACACTATTCATAATCAATAAATGCTGTTAAAAAAAACCAAACAAACAAAAAACCAAACCCAACACAACCCTTTCAACAAAGAGATATGTTTAGAACTGCTATATTTAGTTACTCGGTACAACTAACCGAGATAATAGTATTTTTCAACAGAACTGCATCAGAAAATTCATGACTGCGGGACTTCACGCTAATTATACTAGTCTCTTTTTCCAATAAGCAGATAAGTTAAAATGGAAAAAAACTTAACTTCCATTTCTTCAAAACAATTTTAATATCAAACTAATACTATTGCCCAGTAGGCTTTCAATACAGAAGACTTAATAGACTCCCATCTGCTAAGTCAGCCAAGATGAATTGTGACTGATCCTAGACTGTGAACTAGAATTTTTAATAAGCAGATAAAAGAACATGAGCCTGCCATGACTATGTCAGATTCTGCAGTCGCTCCCCAAGGCCAAACTGCATTAAGCAGTCTTCATTTTTCAGTAGATTTAACTCCACAGACAACGAGAATTCATCATGCAGGACTCCAGAAGCAGAGTGCAGGATAACCTGCCAACCCTTCTAAAAGCAGGTATAAATGGAATCCTCACTCATAGGAACCCTGATCCACCTGTGTAACTCACAGCAGACCAAGCATGTGGACACTGATTCCAGAAGGAGCACACTATCTCTAATGAGGGAAAGGAAGAAGGGCATATAGCAACTGAGGACTGGACATGTTGGTCCCCTGTGCACAGAGTGAGCCTCTGTAACCCTCATCTAGCATCTGTGTATGGAAACAGTAAGACTGTGTCCTACAATCAGAACTACCACAGCATAATTAAATTAGGGTCATGTTGTGACAGTTCAATTTTATTAAAATTGAGAAGTGTTTCTCTGAGTAAGGCTGGCACAGCCTGACACTAATTATTAGCCAGGCCTGTTAAAAATGTCTAGCCCTCTTCTATAATGCTTTGAATTTAAAACAAAAAAACTCTACAAAACCACAACCTGTTATTTCAGGGAGGGGAAAGACCTAGGACAGAAGTTTCAGTTCTTTATTAGGACATAAGCAGAATTGGAAATTTCATGTCCAGGATGTTTGATCTGCATGTGCAGTAAATACATGCAAATATAGTCAAATGCATGTATGTCTCTAGCTCAGTGCATGCTCAGGAGGTTCAGCGTATCCCAAAATGCCTGTTTCTCTGGGATTTTTGTGGCTATACATGACTCAGGGATGCTGTTTCAACCTGCAAGTCTTAGAGGTAGCCAATTTCCTCAGGCCCCCTGTCCAGAATCCTTTTTTGGGGGGGGTTGAGGGAGGCGGAAATAACTCACCAAAGGCACCTGAGAAATCTAGACATGTGGCAGTGCTAACCTCTAGTCTCTGTGACTTGATGTCTCTCTTGGAGTTGGTTATTTATAAATCAGTGAAATGGTTTCATTCACCTATTTGTGAAAATACACAATAAAGAATACTTTCAAGTAAGCAAGTGTCTGGGTACAAAAAATACTAATTTTTAGCAGCTTATATCTGATTTTCCTCCTGTGAAACTTGAGACTGAAAGCTGGACTGAGGTCTAGCATACGTTTGTGTACAGAACTCCAATCTCAGTACCGACAGCCTAAGCCAGCCATTAAGTTGGTCTTGTGAATGCCACTTCTGCCTCTTATGGTGTATGCTAGCTATGCTCTCTCAGAAAGCTTTGTACATACTTTATTAAAACTCCTTATGAATACAAGTATTTAGGTAAGCCACACTAATGCAATCTTGCAGACATATGTCACGGTTCAAGTGCTATTGGCACTATTTAAGAAAAAATAATCAGGTAAACTCAAAGAATTAGAGAGGACACTGAATTTATAGGGAGTATATTTCTTTCTATGAGTTGTCATGCATAAAGAATACATTTGATGAAGAATTTTTAAATGACTAAGATGACTTTTTGAAAAAAGCCTGACTGAAAATAGTCAGAAGCCATTTAGAAAATAAACTTCAATAAATAGAGAGTATATATGAATAAACCTGAAGTGTTTTGTCAGTGCTACTGATAATTTAAGACATTTTCAGGAAGTTTAAAGCTTAACTAGATAGGAATTTCCAGTTTCTGTTGGCTCTTGCTAAATGCCCTTAAGAATCCTATTTCCTCTTCCTTCCAAGAGAAGTTTCATTGCAACCCACAACAGGAATGAGAGTGCTAACAGAAGTCAAACAAGTCTTAAATGAGCTCTTTTGCTATTTATTTTAAGATATTTCTACTCTCACATACTTGACCTCTTCTAGATAGTGGTCTAAAAATAAGAGTTGCAAACATAAAATGTGGATAGACTTAACAGCAACTTGCTATTTAGATTTTCCATCTTTTTCTTTCCTTTAAAATAAAATCCAGCAAACCTCAAATAAGAAAATACATTTTAAAGCACCATTGTTAGCAGCAAGCAGAAGCCTCTTTAGAGGCTTTAGAAATGCATTTTCTTTTGTCCTGTGAAATTCCATTCAAAATTACTCTATTTTTAATTTGACTCTCTTTTCCATGAGTGCCCTTAGAAAACGTTGACAGTCTGTCAAAAAACTTTCTACAAAATCAACACTGTAAGTTAGATGTCTTTCAGTATTTCTTTCTTAGCCTCTTACATCAAGACCCAGCTTCCCATCTCCCTGCTGGGCAGATGTAAGGCTGGGGCTCCCTCAAGTCCAAAAGAAAGAAAGTACTTTACACCCTCTGAATAGACAAGCCAGAAAAGCACCAAACGCATCTTTTGAAGAGAAGAGATGGTCCCCCAGTGCCTCCAGCTCATACAGTAACTGCTGTGAGTTTGGTAGCTCAACTGCTGAGGCTCAGTGGCAGCGCTGAGGGGTTTGTTCAGTACTGACCACGTGTCCAGTGGTACACAAGCCCTTGGTCTCAGTAAGGACAAAAATAAAGTATGAAGGTACAAATTAAAAATATCAACAAAAGTTATTAATTTTGTTAATTGTAGCAGCAACATGTTAAGTTCCAGATTCATGATCTTCCTTTTAACCTTAACTCTCATCTTCACACAGTGTACGTATGTTTTATAATTGTATGATTACATATCATTTTATACCACCTGCCTTCTGCTTTGTTCAAAGCACAGCTGGGATAGTCCAGGAGGAAATTTGGTGCTATTTAGTGTTTCAGACCTTCAATTTATCATCTAAATATTATTTTAATATGCTTAACATAATCGAAACAGAATTAGAAAACAGCAAGAGATTTGCATGGGAAGCACAGACAAAGAATGATTTTTAAAGAATTGAGGGAAATGTGTGTGGGAAGTGAAAATGAGCAGCATCTAAAAATAGATGGCATTAAAATACATGACTCGCTAGTTATCTCAAGAGTAATGGCTAGCTAAGGCAAAAAAAAAAATTATCTTATCATTCAGTGGTTACTCAGCTGTGTCCACTGTGAATCTGAGGTCACAAAAAATATTAATTTGGAAAAAAGAACTGAACAGGCAAACAGGAAAGAAAATTACATATCCATTATTACTCAGCATTATGCTTATTATATTAGTTTAACAACTGAAAGTAGAGTGAGAAATTAAACTTCTGAGATAACAAATGCATGTTTCTGTATGTTAGGATTATTTCAGTTGGAGTCTTACAGAAATTCTGCCTGAAGTTACAACAGCTGCAGTATACTAGATACCTCAACAGTCTAGGATTTCTAAAATACGTATCCCGTATCCACAGGCAATGCTTTTAAAATGGAGCAGACTCTCCTCAGTTACTACCTTGCTATAACAAAAATTTGTCAGCAAGCCAGTTGCATTCTGAGTAGAATGTGAAATGTGTATGCATATACTGAAGAAATGAATAGCATATATTGACCAGTCATATCTAATGCACACCTCACCCTGAAACCAAAGAGAAACAATAGATAATTTGCAATGGAATGTCTTTTGCTCCTGTTAAACCACATCAATGTGATCCCTCAGTACATTTGAAATGTTTCATTACTTCACGTGAAAGTGAAATCTTTACAATTACTTTTCTATAGGTCAGACAACCTTCCTTTCATGCTATTCACCAGATGATATCAAGCGGTTTCTGAGATGACTTAATGATTTTTTGTATTTTTAAAAGATTGTACATTCTGAACTGTGTTCTTGCATTTCTTTTCATGGTACATAATATTTGCTCTGTTTGGTTTAATCTAATAAGCCTTTAAAATGCAATAATTACTTTGTAAATGGCATTCTAAAAGTGCTCTATAATTAGAACCCACCAACACAAATTAAAAGTAGAACAGAGGCAAAGACATGCTAAAGACAGTGTAAAATCCTATGGCATTGCAGAAATGGCACTCTTGAACGTATATCCCAACTGAATGTAGCTTTTAAAATTAAAAAGATTAGCTATTTCCTGCTGAAGTAATAAAAATATGTGTAATCACATATTTAATTATCACTTATTGCGCAGAGAGGGATATTAAACCTGTAGTGCCACATCCATATAAGTTGCTTAAGTAAAGATTTTAGGACTGGTATCAGTTTTGCAGTGTTATGCCCCCTATACAAAAAAAAAAAACCCAAAATATAACCTCATTACAGATACCTTAAACTGTGGGAGGGACAGAAGCAGAGTATTTTAATTCAACAGAATAAGATGAGCCTCCAAAATTAAGGCAATGAGATTTTATGGTCTATTCTTCTGGCTGCCTTGCTCCAAGAGATTAGTTGTAAATAACAAAAAAGTATCCCTTGTGTTTTACCTGCACATAAATGCTCCATTGATAGCTATGTGGAGGCTTCAACTTTAAAACGTATTTCATATACATATAAATTTTAGTATCTTCTCATGATTATCATAAGTATTTGCTACTTCACTGGGAATAAGGGAAAAGTATAGGACGTATAGGAATAAGGGAAGGAAATACAGGAATAAGGGAAAAGTACAGTATAACATTATCATGCATAAAGAATACATGCCAATTCAATTAAAACACATTCTGGCCACTGTGAGACAACATGCAATCCATCCAGAGCTCTGGTAGAATTTTCAGGCTGTTCTAGAATGGATTATACAAAGTTGTAAAATGCTTTGCAGAGTCCCTTTCTGCTGACTATGGAGGCTATTCAGAAGTCTGGCAATCTTTCTAACTCCTGCTAATTTGTACGCTTTTTCGGTTCATCCTGCAATTTCCTGGGTAATATTTTTATCTCAATAACAAGGTCAGTTCCCATACTGACAACACTAAATTACAACAGAACGCTATAAGCATAATGTGAACCAGTGCTAACGTGGCTATGGGAAGCCATGTGGCTGAAATTCCAACAAGACAAAACAGCCACTGAACTTGGAGGCAGCTATATTTGTCTGTTGGCAAACCATCCAGGTCAGAAGGGCCAATTGTACAAATCCATACTAACAGAATCTGGCCTCACACAACTGACTTGCAAAAACACTACCTATTGCAATTTCTTCAAACTCTGAAGTTCAACAAAGTATTTCTTATCAACTCAATGTATAAAAAAAAAAAGGAAATAAACCAGCCAACAGAACTAAATTTCCTTCTTATGTCTACATACTGGTATACTTTTGAAAAGATTCTTCCTTGGAAAACCACTAAAGGAAAACTTATTCATTTGGCCCCTATGTAGATTTAACTACTTTAGGTGGAATCATTTGGTTTATTACTAAAGCGTCTGTTAATATGTGGAATTCTTCCTCTGTGTCTACAACAGTGTTACTGTGCAGTCAGAAATGTTTTACAAGGGTAAGTTAAATTTATTTTGGCTACAACATGGAAAAAATGTTAATCCACCACGGCAAATTCCTAGAAGAGCCTTTTAATCCATCAGACCTAAACAGTGACCAGTGACTTGGGAGTCTATGCAAAAAATGAGGCAGGATTTGGGGACTTCCTCAAAGGTGAGGGATTAGCACTTTAGACAAGACATGTAAATTCCAAACTTCCATGTTAGAGAAAAAAATGATACTACAAAAAGAGGGTCTTCACGGTAAGAGGAAACATAAAATCTGTTGACTCTGTAAGATTCTCTTGCACGAGAATACAAATCTAAGCTGTATACTTGACCATTTCTTTTTAGTAGAAAACTAAACGCCTGTGGTGCAGGCGACACAGACTGACTGCTCTCTGGGGCAGAGTAATCTGACCTATCCCCTGCACTGAGCTCCAGGCTCCTGATCATACTAAACTAGACCTGAGATTACTGTCAGCTACAATGAAAACCAGTTTTATTGAACCTGACACACAGTAAGAACGGAAAGAAAATTGGTTATATTAAAGCTGTTAGAGCAAGCTTTGCACTCTGTTGCTCTCACATAGATATGGGTGTTAGCTAAATAGGTTAACACACATTCAAGAATAATTTTAGCTCATCACAATTTAGAAATCTTTAATTTTGGAAACTGGGTGTCAGACAACCAATTTAACCCTCCCATTTTCTTCAGATGGAAATAAGGTTTCCCCAAGCGGTCACATATATTATACTTCCTTGTGTATTTGTTGTGTATCTCTTCTATACATAGGTATAGGCACTAATATCTACAGAGGTCTAAGTAGTAAATTTAGTAAATCTCCTTCAGTCCCTGCTCCCACTAGGTAAAAGGATAGGAATCTCTCTAGAAAAGTTATGGGGCTATTCTAATTTTAAAATAGTTTGGAAAGATGAGTTAGTTCATCAGAGAAATTGATATTTTTCTGCTTTTGAGTAATGCCAAGACAGTCATGTCCCAACCAGTCAGTAAGAATACTGGCCTCCACACCAAATTATATTTCTAGTAAGATCCAAATATAAGAGTATTGATAGAATACATTTATCTGTTAACAAGATCAGATAACTATAAGGTAATGTGAGTTAATTCAACGTCATCATTAAATATACATAATAAAAACGTCCCATTTGGTTACATCCAGTTCCACCTGAAATATGGCAAACACATACATTCCTGAGATTTGTGTATCTGAAATCAGTTTTTTCTTCAGAGCTTTTGGAAAACTATGGCTATTTAAAAGTTAGCTTTTCAAAGTAGATGCAAAGATCATAAAAGCATTGTGGCAACACTTTCTATCTTCAATAGATATGTGGCTTTTAAGAGCTGTTAGCTGTTGCGTATACATTTCCATGCACACAAGAAAGCACATCAGACTTTGTGCATGCGAACTACACATTAATAAAATATAGCACTCTTACCAATACGGCTGTATCCCACTCCATTTATTCTTGGAGAAAATGTTGTGGTTTCACTGAACAAGTACTTTTAACTCTCATCCTGGCTCAATTTCATTTACAGAGATGCTACTTTATTGTACTTTTAATGTTATGGAATTATGCCTTTAATTTGCCTTTAACTTTTTTGGTTTTATTGCCATCAACTCTCTTTTTTGAAATCAATGTCCTTAGAAAAGTCCGTATTTTAGTGTATCCCCTCATGCAAAAAGGTGATGTCATATTAAAGAAAAACATAATAGCACAGGGAAAAAAAGTAGGGCCATCTTAGCATGCCATTATTTTAAAATAGTGTCCTTTTGCCATTCAGAAGGAACAGAAATTCTTAAACTTGATACTTATTTAAAAATACATGGTGTAGAAGCAATTAGTGTTTCAGAACTTACTTGATTAGCATTTTATGCTTTAGTTTACAGTTTACCAAGTAAAGATTCTTTGATTATTTTTTTTGGCATGATGCATCTGTTCAAATTTTTAACACAATAAAATGGGAAATACTTACCACAGGCAATTAATTAATCATTGCAACATGATTTCATGTATGTGCTTTCCCAGCCTGTGCAAAAAAGATACCTTTCTTTTAATGAATACTAATTTTAGCAAAACATTTCAAACTGTACCATGTAAGAACACTAAGCCAAACATTCTCGACCTTACTCCAGGAGCATCCATCAATGAATGGTTAGATGGCTGGAGGGGAAAGGGGTTAGAATATTGAGACTGTCAACTTACAATAGCTGTGGAGGTAGGTCACTGGAAAGGCCTCATTTGTAAAAGAAAACGGAGATGCTTAACTTTCTAGTAACTCAGGTATAAACTATCAGGTTAGCAGTTCACACCAAACCATTTACACACAAATTTTACAGCTCCTTGATTCTCAGTGTGTAGTAACTCTTCAAAAAGACAGATTTTATCATTATTGACCTTGACGTCCTGTGAATGGTTTCATGGGCACTCACTTAACATTATCATAGGAAAAAAAATGAAATTTTCTTTATAAGGTTGCAGGAAAGAATTGACAACATCATTTTAATGAGTCAAAGCTCAAAAGATATTAGATGTACAGGCATTAACAATTGACACATTTCCCCATAAGCAGTATCTACTAAGATGTAACAACTAGGTATTGCTAGTAGTCTATAGATTTTAATATTAGCTATTCTTCCAACTGGTAGCTCTAATTGGTCAAAAATGACTTGTTAACCATGGTCCAAAAAGTATAAAATGATTTATTATGTGGCCATTTATTCACCACATTTGGGTGTTTAAGTCTCACCCACCAAAAAAAAAAAGAGAGATACAGTATTCAGACTATTTTCCTGGTGGAAATACAATATTGCTGAATATTACTTGCAGTGAAACTACAGAAGAGTAGTCTGGAAATTGCATGAAGTTCTTCCCAGTGATGAAACCTCTAAAATCTTGCTGAAAGCCATTAATACCCTCCTCATTCAATTAGCATAAGAGGATTAGGTTGCATTTTTCTCCTGTTAGCAAAATATCATCTTTTTCAAACTCATACAAATACTTGCACTGCTGGCAGATTTAGTAAATAAATATCAAAATCTTTTGAAATAATAAAATAAGGGTAAAAACTATTGTGTTAATTCGTTTCAAGATAAAATAGTCTGCCTTTGTTAAGCAGAATTAGCAAATTGCAAGGTTAAATTATAAGACACTTTACAAAATAAAGATTTAATAAGAATAGTAGATAATGAAGATAATCAGAGGTTTTGTTAGCAGTGAATTATGTAACGGGATTTTGTATTTCCAACCTTTGAAAAAAATATCTGCAGCTTGCAGCTGGTTGTGTTTCAGGCACACCGCTCTGTAGTGGATGATCACCTCACTTGAAAAGCAAGATTAGAAAGATTTTTCCCTCTGTCTCTAAGGCATAAATTGCACATCAGTAAAATCCTCCCCAATTTATAACAACTGGTTAGAAGATAAATACTCTGTCAATCACTTTAGCAGATACTCAAGATGGCTTGAAACCGTTACACCCACCAGCTTTTCCATCACATGTCAGCAGAAAATTTGTATATATGCATCTTATGAAAATAAGACCTTTCCTCCTAAGTATTTTGAATGCAAAAGTATTTAGATGTGCTCTGAATAATACTTTTATAGCTCAGTAGGTTTACACATAAATAGTTATTGAAAACAAAGCAACCAAAAGGCTTTAAACCATTAGAATTGGAGACACGCAGTGACCTGACAAACGTACTGCTGTGCTAGATGCTATGTGAGCACATGAAGGATGCGTTCTCTGAACTAAGAAGTCTGTAATGTAAATAGATATTGACAAATGAATTATTGTTACCTTCTGTTGTGAACTCTCCATTCCCTATGGCTATGGGGATGAGGATGTGCTGCATAAAGGGAAAACAAATGATACTTTGGCATCTGTCCTTGAATTGATTTCCACTAAGTCACTGCAGGTCCAGCAGGGTCACCTCTAAGGCCATCTTATTAAATACCACACTCATTGCTTTCAAGAAGCAGCATGCACACTGGACCTCAGTTAGTGTATCTGGCAGAACTACGCCTCGTATCTCTGTGTACTGCACAGCCTACCTGAAAGGCTATTTCAGCCCTTGTGCAACAAAGTACGTACACAATTGTTTAGTTCTGAGAATGGGAGTAGTTCATTACCACGTAAGACCCATGTCCTTATAATATGGAGCACCCCATCTGATTTCAGAAATGCACACTTACCATCCATTGAGGACCTAGGCTAAAGTACCCAAAGTATGTGTTGTAGGCCTATATTTTCTGATTCCAAAATTAGCACCATAGCCACAAACATCTTATTTCTATTAGGTTACAAGTAGTAAGCTGGAAAATACATAACTAAATATAACATCTAAAGATGCAGACCAAACTTAACCTTATGGGAGACAGAGCATACTCAGTGAACAAGACCTAGCTTGAAACGTTTCTGAGGTAAAACAGAATAAACTGGCATCTTTCTTCTGTAGAAGTTGTCTCCCTTATTTCTGAGATTCACTTCAAGTGTCTTCTAAAAATGAAGAATTTGACAGCAATCCTGTCTTTTTCATCAAAAAAAAAGATGCCCTAGGCAAAAAGTAAATAAAATAGAGCCCCAAACTCATATAAATGGGGAGACAGTTCTGGGGAAGTCTCATTAGCTATTATTCTGTTCTTCTCTTCCCTGAGCATCTGCTTTTGGCCACTCTGGGAGACAGGATACTGGGCCTGATGATTTTTCCTCTAAGCCAGCACAGCATGTTATCCAAGTCAAATTCTGCCATTGAGTAGCTGTAAGATAGTCCTACCCCTTCAGATAAGTTAAGGGGATATATGTAGAGGTGTCTATTAGTTCTAAATATCAATTTCTATTCATACAAATTCAGGAATTTTTACTAGGACTATTTAAAAAAATCAATTATTTATATAAATTTAAATTTCATTGATATAAAATTCATATGCATATGTTTTCCAAACATTTCAGTCAAAATTTGCTCTTTTAATCAACACTACAGTGACTCTCATCTCTTATCTGCAGAGATCCGCAATTTAGATTAAAGAGGATTTTTGTCCACAGAGGATAGTTAATTATCGCTCAAAATATTCATTAAAATTCAAAAATGCCAAATACAAAAACCATCACTGCTGTTATTAGGACATAGCAGACAAAGTCACCGCACAAAATCACCTCGTATATCAGGAGGTCAAATTATTTGGATGAAAATTAGTAATCAAAGACAAAATTATTAACCTGAGGCACTTCTGAACAAGGAAGCATTCCACAAAGTTCTGTATCTCTAAAGAGAGATGTAATAGATGTTTACAGAGTCAAGCTGCTGAAAGCAATCTTTCTGAAATTCAATTTATTTTTTTTAACAGATAAGAACAGTGTGCTTTCTACATTAATACCTTATGAGAAACACATTGAATGCAGTGCTGCACTTCAATTGCAGAGTACTGTGGAATTTGGTTACTGAGTATCAAGGCCCCACAGAAGTTAATGTCAGCTACAGCAACTCTTTGTTATTGCTCAGTAAAGCACAACATAGAACAGATCTTTATACTGATTTGGGATTTCATGTCCTTTTTCATAAGCAGTGCTTCTTTAACATGCCTTCTCTCTAAGAAACGTTCAACAAAGGAAAAATAAAATGCTTCTAAGGGAGAAGTCCTACATCTACTACCATAGTTACAGCTAAACTGTATTTTCCTTATTAACTATGACTTACTACATAACCAGAAAAATAAGCAGGCCTAATTCTTTATTAAAAACAATTCAAGAGTTTCATAGCAGTACCATTTGCTTGCTAGCTTACAGGTACCCAATTTCAGGTCTGGATTAACCTCATCAGTACGTAGGAGTACTTAGAAACCTTTGAAGACAGTTTCTGGAGAAAAGCTGAAGACTGTATGGCAAGCTAACAGTCATCTTACACCTTAAACAATTATCTCCATGTATGATGACTGCTGTCTAAAAAAAAAAAAAAGGTTTATTTCAAGTGCTTGTACTAAATCTATGTTGTGGATGTCTAGAGTATTTCAGTCTCCAGGCTACTGCACCAAGAGCCTTTCAAAAGCACTGTAATTCCATTCCATCAGTAGATGACACATGAATCTAAACAATCTCGGTGCAAATGCTTTCTCATATTCACATTTTCTTCTCTGAATTAATGACTTTGAAAAGGGGAGTATGTTTCTTCCACATTGTAAAGACAAAATATAAATGTAGCAGTCTCACATTTATTTTATTCTTTTACTGGCATATTTTTAAACTTCTCCCATCCTTCATTCCATTCCTGTCACTGTCAAATTCATTATCAAGCCATACAAGTGGGTCTCACTGCAAAATAACTGAACTCTGTGAGTGCTGGGACTATAAATACTATACCTTATCTTTCTTGCTTAAGAATAGTGTGCTGGTAATATGTGTTATGAACTAGATGTTTTTAAATTTCAGATTTCCACATCTTACTCTATCACACATCTTCCTTTGCTGTACTTTGGTTTCTTACAATTTCAATAGTTGTCCAAAATGCTAAGAGTTATGTCTCTGACTCCAAATATAATTCCACAAAATAAGGACCATCTTTTTTTCTTTTCACATGATTAAGCTGTGCATGCTATTCAAAACAGGCCTCAAGCCAATGATTTAACATTTGGTAACACAAAGATAATGAGATTTGTTGGCTCAAAGGAAATCATAGCTGTTGCACATCTTGACTATCTTGTGCCTGGATGCTTAGCTAAGGTATCAAAACCATTCATCTATAATCCATCTATGAATTTACAGAATGTTGTACCCACAGATAAAATTTGCTCCTGACTCACTTAGAAAATGTATTTACTAATTTATTTATCTTAAGTGGCAAAGCAGCAAATGTGTTCAAGGTATACTGTCTGTTGATGAGAGAGAGGAATGCCTGAAAGAAATGTTACAACTCAGCTTTCACAAAACAGTTGTCTTTTTTTTTTATCATGTTATTTAGAAGGATTTTGATTTTTAAAAAATATATTTATCTATGGCTATTACAACTACCACCCTGTACAAATATTGTAACCAAAAAGGATTAGCAAAAATTATTCCTCCATTGTATTTAGTTTATCTTTGCAGCTTTGGGTCTGTTGAATTTCATTATTTCCAAAGCGTATGCAATTTCTGCTTGGCCTTCCATACAGTTGCTAAGAAGAGATTATCACTAGGGGGAAAACAAAAAAAAAAAGCAGCTACATGTTCAAAACTACAAAGTTGGCAGAGGGAAATAAGAATCAACTCTATTACTTCAAGCTGATTTTATTTTTTTAATTAGCTATCAAGCTTCTTTCCTTTTGATGTTTTCCAAATATCTTCCAAACGTGTATCCAAATATCCTGTTTTTTTCTCTATCTACTTTCAGTGGTAATCTTGCTCAGAATGTTAGTCCTGCTGGATCATAAATAGTCCCTATGCTCTGCTGAAGAAAGACTGGAATTTTGCTAGCTAGATAAAACACATGGAAGTACTCTCAGAGCTTGTAATGCTGAATGAAATTCACACATGCATCTAAAAAAAGTAACTAAAAAGAAATTAGAAATAAAAATAAAGTCAGAAATATGAAGATTCAACTGAAACTTCAGTTTAATATTTTAGTCACAGAAGCAAATTTCCATGTACTTGGATTTATAAAATATCCATAAACACACACTAATACTGTGACCCTCCTTGAATTATCACTGAAAGGGCTGGTGAGAAAAATGCGCTTCCAATTTACTTTTGTTTCTCAATTTCCTACTTGTCCCATGTTAATAGTCATGGTCTCTGCATGAGTGCGTGCCTATGATACAATAAGCTGGAGACACTCAGGACTTTAGAAGCAGCCCAAGCACAAGTGTTCTGATATGGCAGCTCACACCCACAGCACAGGGTTTGCAAGCTATGCTAAGCCACTTCTGTACCTCCTTGCTAAGGTTATCTCAGTACAGTCAGAAAACTGTCAGGATTAATGTGCATGTATATTAAATAGATTGTTGTTCACATACAATGTTTTAATTTGTGTGTTATTAGCCTGAATTGAAAGAACAACACAGAATACAGTGTGAGAATCAGATGTCTTGCACAATTCACCCATGAAGCTGATCATCCAACATCATACAAAAAAAATTAAATAAAGTCCATCACATTCCAGTAGACTTCCTAAACCCTTTCACTATTTTTTTTGAACAGAAGGGCAGTTTCTCATCTGCCTTGCAAAGTACAGTAAGAAATAACACTAAAATGCTCAATACTTAAAAAAAAAAAAGCCAAACCTACAAATTACCATGTTTTTCTTTCATTTGATCACTTTTTAAATAAGATGATTATTCAAGGCAATTAATAGGGAACAATTATTTGTAACAAATTAATAGAGTGACAATCCATACCCAGATTGTACATATTTTGGGGAGCAGGTAAGAGTTGGTCTGGGTGAGCAAATTAAACTCCCTAAATAGACACCAAGGCCCAACTATCAAATTGCCTAGTATGTCTTGTAGGTGTAATCATTCCAAGAGCAAGTGGAAGGAAATTCATACGGATTCTTTTTCCCCATTTGCCAAGCAATGTGGAAACCATAGGGTCTGGGGACTTTTTTTTCCTGGCAAGGAGTGTTAGGATGGGGCAGGGAGAGTTAAATGAGCTTGTCATCAGGTAAGCAATTCTGATCCATGTTAGTCTCCATTGAACAATAAATACTGTTATCGATGTTAAAATAATATAAAACTGCATATGGAAGTAACCAGTACTTTGAAACAGTATACATCTAAAATATATCGACTAAAAAAGAAGATATATACTTTGTCTGCCAGCTATACTTATAAAAGAAGTCATGATTATTTTGCTTCCAAACCCTTCCTGAATATTGACATGCATTCTCAAAAGCATTTCCAGGTTCTTAAACATTGAGGATAATGTACTATGACTCTGCATTACTCATTTTAATATTTAGTTAGGATGTCCTTAATTTATTTTACTGATGCAAATATAAATCCTTTTAATTTGAAAGCTATCTACAAATAAATCAAAGGAAATAGAATTTTCCTTCAGTGTTAATTTAAAAAAAAACCCCAACCTGCTTTTTTATCTCTTATTTCCTTTAATTCATACATATACATAGCAAAGACTTTTTTTTTGAGCTCATGCAGAATACCTGCATGATATCTTTAAAAGCTTGGTTATTACTTATAACTAGTAAGTGGTTTAATTGAGTCTTACTGCTGTAATGTCAACCAGGAGGCAACACTGACAACTAGGGAAGGAGGCACTTTACCAATCAGTGTGTGCCCTGAGAGAGTTTGGTTCTGAAGTTCTTCCTGGCCAGTTTTAACCAGCTGTAGTCATGGTCCTTGGTCTTGCACAGATTGGCTGGCAGCCACAAGTATCTCTGAGAGTAGCACTTTATTTTCCATTTTAAAATTTTCATTATTTGCAAGGGCTATTTGAAAACAACACGTGCAAGAAGAAAAGAATTAGAGAAGCATGTTCCTATTGCAGGAGGTAGGAGAAAGAGCTTGTGTTCCTCTAGGTCATGAACTTGGAGCTATGAGGCTAGTTAATACAAACTACAGAAAAATGCATGCTGACAACCAAGAACTTGTTAAATATGAATCTTTGCACACACAAAAAAAAATCAAAGCTGCTCCTTTATTCTATTTATTGCAGTCATCTATAAATGTTGTATAGTCCTACTGAGGAAATACTCTTTTGAGGAGAAAAGGGAAAAATATTTTCGGCGTTTATAGGCTGCCATGGTATCACTTTAAATGCTACAGTCACAAATGGCACTAAGCACACACTGAATGCCTTCTATTTTTTTCACATCAAAAGAATTTTTTCATGCTGACACAGCAAAGCTGACAACATGGTACAGTAATCAATGCTGTAGGTCTCTCAGATGAACACAAGCAATGCGAGCCTGGAATAACTGCAGATATGCTGTTAGTAACAGGCTGTCTTGAATAACCTAAAAAGCAGCAAACGTATAGCATCTCCAGATCACCTTCTGCCTGGAAATTTCAGCCGTATCTCTAGGTGGTATGACAGAATGTAGTATCATTGACTTCAGAAAATCAATATAAAAAACACACCAAGGAAAAATCTGTCTTTATTAGTTATTTCAAGACAATGAAAGCATAAACTGTATCTTTCTCCTAATAACAATTAATTTTTATCTTTGCTAACAATCTGTATCAGACACCTACAGCATTATGAACTGAGACAGGGAACAAAAGCACACAAGGTAAATTAGGTTATATTTGAACAACAGTCAGTTTAATATTATGTGACTAGCAAATTGACCTGCTAATGTAGCACACTGACAGCATACTTTTTTCCTAGTGACTGCTGTAATTAAAAGAGTCTGTGTTAAAAAAAAAAAAGTACTGCATAGTGTCTCCAAGAGAATTAAGAAGCTCCAGATTACTGAGGACATGAGGACAATGAAAAGTGGGAAAGTAAAGATGCTCCAAGTATCGTCCCATCTTAGAAAGGATTTTGCTTCACAGTTTTACTGGATTTGGATATACTTAAACATGTATTTTCCCTAAGGTTGTATATTACAGGTCTCATTTAAGCAGTTTCATAATTGCCAGCATAAATATGCAAGATACTTTGGAAAAGCAAATTTCTTTTCTCAATGTTCATATCATCTCAATGACATGAACATATTTCCGCATGTACTTGCATATGCGAACACAGACACACAGTCTCTATATCAAAACTCAGACTGTGCACAAAATTTAACCTTTAAATTTCTTATTCAACTTTATCTACAACGGTCCTTTTTCCCTTTTCAAATAATATTCACAGAATTTAATGTAATTAATATCTAGTGACTCTAACGCAAAAAAAACAAACTGTTTTTCTTGTGAAACCAGGATATTTTAAATGGTGCTGCAAGAAAATGGAAAATTTTTACCTAGGGACAGTTAGAATAGACAAGTAATTTCTACTGCTTCTAAATTTCTTAACTTTATCTTTAAATCCTCTATCCTCAGTTAAAATTAAAACACACAACAGGAATACAAAGAAGAGAAAACTGATGGCAAGCAATCCACAGTCTCTGTGACTAGCTGTTTCTGTCTACATCCATATGAAAAAATATGTAACGTTTTCAGACTTATGGAGTTGCACGTACTGGTTAGCTGTTTAAATTACTGAGGATGGAAGGAAAAAAAAAATGTTTCAAACAATCTCTGAGGAGCACACAGAACAAGCTTTTTGTAAGGCTTAGTTTCACATAAACCCCAAAATTATATACCAAAAGGTAGGAGCCTATACTGTGCCAGAAGTTAGAGTAACGTAGACTATTGCATCCAACATACTCATTGTGAGGGGGTTTTCTCCACTGAAAACGTTTATGTTTTTGTGTGTAAAATTATGGGGAGGAAAGGAAAAGGTTCTAAGTGCATTGGTTCAGCTAAGATTTACTTGAGTCCTAATTCAGCCCCTGTTGATACTGGGGAACACTATTCCATTGCCTTCAATTGGCACTGGATTCCTTTTCCATCATATTTTTTACTGTCAGATGTACTCACATACATACTAGTCCTTTGGAATAGTTTCCTGTATGCCTACAGACACAGTCCCATCCACGTGTCCATGCATAAACATACATGAAATTGAAAAATGAATACATTATCCTTTCTTTTTAGATGGCAGGCATCTATTTGTTGTCAACAGCTACGGAATATAAATTTTCAACTTCAGAATCATAGAATCATTATGGCTGGAAAAGACCTTTAAGACCATCAACTCCAATCGTTATCTAACTCTACCAGGCCCACTTCTAAACTATGTCCCTGAGCACCGTATCTAGATGACTTTTAAATACATCCAAGGATAGCACGATTCAACCACTTCCCTGGGCAGCCTGTTCCAGTCTTTGATAACCCTTTCAGTGTAGAAGTTTTTCCTAATGTCTAACCTAAACCTCCCCTGGTGCAACTTGACGCCATTTCCTCTTGTCCTATCGGTTGTAACTTAGGAGAAGAGACCAACGCCCATCTCTCTACAACCTCAGGTTTCAGCAAAAAGAGGAAAAAAAATACACTCAACAAGCTCGAAGACTAGTTTTCTACTGTTAAAAAATAATCAGTCTGCAAAATAGAAGTCTAGAATGAAAGTCCTTCTGAACTTAAGCAGGTTAGGTTGTTGTGTCAGATTATCTGCGGAACCAAATACTAGCCATTTGCAGGAACAAATAGGTTATGTTTATTTCAAATCAAAATTACTTTTAAGGACATTTCCTGACATTTTCTGTCAAGCTGATTTTTTTACAGAGTATTGGTGCATTTTATTTATATGCCTGTGTGGGTACGGAAAGAATTTTTCCCCAGCTTAGAATGAGAAAGGATTTCTGTTTTCTTTCTGATTTCACAGGAAAGAATCCAATTCCTGGCATCACCTTGTTCCTTTCATTTAGAAAATGCTCCAGGATGCTGGCAATCCCTTTGATTTCTGCTCACCTCTTAGCAATACATTATAATCTATGTCCTTTGATTATTTTGTCCTATGAGCTTTATGTCGTTAAAAAAGTTAGTTTGTGGCTGCTAGTACAGGGTCAGTCTCTAGATGGTTGTATAAAAAACCCCATAGAATCATAGAATGGTTTAGGTTGGAAGGGACCTTAAA